>CM060952.1:219513560-219703560 GCA_030765055.1 Mantis religiosa | reverse complement strand
TTTAGTAAAACATCATTACAATTTTAAAAGGGTTAAACTGCATCAATGTGAATGAATTTGCGAGGGATATTTACTTGCGAATTAAAGAAGCACTTTGGATATTCTGGTAGTTAATAATAATTTATAAGCAAAGATTGCACGTTAGAGCTTTGTTTATTGCAATCGTGAGCCGTTTTATCCTAAAACATTTTCCTTTATTCTATGGTAGCTACAGGTGGTGAATTTCAGTTGATTTAACAAAGCAATAAACACTTAAAAAAAACAACAACCAAGGAATTAAAGAAAAACTAGTAAGGAAACTCTATTACTCTTTTCAAATTTTCGAAACTTTTTACAAGGATGTCTGCTAATTTTACAAGTTTGAATAAAGTTAAGCCTTGTATTTTTTTAGGGGGGGTTGGTCTTCTGCTAAACACAATTTAAATAAATAATCACGTACATTCCGCATAATAATTAAATATGACATAAACGCTTTAGAACTCGAAAAAGTTTAGATACTTTTAGATATATATATACTACAAGTATGAACGGAAATCCATGTTAGCATATCCATGTTAGGTTCGATACCCACGGTCTCCACATCTTAATTAAATTACGCAAGTGCTAAACGCAAATAACTATTAAACACAAATAAATTTATAATACTATACTAAGTAAAACACTATGTAACTTCTATAAATATAAGCTTAATTAACACACATAGGAAGCACGTTTGCACAGTCTAAGATAACTTCTGAGGACACAAGAAAAATATTGCAACAGCGCTCTAACTTGGTGAACGTATTAAGAAGGGCCACCCATATGTTTAAGGGTGGAAAACCCTTATAATTGCTTACATGTGAGGAGGCGTGGTCAGAAGGGAAAGCTTTTGACGCCGCCTGGGATTCAATGGACGAGGCTACTATACCTAAAGGCAGTGAGATCTTACTACAGCTTCATTGTCCTGGGCACTCGACTACCCAACAGCTACTACGTTTGGTGGAGACAGTGGCCCTGGGTTTCCAGGAACGCGCCTTCACGGCAGTGGTGTCTTTGGATGTCGAAAAGGCCTTCTCCACGACATGGCATGCCGATCTAATCTTCAAACTTATCCAACTGGGGTTACCTACACAGCTAATCAACATTCTACACAGTGTAGTCGCTTTTGTCCCCTAATCGCTGGTTCTCGCTATTTCCCGACACCTCCTGAAGAATCACAGTCTTTCACGATGGCGACGGAGCTGTCCCGACATTACTCTGGCTCTCCTTCTCCCCACACCTTCAGTACGTGCCGATGCGTCACACGAGTAGGCGTCACCGAGACGCTGTTTGCCTCTTTCTTTCCTGCCAGCTGGTTTTGTCGTTACTTCAACGATCGGGTGACACTCCTCCCTCCTCAAGGCTGGTTGTCCCGAACAGCACCATAGTAGCGGGCCAGACGATCCAGGTGTTCCGCCAACCTCTTTCCTCGAGGCACCGTCTGGATGCGGTAGACCACGTCATTAATTCGTTTTATCACCCCGTACGGTTCTTGACACTTCTGTTGAGGTTTCGGTCAGCGTCCCATGGTGCGGGTAGGACGGTACAACCAGACCAGATCACCTTGCTGGAATACTTGGCTGTTGGCTTGCCTGTCGTACCGGATCTGCATGCGGTCGCTTGCCTTCTCGATGTTCTAACGAGCCATTTCATGCATGTCGTGGAGGTGCTCCAACAGGTGCTACACATACTCGGTGGATGGCTCTTTCGCTACCGGGGGAGTCCCAAAAGCCAGGTCACAAAGGGGGCGCAGCTCTCGGCCTAATATTAAGCAGGCCGGCGTCACACAAGTGCTGTCGTGTGTTGACGAGCGGAAGGCCAGCAGGAACATCGGCGTCATGACCACGCAGTCCCGCTGACGGCGATCACGACGTTCCTCACATGTTTTTCTAGGGTCTTGAAGTACTTCTCGACCATGCCGTTCGACTGGGGATGTAGAGGTGTTGTGCGGGTCTTGCTCGTCCCAAGTCTTTCCAGCGCCTCGTTCATCAGGACAGACTCAAAATTGGTGCCCTGATCACTTTAGAGCTCTAACGGCACTCAAAAAAGGCAGAACAGTTGCTCCACTAGGCAGTCCGTGATTGTCTTCGCCTCCTGGTTCGGGATGGCTTACACCTCTGGCCACTTGGTGAAGTAGTCCACGACCACCATCAGGTACTTGTAACCTCGGTCGGACATTAGGGATGGTCCAGCTATGTCGAGAGAGATCAGTTCGAATGGCGCTCCGAAGTTGCACTGCTGCATGCGACCCCGGCTCCTAGTATGCGGGCCGCGACTCGCCGCGAACATGTGGCACTTACGACACCATCTCTCAGCGTCTACTCGGAGCCTGAGCCAGTGGTAGCACTTTCGGAGTTTGTGGATCGTTCGGTTTGCTCCCAGGTGTCCTCCTGAAGTACAGGTACAAGTGTTTCAAGGTCTTCACTACCGCCAATAACTCTCACCGGGTGACGCAATTGCTTTTCTCTGCCTTGGACAGTGACTTGATGTAGTAAGCTACCACCCACTCGTGGCCGTCCTAGACTTGGAATAAGACGCCTCCAATGCAAATGTGGGCCCAAATGCCTCGTTGCCGACGGGTGCGGTGCGGTTGTCGTTAGACGTCTTAATTTCTGTTAGCCGTGCGTCCAGGCTATTATTTGGCGCTTTCATTTCCGTGGGCAACGTCGTAGCGAAGGTGTCATTCGCTGTAATCATTTCTTTCAACTCGGCGGTGCGGTTGTCGTTAGACGTCTTAATTTCTGTTAGCCCCGCGTCCAGGCTATTATTTAGCGCTTTCATTTCCGTGGGCAACGTATTAGCGAAGGTGTCATTCGCGGTTCTCATTTCTTTAAACATGGCGGTGCGGTTGTCGTTAGACGTCTTAATTATAGCCCCGCGTCCAGGCTATTCTTTGACGCTTTCATTTCCGTGGGTAACGTCGTAGCGAAGGTGTCATTCGCTGTTCTCATTTCTTTCAACTCGGCGTTGCGGTTGTCGTTAGACGTCTTAATTTCTGTTAGCTCTGCGTCCAGGCTATTATTTGGCGCTTTCATTTCCGTGGGCGACGTCGTAGCGAAGGTGTCATTCGCTGTTCTCATTTCTTTCAACTCGGCGGTGCGGTTGTCGTTAGACGTCTTAATTTGTGTTAGCTCTGCGTCCAGGCTATTATTTGGCGCTTTCATTTCCGTGGGCAGCGTCGTAGCGAAGGTGTCATTCGCAGTTCTCATTTCTTTCAACATGGAGGTGTGGTTGTCGTTAGACGTCTTAATCTCTGTTAGCTCTGCGTCCAGGCTATTATTTAGCGCTTTCATTTCCGTGGGCAACGTCGTAGCGAAGGTGTCATTCGCTGTTCTCATTTCTTTCAACTCGGCGGTGCGGTTGTCGTTAGACGTCTTAATTTCTGTTAGCTCTGCGTCCAGGCTATTATTTAGCGCTTTCATTTCCGTGGACAACGTCGTAGCGAAGGTGTCATTCGCTGTTCTCATTTCTTTCAACTCGGCGGTGTGGTTGTCGTTAGACGTCTTAATTTCTGTTAGCCCCGCGTCCAGGCTATTATTTGGCGCTTTCATTTCCGTGGGCAACGTCGTAGCGAAGGTGTCATTCGCTGTTCTCATTTCTTTCAACTCGGCGTTGCGGTTGTCGTTAGACGTCTTAATTTCTGTTAGCTCTGCGTCCAGGCTATTATTAGGCGCTTTCATTTCCGTGGGCGACGTCGTAGCGAAGGTGTCATTCGCGGTTCTCATTTCTTTCAACTCGGCGTTGCGGTTGTCGTTAGACGTCTTAATTTCTGTTAGCTCTGCGTCCAGGCTATTATTTGGCGCTTTCATTTCCGTGGGCAACGTCGTAGCGAAGGTGTCATTCGCTGTTATCATTTCTTTCAACTCGGCGGTGGGGTTGTCGTTAGACGTCTTAATTTCTGTTAGCCCCGCGTCCAGGCTATTATTTGGCGCTTTCATTTCCGTGGGCAACGTCGTAGCGAAGGTGTCATTCGCTGTTCTCATTTCTTTCAACTCGGCGGTGTGGTTGTCGTTAGACGTCTTAATTTCTGTTAGCCCCGCGTCCAGGCTATTATTTGGCGCTTTCATTTCCGTGGGCAACGTCGTAGCGAAGGTGTCACTCGCTGTTCTCATTTCTTTCAACTCGGCGGTGTGGTTGTCGTTAGACGTCTTAATTTCTGTTAGCCCCGCGTCCAGGCTATTATTTGGCGCTTTCATTTCCGTGGGCAACGTCGTAGCGAAGGTGTCATTCGCTGTTCTCATTTCTTTCAACACGGCGGTGCGGTTGTCGTTAGACGTCTTAATTTCTGTTAGCCCTGTGTCCAGGCTATTATTTGGTGCTTTCATTTCCGTGGGCAACGTCGTAGCGAAGGTGTCATACGCTGTTCTCATTTCTTTCAACTCAGCGGTGCGGTTGTCGTTAGACGTCTTAATTTCTGTTAGCTCCGCGGCCAGGCTATTATTTGGTGCTTTCATTTCCGTGGGCAACGTCGTAGCGAAGGTGTCATACGCTGTTCTCATTTCTTTCAACTCAGCGGTGCGGTTGTCGTTAGACGTCTTAATTTCTGTTAGCTCCGCGGCCAGGCTATTATTTGGTGCTTTCATTTCCGTGGGCAACGTCGTAGCGAAGGTGTCATTCGCTGTTCTCATTTCTTTCAACTCAGCGGTGCGGTTGTCGTTAGACGTCTTAATTTCTGTTAGCCCCGCGTCCAGGCTATTATTTGGCGCTTTCATTTCCGTGGGCAACGTCGTAGCGAAGGTGTCATTCGCTGTTCTCATTTCTTTCAACTCAGCGGTGCGGTTGTCGTTAGACGTCTTAATTTCTGTTAGCCCCGCGGCCAGGCTATTATTTGGTGCTTTCATTTCCGTGGGCAACGTCGTAGCGAAGGTGTCATACGCTGTTCTCATTTCTTTCAACTCAGCGGTGCGGTTGTCGTTAGACGTCTTAATTTCTGTTAGCCCCGCGTCCAGGCTATTATTTGGCGCTTTCATTTCCGTGGGCAACGTCGTAGCGAAGGTGTCATTCGCTGTTCTCATTTCTTTCAACACGGCGGTGCGGTTGTCGTTAGACGTCTTAATTTCTGTTAGCCCTGTGTCCAGGCTATTATTTGGTGCTTTCATTTCCGTGGGCAACGTCGTAGCGAAGGTGTCATACGCTGTTCTCATTTCTTTCAACTCAGCGGTGCGGTTGTCGTTAGACGTCTTAATTTCTGTTAGCTCCGCGGCCAGGCTATTATTTGGTGCTTTCATTTCCGTGGGCAACGTCGTAGCGAAGGTGTCATACGCTGTTCTCATTTCTTTCAACTCAGCGGTGCGGTTGTCGTTAGACGTCTTAATTTCTGTTAGCTCCGCGGCCAGGCTATTATTTGGCGCTTTCATTTCCGTGGTTAACGTCGTAGCGAAGGTGTCATTCGCTGTTCTCATTTCTTTCAACACGGCGGTGCGGTTGTCGTTAGACGTCTTAATTTCTGTTAGCTCCACGTCCAGGCTATTATTTGGCGCTTTCATTTCCGTGGGCAACGTCGTAGCGAAGGTGTCATTCGCTGTTCTCATTTCTTTCAACATGGCGGTGCGGTTGTCGTTAGACGTCTTAATTTCTGTTAGCTCCGCGTCCAGGCTATTATTTAGCGCTTTCATTTCCGTGGTTAACGTCGTAGCGAAGGTGTGATTCGCTGTTCTCATTTCTTTCAACTCGGCGGTGGGGTTGTAGTTAGACGTCTTAATTTCTGTTAGCTCCGCGTCCAGGCTACTATTTGGCGCTTTCATTTCAGTGGGCAACGTCGTAGCGAAGGTGTCATTCGCTGTTCTCATTTCTTTCAACTCGGCGGTGCGGTTGTCGTTAGACGTCTTAATTTCTGTTAGCTCCGCGGCCAGGCTATTATTTGGCGCTTTCATTTCCGTGGGCAACGTCGTAGCGAAGGTGTCATTCGCTGTTCTCATTTCTTTCAACTCGGCGGTGCGGTTGTCGTTAGACGTCTTAATTTCTGTTAGCTCTGCGTCCAGGCTATTATTTAGCCCTTTCATTTCCGTGGGCAACGTAGTAGCGAAGGTGTCATTCGCTGTTCTCATTTCTTTCAACTCGGCGGTGCGGTTGTCGTTAGACGTCTTAATTTCTGTTAGCTCTGCGTCCAGGCTATTATTTGGCGCTTTCATTTCCGTGGGCAACGTCGTAGCGAAGGTGTCATTCGCTGTTCTCATTTCTTTCAACTCGGCGGTGCGGTTGTCGTTAGACGTCTTAATTTCTGTTAGCTCTGCGTCCAGGCTATTATTTGGCGCTTTCATTTCCGTGGGCAACGTCGTAGCGAAGGTGTCATTCGCTGTTCTCATTTCTTTCAACTCGGCGGTGCGGTTGTCGTTAGACGTCTTAATTTCTGTTAGCTCTGCGTCCAGGCTATTATTTGGCGCTTTCATTTCCGTGGACAACGTCGTAGCGAAGGTGTCATTCGCGGTTATCATTTCTTTCAACTCGGCGGTGCGGTTGTCGTTAGACGTCTTAATTTCTGTTAGCTCTGCGTCCAGGCTATTATTAGGCGCTTTCATTTCCGTGGGCAACGTCGTAGCGAAGGTGTCATTCGCAGTTCTCATTTCTTTCAACATGGCGGTGCGATTGTCTTTAGACGTCTTAATTTCTGTTAGCTCTGCGTCCAGGCTATTATTTGGCGCTTTCATTTCCGTGGGCAACGTCGTAGCGAAGGTGTCATTCGCTGTTCTCATTTCTTTCAACTCGGCGGTGCGGTTGTCGTTAGACGTCTTAATTTCTGTTAGCTCTGCGTCCAGGCTATTATTTGGCGCTTTCATTTCCGTGGGCGACGTCGTAGCGAAGGTGTCATTCGCTGTTCTCATTTCTTTCAACTCGGCGGTGCGGTTGTCGTTAGACGTCTTAATTTCTGTTAGCTCCGCGGCCATGCTATTATTTGGCGCTTTCATTTCCGTGGGCGACGTCGTAGCGAAGGTGTCATTCGCTGTTCTCATTTCTTTCAACTCGGCGGTGCGGTTGTCGTTAGACGTCTTAATTTCTGTTAGCTCCGCTGCCAAGCTATTATTTGGCGCTTTCATTTCCGTGGGCGACGTCGTAGCGAAGGTGTCATTCGCTGTTCTCATTTCTTTCAACTCGGCGGTGCGGTTGTCGTTAGACGTCTTAATTTCTGTTAGCTCCGCTGCCAGGCTATTATTTGGCGCTTTCATTTCCGTGGGCGACGTCGTAGCGAAGGTGTCATTCGCTGTTCTCATTTCTTTCAACATGGCGGTGCGGTTGTCTTTAGACGTCTTAATTTCTGTTAGCCCCGCGTCCAGGCTATCATTTGGCGCTTTCATTTCCGTGGACGACGTCGTAGCGAAGGTGTCATTCGCTGTACTCATTTCTTTCAACACGGCGGTGCGGTTGTCGTTAGACGTCTTAATTTCTGTTAGCCCCGCGTCCAGGCTATTATTTGGCGCTTTCATTTCCGTGGGCGACGTCGTAGCGAAGGTGTCATTCGCTGTTCTCATTTCTTTCAACATGGCGGTGCGGTTGTCTTTAGACGTCTTAATTTCTGTTAGCCCCGCGTCCAGGCTATCATTTGGCGCTTTCATTTCCGTGGACGACGTCGTAGCGAAGGTGTCATTCGCTGTACTCATTTCTTTCAACATGGCGGTGCGGTTGTCGTTAGACGTCTTAATTTCTGTTAGCCCCGCGTCCAGGCTATTATTTGGCGCTTTCATTTCCGTGGGCAACGTCGTAGCGAAGGTGTCATTCGCTGTTCTCATTTCTTTCAACTCGGCGGTGAGGTTGTCTTTAGACGTCTTAATTTCTGTTAGCCCCGCGTCCAGGCTTTCATTTGGCGCTTTCATTTCCGTGGGCAGCGTCGTAGCGAAGGTGTCATTCGCTGTTCTCATTTCATTCAACATGGCGGTGAGGTTGTCTTTAGACGTCTTAATTTCTGTTAGCCCCGCGTCCAGGCTATCATTTGGCGCTTTCATTTCCGTGGGCAGCGTCGTAGCGAAGGTGTCATTCGCTGTTCTCATTTCATTCAACATGGCGGTGAGGTTGTCTTTAGACGTCTTAATTTCTGTTAGCTCTGAGTCCAGGCTATCATTTGGCGCTTTCATTTCCGTGGGCAGCGTCGTAGCGAAGGTGTCATTCGCTGTTCTCATTTCATTCAACATGGCGGTGAGGTTGTCTTTAGACGTCTTAATTTCTGTTAGCCCCGCGTCCAGGCTATCATTTGGCGCTTTCATTTCCGTGGGCAGCGTCGTAGCGAAGGTGTCATTCGCTGTTCTCATTTCATTCAACATGGCGGTGAGGTTGTCTTTAGACGTCTTAATTTCTGTTAGCTCTGCGTCCAGGCTATTATTTGGCGCTTTCATTTCCGTGGGCAGCGTCGTAGCGAAGGTGTCATTCGCTGTTCTCATTTCATTCAACATGGCGGTGAGGTTGTCTTTAGACGTCTTAATTTCCGTTAGCCCCGCGTCCAGGCTAACATTTGGCGCTTTCATTTCCGTGGGCGACGTCGTAGCGAAGGTGTCATTCGCGGTTCTCATTTCTTTCAAATCGGCGGTGCGGTTGTCGTTAGACGTCTTAATTTCTGTTAGCCCCGCGTCCAGGCTATTATTTGGCGCCTTCATTTCCGTGGGTGACGTCGTAGTGAAGGTGTCATTCGCTGTACTCATTTTATTCAACTCGGCGGTGCGGTTGTCGTTAGACGTCTTAATTTTTGTTAGCTGCACGTCCAGGCTATTATTTGGCGCTTTCATTTCCGTGGGCGACGTCGTAGCGAAGGTGTCATTCGCTGTACTCATTTTTTTCAACACGGCGGTGCGGTTGTCGTTAGACGTCTGAATTTCTGTTAGCCCCGCGTCCAGGCTATTATTAGGCGCTTTCATTTCCGTGGGTAACGTCGTAGCGAAGGTGTCATTCGCTGTTCTCATTTCTTTCAACTCGGCGGTGCGGTTGTCGTTAGACGTCTTAATTTTTGTTAGCTGCACGTCCAGGCTATTATTTGGCGCTTTCATTTCCGTGGGCGACGTCGTAGCGAAGGTGTCATTCGCTGTACTCATTTTTTTCAACACGGCGGTGCGGTTGTCGTTAGACGTCTGAATTTCTGTTAGCCCCGCGTCCAGGCTAACATTTGGCGCTTTCATTTCCGTGGGCGACGTCGTAGCGAAGGTGTCATTCGCGGTTCTCATTTCTTTCAAATCGGCGGTGCGGTTGTCGTTAGACGTCTTAATTTCTGTTAGCCCCGCGTCCAGGCTATTATTTGGCGCCTTCATTTCCGTGGGTGACGTCGTAGTGAAGGTGTCATTCGCTGTACTCATTTTATTCAACTCGGCGGTGCGGTTGTCGTTAGACGTCTTAATTTTTGTTAGCTGCACGTCCAGGCTAACATTTGGCGCTTTCATTTCCGTGGGCGACGTCGTAGCGAAGGTGTCATTCGCGGTTCTCATTTCTTTCAAATCGGCGGTGCGGTTGTCGTTAGACGTCTTAATTTCTGTTAGCTCCACGTCCAGGCTATTATTTGGCGCCTTCATTTCCGTGGGTGACGTCGTAGTGAAGGTGTCATTCGCTGTACTCATTTTATTCAACTCGGCGGTGCGGTTGTCGTTAGACGTCTTAATTTTTGTTAGCTGCACGTCCAGGCTATTATTTGGCGCTTTCATTTCCGTGGGCGACGTCGTAGCGAAGGTGTCATTCGCTGTACTCATTTTTTTCAACACGGCGGTGCGGTTGTCGTTAGACGTCTGAATTTCTGTTAGCCCCGCGTCCAGGCTATTATTAGGCGCTTTCATTTCCGTGGGCAACGTCGTAGCGAAGGTGTCATTCGCTGTTCTCATTTCTTTCAACTCGGCGGTGCGGTTGTCGTTAGACGTCTTAATTTCTGTTAGCTTCGCGTCCAGGCTATTATTTGGCGCTTTCATTTCCGTGGGTAACGTCGTAGCGAAGGTGTCATTCGCTGTTCTCATTTTTTTCAACATGGCGGTGCGGTTGTCGTTAGACGTCTTAATTTCTGTTAGCTTCGCGTCCAGGCTATTATTTGGCGCTTTCATTTCCGTGGGTAACGTCGTAGCGAAGGTGTCATTCGCTGTTCTCATTTCTTTCAACTCGGCGGTGCGGTTGTCGTTAGACGTCTTAATTTTTGTTAGCTGCACGTCCAGGCTATTATTTGGCGCTTTCATTTCCGTGGGCGACGTCGTAGCGAAGGTGTCACTCGCTGTTCTCATTTCTTTCAAATCGGCGGTGCGGTTGTCGTTAGACGTCTTAATTTCTGTTAGCCCCGCGTCCAGGCTAACATTTGGCGCTTTCATTTCCGTGGGCAACGTCGTAGCGAAGGTGTCACTCGCTGTTCTCATTTCTTTCAACTCGGCGGTGCGGTTGTCGTTAGACGTCTTAATTTCTGTTAGCCCCGCGTCCAGGCTAACATTTGGCGCTTTCATTTCCGTGGGCGACGTCGTAGCGAAGGTGTCATTCGCGGTTCTCATTTCTTTCAACTCGGCGGTGCGGTTGTCGTTAGACGTTTTAATTTCTGTTAGCCCCGCGTCCAGGCTAACATTTGGCGCTTTCATTTCCGTGGGCAACGTCGTAGCGAAGGTGTCACTCGCTGTTCTCATTTCTTTCAACATGGAGGTGCGGTTGTCGTTAGACGTCTTAATTTCTGTTAGCTCCACGTCCAGGCTATTATTTGGCGCTTTCATTTCCGTGGGTAACGTCTTAGCGAAGGTGTCATTCGCTGTTCTCATTTCTTTCAACTCGGCGGTGCGGTTGTCGTTAGACGTCTTAATTTCTGTTAGCTCCACGTCCAGGCTATTATTTGGCGCTTTCATTTCCGTGGGCGACGTCGTAGCGAAGGTGTCATTCGCGGTTCTCATTTCTTTCAAATCGGCGGTGCGGTTGTCGTTAGACGTCTTAATTTCTGTTAGCCCCGCGTCCAGGCTATTATTTGGCGCTTTCATTTCCGTGGGCAACGTCGTAGCGAAGATGTCATTCGCTGTTCTCATTTCTTTCAACATGGCGGTGCGGTTGTCGTTAGACGTCTTAATTTCTGTTAGCCCCGCGTCCAGGCTATTATTTGGCGCTTTCATTTCCGTGGGCAACGTCGTAGCGAAGGTGTCATTCGCTGTTCTCATTTCTTTCAACTCGGCGGTGCGGTTGTCGTTAGACGTCTTAATTTCTGTTAGCCCCGCGTCCAGGCTACTATTTGGCGCTTTCATTTCCGTGGGCAGCGTCGTAGCGAAGGTGTCATTCGCTGTTCTCATTTCTTTCAACTCGGCGGTGCGGTTGTCGTTAGACGTCTTAATTTCTGTTAGCTCTGCGTCCAGGCTACTATTTGGCGCTTTCATTTCCGTGGGCAGCGTCGTAGCGAAGGTGTCATTCGCTGTTCTCATTTCTTTCAACTCGGCGGTGCGGTTGTCGTTAGACGTCTTAATTTCTGTTAGCCCCGCGTCCAGGCTACTATTTGGCGCTTTCATTTCCGTGGGCAGCGTCGTAGCGAAGGTGTCATTCGCTGTTCTCATTTCTTTCAACTCGGCGGTGCGGTTGTCGTTAGACGTCTTAATTTCTGTTAGCTCCGCGGCCAGGCTATTATTTGGCGCTTTCATTTCCGTGGGTAACGTCGTAGCGAAGGTGTCATTCGCTGTTCTCATTTCTTTCAACTCGGCGGTGCGGTTGTCGTTAGACGTCTTAATTTCTGTTAGCTCCACGTCCAGGCTATTATTTGGCGCTTTCATTTCCGTGGGCAACGTCGTAGCGAAGGTGTCATTCGCTGTTCTCATTTCTTTCAACTCGGCGGTGCGGTTGTCGTTAGACGTCTTAATTTCTGTTAGCTCTGCGTCCAGGCTATTATTTGGCGCTTTCATTTCCGTGGGCAACGTCGTAGCGAAGGTGTCACTCGCTGTTCTCATTTCTTTCAACTCGGCGGTGCGGTTGTCGTTAGACGTCTTAATTTCTGTTAGCTCTGCGTCCAGGCTATTATTTGGCGCTTTCATTTCCGTGGGCAACGTCGTAGCGAAGGTGTCATTCGATGTTCTCATTTCTTTCAACTCGGCGGTGCGGTTGTCGTTAGACGTCTTAATTTCTGTTAGCTCTGCGTCCAGGCTATTATTTGGCGCTTTCATTTCCGTGGGCAACGTCGTAGCGAAGGTGTCATTCGCTGTTCTCATTTCTTTCAACTCGGCGGTGCGGTTGTCGTTAGACGTCTTAATTTCTGTTAGCTCTGCGTCCAGGCTATTATTTGGCGCTTTCATTTCCGTGGGCAACGTCGTAGCGAAGGTGTCATTCGCTGTTCTCATTTCTTTCAACTCGGCGGTGCGGTTGTCGTTAGACGTCTTAATTTCTGTTAGCTCTGCGTCCAGGCTATTATTTGGCGCTTTCATTTCCGTGGGCAACGTCGTAGCGAAGGTGTCATTCGATGTTCTCATTTCTTTCAACTCGGCGGTGCGGTTGTCGTTAGACGTCTTAATTTCTGTTAGCTCTGCGTCCAGGCTATTATTTGGCGCTTTCATTTCCGTGGGCAACGTCGTAGCGAAGGTGTCATTCGCTGTTCTCATTTCTTTCAACTCGGCGGTGCGGTTGTCGTTAGACGTCTTAATTTCTGTTAGCTCCGCGGCCAGGCTATTATTTGGCGCTTTCATTTCCGTGGGCAACGTCGTAGCGAAGGTGTCATTCGCTGTTCTCATTTCTTTCAACTCGGCGGTGCGGTTGTCGTTAGACGTCTTAATTTCTGTTAGCTCTGCGTCCAGGCTATTATTTGGCGCTTTCATTTCCGTGGGCAACGTCGTAGCGAAGGTGTCATTCGCTGTTCTCATTTCTTTCAACTCGGCGGTGCGGTTGTCGTTAGACGTCTTAATTTCTGTTAGCTCCGCGTCCAGGCTATTATTTGGCGCTTTCATTTCCGTGGGCAACGTCGTAGCGAAGGTGTCATTCGCTGTTCTCATTTCTTTCAACTCGGCGGTGCGGTTGTCGTTAGACGTCTTAATTTCTGTTAGCTCCGCGGCCAGGCTATTATTTGGCGCTTTCATTTCCGTGGGCAACGTCGTAGCGAAGGTGTCATTCGCTGTTCTCATTTCTTTCAACTCGGCGGTGCGGTTGTCGTTAGACGTCTTAATTTCTGTTAGCTCTGCGTCCAGGCTATTATTTGGCGCTTTCATTTCCGTGGGCAACGTCGTAGCGAAGGTGTCACTCGCTGTTCTCATTTCTTTCAACACGGCGGTGCGGTTGTCGATAGACGTCTTAATTTCTGTTAGCCCCGCGTCCAGGCTATTATTAGGCGCTTTCATTTCCGTGGGCAACGTCGTAACGAAGGTGTCACTCGCTGTTCTCATATCTTTCAACATGGCGGTGCGGTTGTCGTTAGACGTCTTAATTTATGTTAGCTCTGCGTCCAGGCTATTATTAGGCGCTTTCATTTCCGTGGGCAACGTCGTAACGAAGGTGTCACTCGCTGTTCTCATTTCTTTCAACATGGCGGTGCGGTTGTCGTTAGACGTCTTAATTTCTGTTAGCTCTGCGTCCAGGCTATTATTAGGCGCTTTCATTTCCGTGGGCAACGTCGTAACGAAGGTGTCACTCGCTGTTCTCATTTCTTTCAACACGGCGGTGCGGTTGTCGTTAGACGTCTTAATTTCTGTTAGCCCCGCGTCCAGGCTATTATTAGGCGCTTTCATTTCCGTGGGCAACGTCGTAGCGAAGGTGTCATTCGGTGTTCTCATTTCTTTCAACACGGCGGTGCGGTTGTCGTTAGACGTCTTAATTTCTGTTAGCCCCGCGTCCAGGCTATTATTAGGCGCTTTCATTTCCGTGGGCAACGTCGTAGCGAAGGTGTCACTCGCTGTTCTCATTTCTTTCAACACGGCGGTGCGGTTGTCGTTAGACGTCTTAATTTCTGTTAGCCCCGCGTCCAGGCTATTATTAGGCGCTTTCATTTCTGTGGGCAACGTCGTAACGAAGGTGTCACTCGCTGTTCTCATTTCTTTCAACATGGCGGTGCGGTTGTCGTTAGACGTCTTAATTTCTGTTAGCTCTGCGTCCAGGCTATTATTTGGCGCTTTCATTTCCGTGGGCAACGTCGTAACGAAGGTGTCACTCGCTGTTCTCATTTCTTTCAACTCGGCGGTGTGGTTGTCGTTAGACGTCTTAATTTCTGTTAGCTCCACGTCCGGGCTATTATTTGGCGCTTTCATTTCCGTGGGCGACGTCGTAGCGAAGGTGTCACTCGCTGTTCTCATTTCTTTCAATTCGGCGGTGCGGTTGTCGTTAGACGTCTTAATTTCTGTTAGCTCTGCGTCCAGGCTATTATTTGGCGCTTTCATTTCCGTGGGCAACGTCGTAGCGAAGGTGTCATTCGCGGTTCTCATTTCTTTCAACATGGAGGTGCGTTTGTCGTTAGACGTCTTAATTTCTGTTAGCTCTGCGTCCAGGCTATTATTTGGCGCTTTCATTTCCGTGGGCAACGTCGTAGCGAAGGTGTCATTCGCTGTTCTCATTTCTTTCAACATGGAGGTGCGTTTGTCGTTAGACGTCTTAATTTCTGTTAGCTCTGCGTCCAGGCTATTATTTGGCGCTTTCATTTCCGTGGGCAACGTCGTAGCGAAGGTGTCATTCGCTGTTCTCTTTTCTTTCAACATGGAGGTGCGGTTGTCGTTAGACGTCTTAATTTCTGTTAGCTCTGAGTCCAGGCTATTATTTGGCGCTTTCATTTCCGTGGGCAACGTCGTAGCGAAGGTGTCATTCGCTGTTCTCATTTCTTTCAACTCGGCGGTGCGGTTGTCGTTAGACGTCTTAATTTCTGTTAGCTCCACGTCCAGGCTATTATTTGGCGCTTTCATTTCCGTGGGCAACCTCGTAGCGAAGGTGTCATTCGCTGTTCTCATTTCTTTCAGCTCGGCGGTGCGGTTGTCTTTAGACGTCTTAATTTCTGTTAGCCCCGCGTCCAGGCTATCATTTGGCGCTTTCATTTCCGTGGGCGACGTCGTAGCGAAGGTGTCTTTCGCTGTTCTCATTTCATTCAACATGGCGGTGAGGTTGTCTTTAGACGTCTTAATTTCCGTTAGCCCCGCGTCCAGGCTATCATTTGGCGCTTTCATTTCCGTGGGCGACGTCGTAGCGAAGGTGTCATTCGCGGTTCTCATTTCTTTCAAATCGGCGGTGCGGTTGTCGTTAGACGTCTTAATTTCTGTTAGCCCCGCGTCCAGGCTATTATTTGGCGCCTTCATTTCCGTGGGTGACGTCGTAGTGAAGGTGTCATTCGCTGTACTCATTTTATTCAACTCGGCGGTGTGGTTGTCGTTAGACGTCTTAATTTTTGTTAGCTGCACGTCCAGGCTATTATTTGGCGCTTTCATTTCCGTGGGCGACGTCGTAGCGAAGGTGTCATTCGCTGTTCTCATTTCTTTCAACTCGGCGGTGCGGTTGTCGTTAGACGTCTTAATTTTTGTTAGCTGCACGTCCAGGCTATTATTTGGCGCTTTCATTTCCGTGGGCGACGTCGTAGCGAAGGTGTCATTCGCTGTACTCATTTTTTTCAACACGGCGGTGCGGTTGTCGTTAGACGTCTGAATTTCTGTTAGCCCCGCGTCCAGGCTATTATTAGGCGCTTTCATTTCCGTGGGCAACGTCGTAGCGAAGGTGTCACTCGGTGTTCTCATTTCTTTCAACTCGGCGGTGCGGTTGTCGTTAGACGTCTTAATTTCTGTTAGCCCCGCGTCCAGGCTATTATTAGGCGCTTTCATTTCCGTGGGCGACGTCGTAGCGAAGGTGTCACTCGCTGTTCTCATTTCTTACAACTCGGCGGTGCGGTTGTCGTTAGACGTCTTAATTTCTGTTAGCTCCACGTCCAGGCTATTATTTGGCGCTTTCATTTCCGTGGGTAACGTCTTAGCGAAGGTGTCATTCGCTGTTCTCATTTCTTTCATCTCGGCGGTGCGGTTGTCGTTAGACGTCTTAATTTCTGTTAGCTCCACGTCCAGGCTATTATTTGGCGCTTTCATTTCCGTGGGCGACGTCGTAGCGAAGGTGTCATTCGCTGTACTCATTTTTTTCAACACGGCGGTGCGGTTGTCGTTAGACGTCTGAATTTCTGTTAGCTCTGCGTCCAGGCTATTATTTGGCGCTTTCATTTCCGTGGGCAACGTCGTAGCGAAGGTGTCACTCGCTGTTCTCATTTCTTTCAACATGGCGGTGCGGTTGTCGTTAGACGTCTTAATTTCTGTTAGCCCCGCGTCCAGGCTATTATTAGGCGCTTTCATTTCCGTGGGCAACGTCGTAGCGAAGGTGTCACTCGCTGTTCTCATTTCTTTCAACTCGGCGGTGCGGTTGTCGTTAGACGTCTTAATTTCTGTTAGCCCCGCGTCCAGGCTATTATTAGGCGCTTTCATTTCCGTGGGTAACGTCGTAGCGAAGGTGTCATTCGCGGTTCTCATTTCTTTCAACATGGCGGTGCGGTTGTCGTTAGACGTCTTAATTTCTGTTAGCCCCGCGTCCAGGCTATTATTAGGCGCTTTCATTTCCGTGGGCAACGTCGTAGCGAAGGTGTCACTCGCTGTTCTCATTTCTTTCAACACGGCGGTGCGGTTGTCGTTAGACGTCTGAATTTCTGTTAGCCCCGCGTCCAGGCTATTATTAGGCGCTTTCATTTCCGTGGGCAACGTCGTAGCGAAGGTGTCACTCGCTGTTCTCATTTCTTTCAACTCGGCGGTGCGGTTGTCGTTAGACGTCTTAATTTCTGTTAGCCCCGCGTCCAGGCTATTATTAGGCGCTTTCATTTCCGTGGGTAACGTCGTAGCGAAGGTGTCATTCGCTGTTCTCATTTCTTTCAACATGGCGGTGCGGTTGTCGTTAGACGTCTTAATTTCTGTTAGCTCTGCGTCCAGGCTATTATTTGGCGCTTTCATTTCCGTGGGCGACGTCGTAGCGAAGGTGTCATTCGCTGTTCTCATTTCTTTCAACTCGGCGGTGCGGTTGTCGTTAGACGTCTTAATTTCTGTTAGCTCCACGTCCAGGCTATTATTTGGCGCTTTCATTTCCGTGGGCAGCGTCGTAGCGAAGGTGTCATTCGCTGTTCTCATTTCTTTCAACTCGGCGGTGCGGTTGTCGTTAGACGTCTTAATTTCTGTTAGCCCCGCGTCCAGGCTATTATTTGGCGCTTTCATTTCCGTGGGCAGCGTCGTAGCGAAGGTGTCATTCGCTGTTCTCATTTCTTTCAACTCGGCGGTGCAGTTGTCGTTAGACGTCTTAATTTCTGTTAGCTCCACGTCCAGGCTATTATTTGGCGCTTTCATTTCCGTGGGCAACGTCGTAGCGAAGATGTCATTCGCTGTTCTCATTTCTTTCAACTCGGCGGTGCGGTTGTCGTTAGACGTCTTAATTTCTGTTAGCTCCACGTCCAGGCTATTATTTCGCGCTTTCATTTCCGTGGGCAACGTCGTAGCGAAGATGTCATTCGCTGTTCTCATTTCTTTCAACTCGGCGGTGCAGTTGTCGTTAGACGTCTTAATTTCTGTTAGCTCCACGTCCAGGCTATTATTTGGCGCTTTCATTTCCGTGGGCAACGTCGTAGCGAAGATGTCATTCGCTGTTCTCATTTCTTTCAACTCGGCGGTGCGGTTGTCGTTAGACGTCTTAATTTCTGTTAGCCCCGCGTCCAGGCTATTACTTGGCGCTTTTATTTCCGTGGGCAACGTCGTAGCGAAGGTGTCTTTCGGTGTTCTCATTTCTTTCAACTCGGCGGTGCGGTTGTCGTTAGACGTCTTAATTTCTGTTAGCCCCGCGTCCAGGCTATTACTTGGCGCTTTTATTTCCGTGGGCAACGTCGTAGCGAAGGTGTCATTCGCTGTTCTCATTTCTTTCAACTCGGCGGTGCGGTTGTCGTTAGACGTCTTAATTTCTGTTAGCCCCGCGTCCAGGCTATTATTTGGCGCTTTCATTTCCGTGGGTAACGTCGTAGCGAAGGTGTCATTCGCTGTTCTCATTTCTTTCAAATCGGCGGTGCGGTTGTCGTTAGACGTCTTAATTTCTGTTAGCCCCGCGTCCAGGCTATTACTTGGCGCTTTTATTTCCGTGGGCAACGTCGTAGCGAAGGTGTCATTCGCTGTTCTCATTTCTTTCAACTCGGCGGTGCGGTTGTCGTTAGACGTCTTAATTTCTGTTAGCCCCGCGTCCAGGCTATTACTTGGCGCTTTTATTTCCGTGGGCAACGTCGTAGCGAAGGTGTCATTCGCTGTTCTCATTTCTTTCAACTCGGCGGTGCGGTTGTCGTTAGACGTCTTAATTTCTGTTAGCCCCGCGTCCAGGCTATTATTTGGCGCTTTCATTTCCGTGGGCGACGTCGTAGCGAAGGTGTCATTCGCTGTTCTCATTTCTTTCAACATGGAGGTGCGGTTGTCGTTAGACGTCTTAATTTCTGTTAGCTCTGAGTCCAGGCTATTATTTGGCGCTTTCATTTCCGTGGGCAACGTCGTAGCGAAGGTGTCATTCGCAGTTCTCATTTCTTTCAGCTCGGCGGTGCGGTTGTCGTTAGACGTCTTAATTTCTGTTAGCTCTGCGTCCAGGCTATTATTTGCGCTTTCATTTCCGTGGGTAACGTAGTAGCGAAGGTGTCATTCGCTGTTCTCATTTCATTCAACATGGCGGTGAGGTTGTCTTTAGACGTCTTAATTTCTGTTAGCCCCGCGTCCAGGCTATCATTTGGCGCTTTCATTTCCGTGGGCAACGTCGTAGCGAAGGTGTCATTCGCAGTTCTCATTTCTTTCAGCTCGGCGGTGCGGTTGTCGTTAGACGTCTTAATTTCTGTTAGCTCTGCGTCCAGGCTATTATTTGCGCTTTCATTTCCGTGGGTAACGTAGTAGCGAAGGTGTCATTCGCTGTTCTCATTTCATTCAACATGGCGGTGAGGTTGTCTTTAGACGTCTTAATTTCTGTTAGCCCCGCGTCCAGGCTATTATTTGGCGCTTTCATTTCCGTGGGCAACGTCGTAGCGAAGGTGTCATTCGCAGTTCTCATTTCTTTCAGCTCGGCGGTGCGGTTGTCGTTAGACGTCTTAATTTCTGTTAGCTCTGCGTCCAGGCTATTATTTGCGCTTTCATTTCCGTGGGTAACGTAGTAGCGAAGGTGTCATTCGCTGTTCTCATTTCATTCAACATGGCGGTGAGGTTGTCTTTAGACGTCTTAATTTCTGTTAGCCCCGCGTCCAGGCTATCATTTGGCGCTTTCATTTCCGTGGGCAGCGTCGTAGCGAAGGTGTCATTCGCTGTTCTCATTTCATTCAACATGGCGGTGAGGTTGTCTTTAGACGTCTTAATTTCTGTTAGCTATGAGTCCAGGCTATTATTTGGCGCTTTCATTTCCGTGGGCAACGTCGTAGCGAAGGTGTCATTCGCAGTTCTCATTTCTTTCAGCTCGGCGGTGCGGTTGTCGTTAGACGTCTTAATTTCTGTTAGCCCCGCGGCCAGGCTATTATTTGGCGCTTTCATTTCCGTGGGCAACGTCGTAGCGAAGGTGTCATTCGCTGTTCTCATTTCATTCAACATGGCGGTGAGGTTGTCTTTAGACGTCTTAATTTCTGTTAGCCCCGCGTCCAGGCTATCATTTGGCGCTTTCATTTCCGTGGGCAGCGTCGTAGCGAAGGTGTCATTCGCTGTTCTCATTTCATTCAACATGGCGGTGAGGTTGTCTTTAGACGTCTTAATTTCTGTTAGCTATGAGTCCAGGCTATTATTTGGCGCTTTCATTTCCGTGGGCGACGTCGTAGCGAAGGTGTCATTCGCTGTTCTCATTTCATTCAACATGGCGGTGAGGTTGTCTTTAGACGTCTTAATTTCCGTTAGCCCCGCGTCCAGGCTAACATTTGGCGCTTTCATTTCCGTGGGCGACGTCGTAGCGAAGGTGTCATTCGCGGTTCTCATTTCTTTCAAATCGGCGGTGCGGTTGTCGTTAGACGTCTTAATTTCTGTTAGCCCCGCGTCCAGGCTATTATTTGGCGCCTTCATTTCCGTGGGTGACGTCGTAGTGAAGGTGTCATTCGCTGTACTCATTTTATTCAACTCGGCGGTGCGGTTGTCGTTAGACGTCTTAATTTTTGTTAGCTGCACGTCCAGGCTATTATTTGGCGCTTTCATTTCCGTGGGCGACGTCGTAGCGAAGGTGTCATTCGCTGTACTCATTTTTTTCAACACGGCGGTGCGGTTGTCGTTAGACGTCTGAATTTCTGTTAGCCCCGCGTCCAGGCTATTATTTGGCGCTTTCATTTCCGTGGGCAAGGTCGTAGCGAAGGTGTCATTCGCTGTTCTCATTTCTTTCAACTCGGCGGTGCGGTTGTCGTTAGACGTCTTAATTTCTGTTAGCTCCACGTCCAGGCTATTATTAGGCGCTTTCATTTCCGTGGGCAACGTCGTAGCGAAGGTGTCACTCGCTGTTCTCATTTCTTTCAACTCGGCGGTGCGGTTGTCGTTAGACGTCTTAATTTTTGTTAGCTGCACGTCCAGGCTATTATTTGGCGCTTTCATTTCCGTGGGCGACGTCGTAGCGAAGGTGTCATTCGCGGTTCTCATTTCTTTCAACTCGGCGGTGCGGTTGTCGTTAGACGTCTTAATTTCTGTTAGCCCCGCGTCCAGGCTATTATTTGGCGCTTTCATTTCCGTGGGCAAGGTCGTAGCGAAGGTGTCACTCGCTGTTCTCATTTCTTTCAACTCGGCGGTGCGGTTGTCGTTAGACGTCTTAATTTCTGTTAGCCCCGCGTCCAGGCTATTATTTGGCGCTTTCATTTCCGTGGGCAACGTCGTAGCGAAGGTGTCATTCGCTGTTCTCATTTCTTTCAACTCGGCGGTGCGGTTGTCGTTAGACGTCTTAATTTCTGTTAGCTCTGCGTCCAGGCTATTATTAGGCGCTTTCATTTCCGTATGCGTCGTAGCGAAGGTGTCACTCGCTGTTCTCATTTCTTTCAACTCGGCGGTGCGGTTGTCGTTAGACGTCTTAATTTCTGTTAGCCCCGCGTCCAGGCTATTATTAGGCGCTTTCATTTCCGTATGCGTCGTAGCGAAGGTGTCACTCGCTGTTCTCATTTCTTTCAACTCGGCGGTGCGGTTGTCGTTAGACGTCTTAATTTCTGTTAGCTCCACGTCCAGGCTATTATTTGGCGCTTTCATTTCCGTGGGTAACGTCTTAGCGAAGGTGTCATTCGCTGTTCTCATTTCTTTCAACTCGGCGGTGCGGTTGTCGTTAGACGTCTTAATTTCTGTTAGCTCCACGTCCAGGCTATTATTTGGCGCTTTCATTTCCGTGGGCGACGTCGTAGCGAAGGTGTCATTCGCGGTTCTCATTTCTTTCAAATCGGCGGTGCGGTTGTCGTTAGACGTCTTAATTTCTGTTAGCCCCGCGTCCAGGCTATTATTTGGCGCTTTCATTTCCGTGGGCAACGTCGTAGCGAAGATGTCATTCGCTGTTCTCATTTCTTTCAACATGGCGGTGCGGTTGTCGTTAGACGTCTTAATTTCTGTTAGCTTCACGTCCAGGCTATTATTTGGCGCTTTCATTTCCGTGGGCAACGTCGTAGCGAAGGTGTCATTCGCTGTTCTCATTTCTTTCAACTCGGCGGTGCGGTTGTCGTTAGACGTCTTAATTTCTGTTAGCCCCGCGTCCAGGCTATTATTTGGCGCTTTCATTTCCGTGGGCGACGTCGTAGCGAAGGTGTCATTCGTTGTTCTCATTTCTTTCAAATCGGCGGTGCGGTTGTCGTTAGACGTCTTAATTTCTGTTAGCTTCACGTCCAGGCTATTATTTGGCGCTTTCATTTCCGTGGGTAACGTCGTAGCGAAGGTGTCATTCGCTGTTCTCATTTCTTTCAACATGGCGGTGCGGTTGTCGTTAGACGTCTTAATTTCTGTTAGCCCCGCGTCCAGGCTATTATTAGGCGCTTTCATTGCCGTGGGCAACGTCGTAGCGAAGGTGTCACTCGCTGTTCTCATTTCTTTCAACTCGGCGGTGCGGTTGTCGTTAGACGTCTTAATTTCTGTTAGCTTCACGTCCAGGCTATTATTTAGCGCTTTCATTTCTGTGGGCAACGTCGTAGCGAAGGTGTCATTCGCTGTTCTCATTTCTTTCAACTCGGCGGTGCGGTTGTCGTTAGACGTCTTAATTTCTGTTAGCTCTGCGTCCAGGCTATTATTTGGCGCTTTCATTTCCGTGGGCAACGTCGTAGCGAAATTGTCACTCGCTGTTCTCATTTCTTTCAACTCGGCGGTGCGGTTGTCGTTAGACGTCTTAATTTCTGTTAGCCCCGCGTCCAGGCTATTATTAGGCGCTTTCATTTCCGTGGGCAACGTCGTAGCGAAGATGTCATTCGGTGTTCTCATTTCTTTCAACATGGAGGTGCGGTTGTCGTTAGACGTCTTAATTTCTGTTAGCTCCGCGGCCAGGCTATTATTTAGCGCTTTCATTTCCGTGGACAACGTCGTAGCGAAGGTGTCACTCGCTGTTCTCATTTCTTTCAACTCGGCGGTGCGGTTGTCGTTAGACGTCTTAATTTCTGTTAGCCCCGCGTCCAGGCTATTATTAGGCGCTTTCATTTCCGTGGGCAACGTCGTAGCGAAGGTGTCACTCGCTGTTCTCATTTCTTTCAAATCGGCGGTGCGGTTGTCGTTAGACGTCTTAATTTCTGTTAGCTCCGCGGCCAGGCTATTATTTAGCGCTTTCATTTCCGTGGACAACGTCGTAGCGAAGGTGTCACTCGCTGTTCTCATTTCTTTCAACTCGGCGGTGCGGTTGTCGTTAGACGTCTTAATTTCTGTTAGCCCCGCGTCCAGGCTATTATTAGGCGCTTTCATTTCCGTGGGCAACGTCGTAGCGAAGGTGTCACTCGCTGTTCTCATTTCTTTCAACTCGGCGGTGCGGTTGTCGTTAGACGTCTTAATTTCTGTTAGCTCTGCGTCCAGGCTATTATTTGGCGCTTTCATTTCCGTGGGCAACGTCGTAGCGAAGGTGTCACTCGCTGTTCTCATTTCTTTCAACTCGGCGGTGCGGTTGTCGTTAGACGTCTTAATTTCTGTTAGCTCTGCGTCCAGGCTATTATTTGGCGCTTTCATTTCCGTGGGCAACGTCGTAGCGAAGGTGTCACTCGCTGTTCTCATTTCTTTCAACTCGGCGGTGCGGTTGTCGTTAGACGTCTTAATTTCTGTTAGCCCCGCGTCCAGGCTATTATTAGGCGCTTTCATTTCCGTGGGCAACGTCGTAACGAAGGTGTCACTCGCTGTTCTCATATCTTTCAACATGGCGGTGCGGTTGTCGTTAGACGTCTTAATTTCTGTTAGCCCCGCGTCCAGGCTATTATTAGGCGCTTTCATTTCCGTGGGCAACGTCGTAACGAAGGTGTCACTCGCTGTTCTCATTTCTTTCAACATGGCGGTGCGGTTGTCGTTAGACGTCTTAATTTCTGTTAGCTCTGCGTCCAGGCTATTATTAGGCGCTTTCATTTCCGTGGGCAACGTCGTAACGAAGGTGTCACTCGCTGTTCTCATTTCTTTCAACACAGCGGTGCGGTTGTCGTTAGACGTCTTAATTTCTGTTAGCCCCGCGTCCAGGCTATTATTTGGCGCTTTCATTTCCGTGGGCGACGTCGTAGCGAAGGTGTCATTCGCGGTTCTCATTTCTTTCAAATCGGCGGTGCGGTTGTCGTTAGACGTCTTAATTTCTGTTAGCTGTGCGTCCAGGCTATTATTAGGCGCTTTCATTTCCGTGGGCAACGTCGTAGCGAAGGTGTCATTCGCTGTTCTCATTTCTTTCAACACGGCGGTGCGGTTGTCGTTAGACGTCTTAATTTCTGTTAGCCGCGCGTCCAGGCTATTATTAGGCGCTTTCATTTCCGTGGGCAACGTCGTAGCGAAGGTGTCATTCGCTGTTCTCATTTCTTTCAACTCGGCGGTGCGGTTGTCGTTAGACGTCTTAATTTCTGTTAGCTCCGCGTCCAGGCTATTATTTGGCGCTTTCATTTCCGTGGGCAACGTCGTAGCGAAGGTGTCATTCGGTGTTCTCATTTCTTTCAACATGGAGGTGCGTTTGTCGTTAGACGTCTTAATTTCTGTTAGCTCCACGTCCAGGCTATTATTTGGCGCTTTCATTTCCGTGGGCAACGTCGTAGCGAAGGTGTCACTCGCTGTTCTCATTTCTTTCAACACGGCGGTGCGGTTGTCGTTAGACGTCTTAATTTCTGTTAGCCCCGCGTCCAGGCTATTATTAGGCGCTGTCATTTCCGTGGGCAACGTCGTAGCGAAGGTGTCATTCGCTGTTCTCATTTCTTTCAACTCGGCGGTGCGGTTGTCGTTAGACGTCTTAATTTCCGTTAGCTCCACGTCCAGGCTATTATTTGGCGATTTCATTTCCGTGGGCAACGTCGTAGCGAAGGTGTCACTCGCTGTTCTCATTTCTTTCAACACGGCGGTGCGGTTGTCGTTAGACGTCTTAATTTCTGTTAGCCCCGCGTCCAGGCTATTATTAGGCGCTTTCATTTCCGTGGGCAACGTCGTAACGAAGGTGTCACTCGCTGTTCTCATTTCTTTCAACATGGCGGTGCGGTTGTCGTTAGACGTCTTAATTTCTGTTAGCTCTGCGTCCAGGCTATTATTAGGCGCTTTCATTTCCGTGGGCGACGTCGTAGCGAAGGTGTCACTCGCTGTTCTCATTTCTTTCAATTCGGCGGTGCGGTTGTCGTTAGACGTCTTAATTTCTGTTAGCTCTGCGTCCAGGCTATTATTTGGCGCTTTCATTTCCGTGGGCAACGTCGTAGCGAAGGTGTCATTCGGTGTTCTCATTTCTTTCAACATGGAGGTGCGTTTGTCGTTAGACGTCTTAATTTCTGTTAGCTCTGCGTCCAGGCTATTATTTGGCGCTTTCATTTCCGTGGGCAACGTCGTAGCGAAGGTGTCATTCGCTGTTCTCTTTTCTTTCAACATGGAGGTGCGGTTGTCGTTAGACGTCTTAATTTCTGTTAGCTCTGAGTCCAGGCTATTATTTGGCGCTTTCATTTCCGTGGGCAACCTCGTAGCGAAGGTGTCATTCGCTGTTCTCATTTCTTTCAACACGGCGGTGCGGTTGTCGTTAGACGTCTTAATTTCTGTTAGCTCTGCGTCCAGGCTATTATTTGGCGCTTTCATTTCCGTGGGCAACGTCGTAGCGAAGGTGTCATTCGCTGTTCTCATTTCTTTCAACTCGGCGGTTCGGTTGTCGTTAGACGTCTTAATTTCTGTTAGCTCCGCGGCCAGGCTATTATTTGGCGCTTTCATTTCCGTGGGCAACCTCGTAGCGAAGGTGTCATTCGCTGTTCTCATTTCTTTCAGCTCGGCGGTGCGGTTGTCTTTAGACGTCTTAATTTCTGTTAGCCCCGCGTCCAGGCTATCATTTGGCGCTTTCATTTCCGTGGGCGACGTCGTAGCGAAGGTGTCTTTCGCTGTTCTCATTTCATTCAACATGGCGGTGAGGTTGTCTTTAGACGTCTTAATTTCCGTTAGCCCCGCGTCCAGGCTATTATTTGGCGCCTTCATTTCCGTGGGTGACGTCGTAGTGAAGGTGTCATTCGCTGTTCTCATTTCTTTCAACTCGGCGGTGCGGTTGTCGTTAGACGTCTTAATTTCTGTTAGCCCCGCGTCCAGGCTATTATTTGGCGCTTTCATTTCCGTGGGCGACGTCGTAGCGAAGGTGTCATTCGCTGTTCTCATTTCTTTCAAATCGGCGGTGCGGTTGTCGTTAGACGTCTTAATTTCTGTTAGCTTCACGTCCAGGCTATTATTTGGCGCTTTCATTTCCGTGGGTGACGTCGTAGCGAAGGTGTCATTCGCTGTTCTCATTTCTTTCAACTCGGCGGTGCGGTTGTCGTTAGACGTCTTAATTTCTGTTAGCTCTGCGTCCAGGCTATTATTTGGCGCTTTCATTTCCGTGGGCAACGTCGTAGCGAAATTGTCACTCGCTGTTCTCATTTCTTTCAACTCGGCGGTGCGGTTGTCGTTAGACGTCTTAATTTCTGTTAGCTCCGCGTCCAGGCTATTATTTGGCGCTTTCATTTCCGTGGGTGACGTCGTAGCGAAGGTGTCATTCGCTGTTCTCATTTCTTTCAACTCGGCGGTGCGGTTGTCGTTAGACGTCTTAATTTCTGTTAGCCCCGCGTCCAGGCTATTATTAGGCGCTTTCATTTCCGTGGGCAACGTCGTAGCGAAGGTGTCATTCGCTGTTCTCATTTCTTTCAACTCGGCGGTGCGGTTGTCGTTAGACGTCTTAATTTCTGTTAGCTCTGCGTCCAGGCTATTATTAGGCGCTTTCATTTCCGTGGGCGACGTCGTAGCGAAGGTGTCACTCGCTGTTCTCATTTCTTTCAATTCGGCGGTGCGGTTGTCGTTAGACGTCTTAATTTCTGTTAGCTCTGCGTCCAGGCTATTATTTGGCGCTTTCATTTCCGTGGGCAACGTCGTAGCGAAGGTGTCATTCGCTGTTCTCATTTCTTTCAACATGGAGGTGCGTTTGTCGTTAGACGTCTTAATTTCTGTTAGCTCTGCGTCCAGGCTATTATTTGGCGCTTTCATTTCCGTGGGCAACGTCGTAGCGAAGGTGTCATTCGCTGTTCTCTTTTCTTTCAACATGGAGGTGCGGTTGTCGTTAGACGTCTTAATTTCTGTTAGCTCTGAGTCCAGGCTATTATTTGGCGCTTTCATTTCCGTGGGCAACCTCGTAGCGAAGGTGTCATTCGCTGTTCTCATTTCTTTCAACATGGAGGTGCGGTTGTCGTTAGACGTCTTAATTTCTGTTAGCCCCGCGTCCAGGCTATCATTTGGCGCTTTCATTTCCGTGGGCGACCTCGTAGCGAAGGTGTCATTCGCTGTTCTCATTTCTTTCAACTCGGCGGTGCGGTTGTCGTTAGACGTCTTAATTTCTGTTAGCCCCGCGTCCAGGCTATTATTTGGCGCTTTCATTTCCGTGGGTAACGTCGTAGCGAAGGTGTCATTCGCTGTTCTCATTTCTTTCAAATCGGCGGTGCGGTTGTCGTTAGACGTCTTAATTTCTGTTAGCTCCGCGTCCAGGCTATTACTTGGCGCTTTTATTTCCGTGGGCAACGTCGTAGCGAAGGTGTCATTCGCTGTTCTCATTTCTTTCAACTCGGCGGTGCGGTTGTCCATAGACGTCTTAATTTCTGTTAGCCCCGCGTCCAGGCTATTACTTGGCGCTTTTATATCCGTGGGCAGCGTCGTAGCGAAGGTGTCATTCGCTGTTCTCATTTCTTTCAACTCGGCGGTGCGGTTGTCGTTAGACGTCTTAATTTCTGTTAGCCCCGCGTCCAGGCTATTATTTGGCGCTTTCATTTCCGTGGGCGACGTCGTAGCGAAGGTGTCATTCGCTGTTCTCATTTCTTTCAAATCGGCGGTGCGGTTGTCGTTAGACGTCTTAATTTCTGTTAGCTTCACGTCCAGGCTATTATTTAGCGCTTTCATTTCCGTGGGCAACGTCGTAGCGAAGGTGTCATTCGCTGTTCTCATTTCTTTCAACTCGGCGGTGCGGTTGTCGTTAGACGTCTTAATTTCTGTTAGCCCCGCGTCCAGGCTATTATTTGGCGCTTTCATTTCCGTGGGCAACGTCGTAGCGAAATTGTCATTCGCTGTTCTCATTTCTTTCAACTCGGCGGTGCGGTTGTCGTTAGACGTCTTAATTTCTGTTAGCCCCGCGTCCAGGCTATTATTTGGCGCTTTCATTTCCGTGGGCAACGTCGTAGCGAAATTGTCATTCGCTGTTCTCATTTCTTTCAACTCGGCGGTGCGGTTGTCGTTAGACGTCTTAATTTCTGTTAGCCCCGCGTCCAGGCTATTATTTGGCGCTTTCATTTCCGTGGGCAACGTCGTAGCGAAGGTGTCATTCGCTGTTCTCATTTCTTTCAACTCGGCGGTGCGGTTGTCGTTAGACGTCTTAATTTCTGTTAGCCCCGCGTCCAGGCTATTATTTGGCGCTTTCATTTCCGTGGGCAACGTCGTAGCGAAATTGTCACTCGCTGTTCTCATTTCTTTCAACATGGCGGTGCGGTTGTCGTTAGACGTCTTAATTTCTGTTAGCCCCGCGTCCAGGCTATTATTAGGCGCTTTCATTTCCGTGGGCAACGTCGTAGCGAAGGTGTCACTCGCTGTTCTCATTTCTTTCAACACGGCGGTGCGGTTGTCGTTAGACGTCTTAATTTCTGTTAGCCCCGCGTCCAGGCTATTATTAGGCGCTTTCATTTCCGTGGGCAACGTCGTAGCGAAGGTGTCATTCGCTGTTCTCATTTCTTTCAACTCGGCGGTGCGGTTGTCGTTAGACGTCTTAATTTCTGTTAGCCCCGCGTCCAGGCTATTATTTGGCGCTTTCATTTCCGTGGCCAACGTCGTAGCGAAGATGTCATTCGCTGTTCTCATTTCTTTCAACTCGGCGGTGCGGTTGTCGTTAGACGTCTTAATTTCTGTTAGCCCCGCGTCCAGGCTATTATTTGGCGCTTTCATTTCCGTGGGTAACGTCGTAGCGAAGGTGTCATTCGCTGTTCTCATTTCTTTCAAATCGGCGGTGCGGTTGTCGTTAGACGTCTTAATTTCTGTTAGCCCCGCGTCCAGGCTATTACTTGGCGCTTTTATTTCCGTGGGCAACGTCGTAGCGAAGGTGTCATTCGCTGTTCTCATTTCTTTCAACTCGGCGGTGCGGTTGTCCATAGACGTCTTAATTTCTGTTAGCCCCGCGTCCAGGCTATTACTTGGCGCTTTTATATCCGTGGGCAACGTCGTAGCGAAGGTGTCATTCGCTGTTCTCATTTCTTTCAACTCGGCGGTGCGGTTGTCGTTAGACGTCTTAATATCTGTTAGCCCCGCGTCCAGGCTATTATTTGGCGCTTTCATTTCCGTGGGCGACGTCGTAGCGAAGGTGTCATTCGCTGTTCTCATTTCTTTCAAATCGGCGGTGCGGTTGTCGTTAGACGTCTTAATTTCTGTTAGCTCTGCGTCCAGGCTATTATTTGGCGCTTTCATTTCCGTGGGCAACGTCGTAGCGAAATTGTCACCCGCTGTTCTCATTTCTTTCAACTCGGCGGTGCGGTTGTCGTTAGACGTCTTAATTTCTGTTAGCCCCGCGTCCAGGCTATTATTAGGCGCTTTCATTTCCGTGGGCAACGTCGTAGCGAAGGTGTCACTCGCTGTTCTCATTTCTTTCAACACGGCGGTGCGGTTGTCGTTAGACGTCTTAATTTCTGTTAGCCCCGCGTCCAGGCTATTATTAGGCGCTTTCATTTCCGTGGGCAACGTCGTAGCGAAGGTGTCTTTCGGTGTTCTCATTTCTTTCAACTCGGCGGTGCGGTTGTCGTTAGACGTCTTAATTTCTGTTAGCCCCGCGTCCAGGCTATTATTAGGCGCTTTCATTTCCGTGGGCAACGTCGTAGCGAAGGTGTCACTCGCTGTTCTCATTTCTTTCAACTCGGCGGTGCGGTTGTCGTTAGACGTCTTAATTTCTGTTAGCCCCGCGTCCAGGCTATTATTAGGCGCTTTCATTTCCGTGGGCGACGTCGTAGCGAAGGTGTCACTCGCTGTTCTCATTTCTTTCAACTCGGCGGTGCGGTTGTCGTTAGACGTCTTAATTTCTGTTAGCCCCGCGTCCAGGCTATTATTTGGCGCTTTCATTTCCGTGGGCAACGTCGTAGCGAAGATGTCATTCGCTGTTCTCATTTCTTTCAACTCGGCGGTTCGGTTGTCGTTAGACGTCTTAATTTCTGTTAGCTCTGCGTCCAGGCTATTATTAGACGCTTTCATTTCCGTGGGCGACGTCGTAGCGAAGGTGTCATTCGCTGTTCTCTTTTCTTTCAACATGGAGGTGCGGTTGTCGTTAGACGTCTTAATTTCTGTTAGCTCTGCGTCCAGGCTATTATTAGGCGCTTTCATTTCCGTGGGCGACGTCGTAGCGAAGGTGTCACTCGCTGTTCTCATTTCTTTCAATTCGGCGGTGCGGTTGTCGTTAGACGTCTTAATTTCTGTTAGCTCTGCGTCCAGGCTATTATTTGGCGCTTTCATTTCCGTGGGCAACGTCGTAGCGAAGGTGTCATTCGGTGTTCTCATTTCTTTCAACATGGAGGTGCGTTTGTCGTTAGACGTCTTAATTTCTGTTAGCTCTGCGTCCAGGCTATTATTTGGCGCTTTCATTTCCGTGGGCAACGTCGTAGCGAAGGTGTCATTCGCTGTTCTCTTTTCTTTCAACATGGAGGTGCGGTTGTCGTTAGACGTCTTAATTTCTGTTAGCTCTGAGTCCAGGCTATTATTTAGCGCTTTCATTTCCGTGGGCAACCTCGTAGCGAAGGTGTCATTCGCTGTTCTCATTTCTTTCAACTCGGCGGTTCGGTTGTCGTTAGACGTCTTAATTTCTGTTAGCTCCGCGGCCAGGCTATTATTTGGCGCTTTCATTTCCGTGGGCAACCTCGTAGCGAAGGTGTCATTCGCTGTTCTCATTTCTTTCAGCTCGGCGGTGCGGTTGTCTTTAGACGTCTTAATTTCTGTTAGCCCCGCGTCCAGGCTATCATTTGGCGCTTTCATTTCCGTGGGCGACGTCGTAGCGAAGGTGTCATACGCTGTTCTCATTTCATTCAACATGGCGGTGAGGTTGTCTTTAGACGTCTTAATTTCCGTTAGCCCCGCGTCCAGGCTATTATTTGGCGCCTTCATTTCCGTGGGTGACGTCGTAGTGAAGGTGTCATTCGCTGTTCTCATTTCTTTCAACTCGGCGGTGCGGTTGTCGTTAGACGTCTTAATTTCTGTTAGCCCCGCGTCCAGGCTATTATTTGGCGCTTTCATTTCCGTGGGCGACGTCGTAGCGAAGGTGTCATTCGCTGTTCTCATTTCTTTCAAATCGGCGGTGCGGTTGTCGTTAGACGTCTTAATTTCTGTTAGCCCCGCGTCCAGGCTATTATTTGGCGCTTTCATTTCCGTGGGCGACGTCGTAGTGAAGGTGTCATTCGCTGTTCTCATTTCTTTCAACTCGGCGGTGCGGTTGTCGTTAGACGTCTTAATTTCTGTTAGCCCCGCGTCCAGGCTATTATTTGGCGCTTTCATTTCCGTGGGCGACGTCGTAGCGAAGGTGTCATTCGCTGTTCTCATTTCTTTCAACTCGGCGGTGCGGTTGTCGTTAGACGTCTTAATTTCTGTTAGCTTCACGTCCAGGCTATTATTTGGCGCTTTCATTTCCGTGGGTGACGTCGTAGCGAAGGTGTCATTCGCTGTTCTCATTTCTTTCAACTCGGCGGTGCGGTTGTCGTTAGACGTCTTAATTTCTGTTAGCTCTGCGTCCAGGCTATTATTTGGCGCTTTCATTTCCGTGGGCAACGTCGTAGCGAAATTGTCACTCGCTGTTCTCATTTCTTTCAACTCGGCGGTGCGGTTGTCGTTAGACGTCTTAATTTCTGTTAGCTCCGCGTCCAGGCTATTATTTGGCGCTTTCATTTCCGTGGGTGACGTCGTAGCGAAGGTGTCATTCGCTGTTCTCATTTCTTTCAACTCGGCGGTGCGGTTGTCGTTAGACGTCTTAATTTCTGTTAGCCCCGCGTCCAGGCTATTATTAGGCGCTTTCATTTCCGTGGGCAACGTCGTAGCGAAGGTGTCACTCGCTGTTCTCATTTCTTTCAACACGGCGGTGCGGTTGTCGTTAGACGTCTTAATTTCTGTTAGCCCCGCGTCCAGGCTATTATTAGGCGCTTTCATTTCCGTGGGCAACGTCGTAGCGAAGGTGTCATTCGCTGTTCTCATTTCTTTCAACTCGGCGGTGCGGTTGTCGTTAGACGTCTTAATTTCTGTTAGCTCTGCGTCCAGGCTATTATTAGGCGCTTTCATTTCCGTGGGCGACGTCGTAGCGAAGGTGTCACTCGCTGTTCTCATTTCTTTCAATTCGGCGGTGCGGTTGTCGTTAGACGTCTTAATTTCTGTTAGCTCTGCGTCCAGGCTATTATTTGGCGCTTTCATTTCCGTGGGCAACGTCGTAGCGAAGGTGTCATTCGCTGTTCTCATTTCTTTCAACATGGAGGTGCGTTTGTCGTTAGACGTCTTAATTTCTGTTAGCTCTGCGTCCAGGCTATTATTTGGCGCTTTCATTTCCGTGGGCAACGTCGTAGCGAAGGTGTCATTCGCTGTTCTCTTTTCTTTCAACATGGAGGTGCGGTTGTCGTTAGACGTCTTAATTTCTGTTAGCTCTGAGTCCAGGCTATTATTTGGCGCTTTCATTTCCGTGGGCAACCTCGTAGCGAAGGTGTCATTCGCTGTTCTCATTTCTTTCAACATGGAGGTGCGGTTGTCGTTAGACGTCTTAATTTCTGTTAGCCCCGCGTCCAGGCTATCATTTGGCGCTTTCATTTCCGTGGGCGACGTCGTAGCGAAGGTGTCATTCGCTGTTCTCATTTCTTTCAACTCGGCGGTGCGGTTGTCGTTAGACGTCTTAATTTCTGTTAGCCCCGCGTCCAGGCTATTATTTGGCGCTTTCATTTCCGTGGGTAACGTCGTAGCGAAGGTGTCATTCGCTGTTCTCATTTCTTTCAAATCGGCGGTGCGGTTGTCGTTAGACGTCTTAATTTCTGTTAGCTCCGCGTCCAGGCTATTACTTGGCGCTTTTATTTCCGTGGGCAACGTCGTAGCGAAGGTGTCATTCGCTGTTCTCATTTCTTTCAACTCGGCGGTGCGGTTGTCCATAGACGTCTTAATTTCTGTTAGCCCCGCGTCCAGGCTATTACTTGGCGCTTTTATATCCGTGGGCAACGTCGTAGCGAAGGTGTCATTCGCTGTTCTCATTTCTTTCAACTCGGCGGTGCGGTTGTCGTTAGACGTCTTAATTTCTGTTAGCCCCGCGTCCAGGCTATTATTTGGCGCTTTCATTTCCGTGGGCAACGTCGTAGCGAAATTGTCACTCGCTGTTCTCATTTCTTTCAACATGGCGGTGCGGTTGTCGTTAGACGTCTTAATTTCTGTTAGCTTCACGTCCAGGCTATTATTTGGCGCTTTCATCGTAGCGAAGGTGTCATTCGCTGTTCTCATTTCTTTCAACTCGGCGGTGCGGTTGTCGTTAGACGTCTTAATTTCTGTTAGCCCCGCGTCCAGGCTATTATTTGGCGCTTTCATTTCCGTGGGCAACGTCGTAGCGAAATTGTCACTCGCTGTTCTCATTTCTTTCAACATGGCGGTGCGGTTGTCGTTAGACGTCTTAATTTCTGTTAGCCCCGCGTCCAGGCTATTATTTGGCGCTTTCATTTCCGTGGGCAACGTCGTAGCGAAATTGTCACTCGCTGTTCTCATTTCTTTCAACATGGCGGTGCGGTTGTCGTTAGACGTCTTAATTTCTGTTAGCCCCGCGTCCAGGCTATTATTTGGCGCTTTCATTTCCGTGGCCAACGTCGTAGCGAAGATGTCATTCGCTGTTCTCATTTCTTTCAACTCGGCGGTGCGGTTGTCATTAGACGTCTTAATTTCTGTTAGCCCCGCGTCCAGGCTATTATTTGGCGCTTTCATTTCCGTGGGTAACGTCGTAGCGAAGGTGTCATTCGCTGTTCTCATTTCTTTCAACTCGGCGGTGCGGTTGTCGTTAGACGTCTTAATTTCTGTTAGCCCCGCGTCCAGGCTATTATTTGGCGCTTTCATTTCCGTGGCCAACGTCGTAGCGAAGATGTCATTCGCTGTTCTCATTTCTTTCAACACGGCGGTGCGGTTGTCGTTAGACGTCTTAATTTCTGTTAGCCCCGCGTCCAGGCTATTATTTGGCGCTTTCATTTCCGTGGCCAACGTCGTAGCGAAGATGTCATTCGCTGTTCTCATTTCTTTCAACTCGGCGGTGCGGTTGTCGTTAGATGTCTTAATTTCTGTTAGCCCCGCGTCCAGGCTATTATTTGGCGCTTTCATTTCCGTGGGTAACGTCGTAGCGAAGGTGTCATTCGCTGTTCTCATTTCTTTCAAATCGGCGGTGCGGTTGTCGTTAGACGTCTTAATTTCTGTTAGCCCCGCGTCCAGGCTATTACTTGGCGCTTTTATTTCCGTGGGCAACGTCGTAGCGAAGGTGTCATTCGCTGTTCTCATTTCTTTCAACTCGGCGGTGCGGTTGTCCATAGACGTCTTAATTTCTGTTAGCCCCGCGTCCAGGCTATTACTTGGCGCTTTTATATCCGTGGGCAACGTCGTAGCGAAGGTGTCATTCGCTGTTCTCATTTCTTTCAACTCGGCGGTGCGGTTGTCGTTAGACGTCTTAATATCTGTTAGCCCCGCGTCCAGGCTATTATTTGGCGCTTTCATTTCCGTGGGCGACGTCGTAGCGAAGGTGTCATTCGCTGTTCTCATTTCTTTCAAATCGGCGGTGCGGTTGTCGTTAGACGTCTTAATTTCTGTTAGCTCTGCGTCCAGGCTATTATTTGGCGCTTTCATTTCCGTGGGCAACGTCGTAGCGAAATTGTCACCCGCTGTTCTCATTTCTTTCAACTCGGCGGTGCGGTTGTCGTTAGACGTCTTAATTTCTGTTAGCCCCGCGTCCAGGCTATTATTAGGCGCTTTCATTTCCGTGGGCAACGTCGTAGCGAAGGTGTCACTCGCTGTTCTCATTTCTTTCAACACGGCGGTGCGGTTGTCGTTAGACGTCTTAATTTCTGTTAGCCCCGCGTCCAGGCTATTATTAGGCGCTTTCATTTCCGTGGGCAACGTCGTAGCGAAGGTGTCACTCGCTGTTCTCATTTCTTTCAACTCGGCGGTGCGGTTGTCGTTAGACGTCTTAATTTCTGTTAGCCCCGCGTCCAGGCTATTATTAGGCGCTTTCATTTCCGTGGGCAACGTCGTAGCGAAGGTGTCACTCGCTGTTCTCATTTCTTTCAACTCGGCGGTGCGGTTGTCGTTAGACGTCTTAATTTCTGTTAGCTCTGCGTCCAGGCTATTATTTGGCGCTTTCATTTCCGTGGGCAACGTCGTAGCGAAGGTGTCACTCGCTGTTCTCATTTCTTTCAACTCGGCGGTGCGGTTGTCGTTAGACGTCTTAATTTCTGTTAGCCCCGCGTCCAGGCTATTATTAGGCGCTTTCATTTCCGTGGGCAACGTCGTAGCGAAGGTGTCATTCGCTGTTCTCATTTCTTTCAACATGGAGGTGCGTTTGTCGTTAGACGTCTTAATTTCTGTTAGCTCTGCGTCCAGGCTATTATTTGGCGCTTTCATTTCCGTGGGCGACGTCGTAGCGAAGGTGTCATTCGCTGTTCTCTTTTCTTTCAACATGGAGGTGCGGTTGTCGTTAGACGTCTTAATTTCTGTTAGCTCTGCGTCCAGGCTATTATTAGGCGCTTTCATTTCCGTGGGCGACGTCGTAGCGAAGGTGTCACTCGCTGTTCTCATTTCTTTCAATTCGGCGGTGCGGTTGTCGTTAGACGTCTTAATTTCTGTTAGCTCTGCGTCCAGGCTATTATTTGGCGCTTTCATTTCCGTGGGCAACGTCGTAGCGAAGGTGTCATTCGCTGTTCTCATTTCTTTCAACATGGAGGTGCGTTTGTCGTTAGACGTCTTAATTTCTGTTAGCTCTGCGTCCAGGCTATTATTTGGCGCTTTCATTTCCGTGGGCAACGTCGTAGCGAAGGTGTCATTCGCTGTTCTCTTTTCTTTCAACATGGAGGTGCGGTTGTCGTTAGACGTCTTAATTTCTGTTAGCTCTGAGTCCAGGCTATTATTTGGCGCTTTCATTTCCGTGGGCAACCTCGTAGCGAAGGTGTCATTCGCTGTTCTCATTTCTTTCAGCTCGGCGGTGCGGTTGTCTTTAGACGTCTTAATTTCTGTTAGCCCCGCGTCCAGGCTATCATTTGGCGCTTTCATTTCCGTGTGCGACGTCGTAGCGAAGGTGTCTTTCGCTGTTCTCATTTCATTCAACATGGCGGTGAGGTTGTCTTTAGACGTCTTAATTTCCGTTAGCCCCGCGTCCAGGCTATCATTTGGCGCTTTCATTTCCGTGGGCGACGTCGTAGCGAAGGTGTCATTCGCGGTTCTCATTTCTTTCAAATCGGCGGTGCGGTTGTCGTTAGACGTCTTAATTTCTGTTAGCCCCGCGTCCAGGCTATTATTTGGCGCCTTCATTTCCGTGGGTGACGTCGTAGTGAAGGTGTCATTCGCTGTACTCATTTTATTCAACTCGGCGGTGCGGTTGTCGTTAGACGTCTTAATTTTTGTTAGCTGCACGTCCAGGCTATTATTTGGCGCTTTCATTTCCGTGGGCGACGTCGTAGCGAAGGTGTCATTCGCTGTACTCATTTTTTTCAACACGGCGGTGCGGTTGTCGTTAGACGTCTTAATTTCTGTTAGCTCTGCGTCCAGGCTATTATTTGGCGCTTTCATTTCCGTGGGCGACGTCGTAGCGAAGGTGTCATTCGCTGTACTCATTTTTTTCAACACGGCGGTGCGGTTGTCGTTAGACGTCTTAATTTCTGTTAGCCCCGCGTCCAGGCTATTATTAGGCGCTTTCATTTCCGTGGCCAACGTCGTAGCGAAGGTGTCATTCGCTGTTCTCATTTCTTTCAACTCGGCGGTGCGGTTGTCGGTAGACGTCTTAATTTCTGTTAGCTCCGCGTCCAGGCTATTATTTGGCGCTTTCATTTCCGTGGGCAACGTCGTAGCGAAGGTGTCATTCGCTGTTCTCATTTCTTTCAGCTCGGCGGTGCGGTTGTCGTTAGACGTCTTAATTTCTGTTAGCTCCAGGGCCAGGCTATTATTTGGCGCTTTCATTTCCGTGGGCAACGTCGTAGCGAAGGTGTCATTCGCTGTTCTCATTTCTTTCAACATGGAGGTGCGTTTGTCGTTAGACGTCTTAATTTCTGTTAGCTCTACGTCCAGGCTATTATTTGGCGCTTTCATTTCCGTGGGCAACGTCGTAGCGAAGGTGTCATTCGCTGTTCTCATTTCTTTCAACATAGAGGTGCGGTTGTCGTTAGACGTCTTAATTTCTGTTAGCTCTGAGTCCAGGCTATTATTTGGCGGTTTCATTTCCGTGGGCAACGTCGTAGCGAAAGTGTCATTCGCTGTTCTCATTTCTTTCAGCTCGGCGGTGCGGTTGTCGTTAGACGTCTTAATTTCTGTTAGCTCTGCGTCCAGGCTATTATTTGGCGCCTTCATTTCCGTGGGCAACGTCGTAGCGAAGGTGTCATTCGCTGTTCTCATTTCTTTCAGCTCGGCGGTGCGGTTGTCGTTAGACGTCTTAATTTCTGTTAGCTCCGCGTCCAGGCTATTATTTGGCGCTTTCATTTCCGTGGGCAACGTCGTAGCGAAGGTGTCATTCGCTGTTCTCATATCTTTCAACTCGGCGGTGCGGTTGTCGTTAGACGTCTTAATTTCTGTTAGCTCTGCGTCCAGGCTATTATTTGGCGCTTTCATTTCCGTGGACAACGTCGTAGCGAAGGTGTCATTCGGTGTTCTCATTTCTTTCAACTCGGCGGTGCGGTTGTCGGTAGACGTCTTAATTTCTGTTAGCTCCGCGTCCAGGCTATTATTTGGCGCTTTCATTTCCGTGGGCAACGTCGTAGCGAAGGTGTCATTCGCTGTTCTCATTTCTTTCAACTCGGCGGTGCGGTTGTCGTTAGACGTCTTAATTTCTGTTAGCTCTGCGTCCAGGCTATTATTTGGCGCTTTCATTTCCGTGGGCAACGTCGTAGCGAAGGTGTCATTCGGTGTTCTCATTTCTTTCAACTCGGCGGTGCGGTTGTCGGTAGACGTCTTAATTTCTGTTAGCTCCGCGTCCAGGCTATTATTTGGCGCTTTCATTTCCGTGGACAACGTCGTAGCGAAGGTGTCATTCGCTGTTCTCATTTCTTTCAACTCGGCGGTGCGGTTGTCGTTAGACGTCTTAATTTCTGTTAGCTCCGCGTCCAGGCTATTATTTGGCGCTTTCATTTCCGTGGGCAACGTCGTAGCGAAGGTGTCATTCGGTGTTCTCATTTCTTTCAACTCGGCGGTGCGGTTGTCGTTGGACGTCTTAATTTCTGTTAGCTCCGCGGCCAGGCTATTATTTGGCGCTTTCATTTCCGTGGACAACGTCGTAGCGAAGGTGTCATTCGGTGTTCTCATTTCTTTCAACTCGGCGGTGCGGTTGTCGTTAGACGTCTTAATTTCTGTTAGCTCCGCGTCCAGGCTATTATTTGGCGCTTTCATTTCCGTGGGCAACGTCGTAGCGAAGGTGTCATTCGGTGTTCTCATTTCTTTCAACTCGGCGGTGCGGTTGTCGTTAGACGTCTTAATTTCTGTTAGCTCCGCGTCCAGGCTATTATTTGGCGCTTTCATTTCCGTGGACAACGTCGTAGCGAAGGTGTCATTCGGTGTTCTCATTTCTTTCAACTCGGCGGTGCGGTTGTCGTTAGACGTCTTAATTTCTGTTAGCTCCGCGTCCAGGCTATTATTTGGCGCTTTCATTTCCGTGGACAACGTCGTAGCGAAGGTGTCATTCGGTGTTCTCATTTCTTTCAACTCGGCGGTGCGGTTGTCGTTAGACGTCTTAATTTCTGTTAGCTCCGCGTCCAGGCTATTATTTGGCGCTTTCATTTCCGTGGGCAACGTCGTAGCGAAGGTGTCATTCGCTGTTCTCATTTCTTTCAACTCGGCGGTGCGGTTGTCGTTAGACGTCTTAATTTCTGTTAGCTCCGCGTCCAGGCTATTATTTGGCGCTTTCATTTCCGTGGGCAACGTCGTAGCGAAGGTGTCATTCGCTGTTCTCATTTCTTTCAACTCGGCGGTGCGGTTGTCGTTAGACGTCTTAATTTCTGTTAGCTCCGCGTCCAGGCTATTATTTGGCGCTTTCATTTCCGTGGGCAACGTCGTAGCGAAGGTGTCATTCGGTGTTCTCATTTCTTTCAACTCGGCGGTGCGGTTGTCGTTAGACGTCTTAATTTCTGTTAGCTCTGCGTCCAGGCTATTATTTGGCGCTTTCATTTCCGTGGGCAACGTCGTAGCGAAGGTGTCATTCGGTGTTCTCATTTCTTTCAACTCGGCGGTGCGGTTGTCGTTAGACGTCTTAATTTCTGTTAGCCGCGCGTCCAGGCTATTATTTGGCGCTTTCATTTCCGTGGGTAACGTAGTAGCGAAGGTGTCATTCGCTGTTCTCATTTCTTTCAACTCGGCGGTGTGGTTGTCGTTAGACGTCTTAATTTCTGTTAGCTCTGCGTCCAGGCTATTATTTGGCGCTTTCATTTCCTTGGGAAACGTCGTAGCGAAGGTGTCATTCGCTGTTCTCATTTCTTTCAACATGGAGGTGCGGTTGTCGTTAGACGTCTTAATTTCTGTTAGCTCTGCGTCCAGGCTATTATTTGGCGCTTTCATTTCCGTGGGAAACGTCGTAGCGAAGGTGTCATTCGCTGTTCTCATTTCTTTCAACATGGAGGTGCGGTTGTCGTTAGACGTCTTAATTTCTGTTAGCTCTGAGTCCAGGCTATTATTTGGCGCTTTCATTTCCGTGGGAAACGTCGTAGCGAAGGTGTCATTCGCTGTTCTCATTTCTTTCAACATGGAGGTGCGGTTGTCGTTAGACGTCTTAATTTCTGTTAGCTCTGAGTCCAGGCTATTATTTGGCGCTTTCATTTCCGTGGGTAACGTCGTAGCGAAGGTGTCATTCGCTGTTCTCATTTCTTTCAACATGGAGGTGCGGTTGTCGTTAGACGTCTTAATTTCTGTTAGCTCTGAGTCCAGGCTATTATTTGGCGCTTTCATTTCCGTGGGAAACGTCGTAGCGAAGGTGTCATTCGCTGTTCTCATTTCTTTCAACATGGAGGTGCGGTTGTCGTTAGACGTCTTAATTTCTGTTAGCTCTGAGTCCAGGCTATTATTTGGCGCTTTCATTTCCGTGGGAAACGTCGTAGCGAAGGTGTCATTCGCTGTTCTCATTTCTTTCAGCTCGGCGGTGCGGTTGTCGTTAGACGTCTTAATTTCTGTTAGCTCTGAGTCCAGGCTATTATTTTGCGCTTTCATTTCCGTGGGCAACGTCGTAGCGAAGGTGTCATTCGCTGTTCTCATTTCTTTCAGCTCGGCGGTGCGGTTGTCGTTAGACGTCTTAATTTCTGTTAGCTTCGCGTCCAGGCTATTATTTGGCGCTTTCATTTCCGTGGGAAACGTCGTAGCGAAGGTGTCATTCGCTGTTCTCATTTCTTTCAACATGGAGGTGCGGTTGTCGTTAGACGTCTTAATTTCTGTTAGCTCTGAGTCCAGGCTATTATTTGGCGCTTTCATTTCCGTGGGAAACGTCGTAGCGAAGGTGTCATTCGCTGTTCTCATTTCTTTCAACATGGAGGTGCGGTTGTCGTTAGACGTCTTAATTTCTGTTAGCTCTGAGTCCAGGCTATTATTTGGCGCTTTCATTTCCGTGGGAAACGTCGTAGCGAAGGTGTCATTCGCTGTTCTCATTTCTTTCAACTCGGCGGTGCGGTTGTCGTTAGACGTCTTAATTTCTGTTAGCTCTGAGTCCAGGCTATTATTTTGCGCTTTCATTTCCGTGGGCAACGTCGTAGCGAAGGTGTCATTCGCTGTTCTCATTTCTTTCAGCTCGGCGGTGCGGTTGTCGTTAGACGTCTTAATTTCTGTTAGCTCTGCGTCCAGGCTATTATTTGGCGCCTTCATTTCCGTGGGCAACGTCGTAGCGAAGGTGTCATTCGCTGTTCTCATTTCTTTCAGCTCGGCGGTGCGGTTGTCGTTAGACGTCTTAATTTCTGTTAGCTCCGCGTCCAGGCTATTATTTGGCGCTTTCATTTCCGTGGGCAACGTCGTAGCGAAGGTGTCATTCGCTGTTCTCATATCTTTCAACTCGGCGGTGCGGTTGTCGTTAGACGTCTTAATTTCTGTTAGCTCTGCGTCCAGGCTATTATTTGGCGCTTTCATTTCCGTGGACAACGTCGTAGCGAAGGTGTCATTCGGTGTTCTCATTTCTTTCAACTCGGCGGTGCGGTTGTCGGTAGACGTCTTAATTTCTGTTAGCTCCACGTCCAGGCTATTATTTGGCGCTTTCATTTCCGTGGGCAACGTCGTAGCGAAGGTGTCATTCGCTGTTCTCATTTCTTTCAACTCGGCGGTGTGGTTGTCGTTAGACGTCTTAATTTCTGTTAGCTCTGCGTCCAGGCTATTATTTTGCGCTTTCATTTCCGTGGGCAGCGTCGTGGCGAAGGTGTCATTCGCGGTTCTCATTTCTTTCAACACGGCGGTGTGGTTGTCGTTAGACGTCTTAATTTCTGTTAGCTCCGCGGCCAGGCTATTATTTGGCGCTTTCATTTCCGTGGGCAACGTCGCAGCGAAGGTGTCAATCGCCGTCTTCATTTCTTTCAACTCGGCGGTGCGGTTGTCGTTAGACGTCTTAATTTCTGTTAGCTCTGCGTCCAGGCTATTATTTGGCGCTTTCATTTCCGTGGGCAACGTCGTAGCGAAGGTGTCACTCGCTGTTCTCATTTCTTTCAACTCGAAGTGCGGTTGTCGTTAGACGTCTTAATTTCTGTTAGCCTCGCGTCCAGGCTATTATTTAGCGCTTTCATTTCCGTGGGCAACGTCGTAGCGAAGGTGTCATTCGGTGTTCTCATTTCTTTCAACTCGGCGGTGCGGTTGTCGTTAGACGTCTTAATTTCTGTTAGCTTCGCGTCCAGGCTATTATTTTGCGCTTTCATTTCCGTGGGCAACGTCGTAGCGAAGGTGTCATTCGCTGTTCTCATTTCATTCAACTCGGGGGTGCGGTTGTCGTTAGACGTCTTAATTTCTGTTAGCTTCGCGTCCAGGCTATTATTTTGCGCTTTCATTTCCGTGGGCAACGTCGTAGCGAAGGTGTCATTCGCTGTTCTCATTTCATTCAACTCGGGGGTGCGGTTGTCGTTAGACGTCTTAATTTCTGTTAGCTCCGCGTCCAGGCTATTATTTTGCGCTTTCATTTCCGTGGGCAACGTCGTAGCGAAGGTGTCATTCGCTGTTCTCATTTCTTTCAGCTCGACGGTGCGGTTGTCGTTAGACGTCTTAATTTCTGTTAGCTCCGCGTCCAGGCTATTATTTGGCGCTTTCATTTCCGTGGGCAACGTCGTAGCGAAGGTGTCATTCGCTGTTCTCATATCTTTCAACTCGGCGGTGCGGTTGTCGTTAGACGTCTTAATTTCTGTTAGCTCTGCGTCCACGCTATTATTTGGCGCTTTCATTTCCGTGGGCAACGTCGTAGCGAAGGTGTCATTCGCTGTTCTCATTTCTTTCAACTCGGCGGTGCGGTTGTCGTTAGACGTCTTAATTTCTGTTAGCTCTGCGTCCAGGCTATTATTTGGCGCTTTCATTTCCGTGGGCAACGTGGTAGCGAAGGTGTCATTTGGTGTTCTCATTTCTTTCAACTCGGCGGTGCGGTTGTCGTTAGACGTCTTAATTTCTGTTAGCTCTGAGTCCAGGCTATTATTAGGCGCTTTCATTTCCGTGGACAACGTGGTAGCGAAGGTGTCATTCGGTGTTCTCATTTCTTTCAACTCGGCGGTGCGGTTGTCGTTAGACGTCTTAATTTCTGTTAGCTTCGCGTCCAGGCTATTATTTGGCGCTTTCATTTCCTTGGGGCAACGTCGTAGCGAAGGTGTCATTCGGTGTTCTCATTTCATTCAACTCGGGGGTGCGGTTGTCGTTAGACGTCTTAATTTCTGTTAGCTTCGCATCCAGGCTATTATTTTGCGCTTTCATTTCCGTGGGCAACGTCGTAGCGAAGGTGTCATTCGCTGTTCTCATTTCATTCAACTCGGGGGTGCGGTAGTCGTTAGACGTCTTAATTTCTGTTAGCTCCGCGGCCAGGCTATTATTAGGTGCTTTCATTTCCGTGGGCGACGTCGCAGCGAAGGTGTCTTTCGCTGTTCTCATTTCATTCAACATGGCGGTGAGGTTGTCTTTAGACGTCTTAATTTCCGTTAGCCCCGCGTCCAGGCTATTATTTGGCGCCTTCATTTCCGTGGGTGACGTCGTAGTGAAGGTGTCATTCGCTGTTCTCATTTCTTTCAACTCGGCGGTGCGGTTGTCGTTAGACGTCTTAATTTCTGTTAGCCCCGCGTCCAGGCTATTATTTGGCGCTTTCATTTCCGTGGGCGACGTCGTAGCGAAGGTGTCATTCGCTGTTCTCATTTCTTTCAAATCGGCGGTGCGGTTGTCGTTAGACGTCTTAATTTCTGTTAGCTTCACGTCCAGGCTATTATTTGGCGCTTTCATTTCCGTGGGTGACGTCGTAGCGAAGGTGTCATTCGCTGTTCTCATTTCTTTCAACTCGGCGGTGCGGTTGTCGTTAGACGTCTTAATTTCTGTTAGCCCCGCGTCCAGGCTATTATTAGGCGCTTTCATTCCGTGGGCAACGTCGTAGCGAAGGTGTCACTCGCTGTTCTCATTTCTTTCAACACGGCGGTGCGGTTGTCGTTAGACGTCTTAATTTCTGTTAGCCCCGCGTCCAGGCTATTATTAGGCGCTTTCATTTCCGTGGGCAACGTCGTAGCGAAGGTGTCATTCGCTGTTCTCATTTCTTTCAACTCGGCGGTGCGGTTGTCGTTAGACGTCTTAATTTCTGTTAGCTCTGCGTCCAGGCTATTATTAGGCGCTTTCATTTCCGTGGGCGACGTCGTAGCGAAGGTGTCACTCGCTGTTCTCATTTCTTTCAATTCGGCGGTGCGGTTGTCGTTAGACGTCTTAATTTCTGTTAGCTCTGCGTCCAGGCTATTATTTGGCGCTTTCATTTCCGTGGGCAACGTCGTAGCGAAGGTGTCATTCGCTGTTCTCATTTCTTTCAACATGGAGGTGCGTTTGTCGTTAGACGTCTTAATTTCTGTTAGCTCTGCGTCCAGGCTATTATTTGGCGCTTTCATTTCCGTGGGCAACGTCGTAGCGAAGGTGTCATTCGCTGTTCTCTTTTCTTTCAACATGGAGGTGCGGTTGTCGTTAGACGTCTTAATTTCTGTTAGCTCTGAGTCCAGGCTATTATTTGGCGCTTTCATTTCCGTGGGCAACCTCGTAGCGAAGGTGTCATTCGCTGTTCTCATTTCTTTCAACATGGAGGTGCGGTTGTCGTTAGACGTCTTAATTTCTGTTAGCTCTGAGTCCAGGCTATTATTTGGCGCTTTCATTTCCGTGGGCAACGTCGTAGCGAAGGTGTCATTCGCTGTTCTCATTTCTTTCAACATGGAGGTGCGTTTGTCGTTAGACGTCTTAATTTCTGTTAGCTCTGCGTCCAGGCTATTATTTGGCGCTTTCATTTCCGTGGGCAACGTCGTAGCGAAGGTGTCATTCGCTGTTCTCTTTTCTTTCAACATGGAGGTGCGGTTGTCGTTAGACGTCTTAATTTCTGTTAGCTCCGCGTCCAGGCTATTATTTGGCGCTTTCATTTCCGTGGGCAACCTCGTAGCGAAGGTGTCATTCGCTGTTCTCATTTCTTTCAACATGGAGGTGCGGTTGTCGTTAGACGTCTTAATTTCTGTTAGCCCCGCGTCCAGGCTATCATTTGGCGCTTTCATTTCCGTGGGCGACGTCGTAGCGAAGGTGTCATTCGCTGTTCTCATTTCTTTCAACTCGGCGGTGCGGTTGTCGTTAGACGTCTTAATTTCTGTTAGCCCCGCGTCCAGGCTATTATTTGGCGCTTTCATTTCCGTGGGCAACCTCGTAGCGAAGGTGTCATTCGCTGTTCTCATTTCTTTCAACATGGCGGTGCGGTTGTCGTTAGACGTCTTAATTTCTGTTAGCCCCGCGTCCAGGCTATCATTTGGCGCTTTCATTTCCGTGGGCGACGTCGTAGCGAAGGTGTCATTCGCTGTTCTCATTTCTTTCAACTCGGCGGTGCGGTTGTCGTTAGACGTCTTAATTTCTGTTAGCCCCGCGTCCAGGCTATTATTTGGCGCTTTCATTTCCGTGGGTAACGTCGTAGCGAAGGTGTCATTCGCTGTTCTCATTTCTTTCAAATCGGCGGTGCGGTTGTCGTTAGACGTCTTAATTTCTGTTAGCTCCGCGTCCAGGCTATTACTTGGCGCTTTTATTTCCGTGGGCAACGTCGTAGCGAAGGTGTCATTCGCTGTTCTCATTTCTTTCAACTCGGCGGTGCGGTTGTCCATAGACGTCTTAATTTCTGTTAGCCCCGCGTCCAGGCTATTACTTGGCGCTTTTATATCCGTGGGCAACGTCGTAGCGAAGGTGTCATTCGCTGTTCTCATTTCTTTCAACTCGGCGGTGCGGTTGTCGTTAGACGTCTTAATTTCTGTTAGCCCCGCGTCCAGGCTATTATTTGGCGCTTTCATTTCCGTGGGCAACGTCGTAGCGAAGGTGTCATTCGGTGTTCTCATTTCTTTCAACATGGCGGTGCGGTTGTCGTTAGACGTCTTAATTTCTGTTAGCCCCGCGTCCAGGCTATTATTTGGCGCTTTCATTTCCGTGGGCAACGTCGTAGCGAAGGTGTCATTCGCTGTTCTCATTTCTTTCAACTCGGCGGTGCGGTTGTCGTTAGACGTCTTAATTTCTGTTAGCCCCGCGTCCAGGCTATTATTTGGCGCTTTCATTTCCGTGGGCGACGTCGTAGCGAAGGTGTCATTCGCTGTTCTCATTTCTTTCAAATCGGCGGTGCGGTTGTCGTTAGACGTCTTAATTTCTGTTAGCTTCACGTCCAGGCTATTATTTGGCGCTTTCATTTCCGTGGGTGACGTCGTAGCGAAGGTGTCATTCGCTGTTCTCATTTCTTTCAACTCGGCGGTGCGGTTGTCGTTAGACGTCTTAATTTCTGTTAGCCCCGCGTCCAGGCTATTATTTGGCGCTTTCATTTCCGTGGGCAACGTCGTAGCGAAATTGTCACTCGCTGTTCTCATTTCTTTCAACATGGCGGTGCGGTTGTCGTTAGACGTCTTAATTTCTGTTAGCCCCGCGTCCAGGCTATTATTAGGCGCTTTCATTTCCGTGGGCAACGTCGTAGCGAAGGTGTCACTCGCTGTTCTCATTTCTTTCAACACGGCGGTGCGGTTGTCGTTAGACGTCTTAATTTCTGTTAGCCCCGCGTCCAGGCTATTATTAGGCGCTTTCATTTCCGTGGGCAACGTCGTAGCGAAGGTGTCACCCGCTGTTCTCATTTCTTTCAACTCGGCGGTGCGGTTGTCGTTAGACGTCTTAATTTCTGTTAGCCCCGCGTCCAGGCTATTATTTGGCGCTTTCATTTCCGTGGCCAACGTCGTAGCGAAGATGTCATTCGCTGTTCTCATTTCTTTCAACTCGGCGGTGCGGTTGTCGTTAGACGTCTTAATTTCTGTTAGCCCCGCGTCCAGGCTATTATTTGGCGCTTTCATTTCCGTGGGTAACGTCGTAGCGAAGGTGTCATTCGCTGTTCTCATTTCTTTCAAATCGGCGGTGCGGTTGTCGTTAGACGTCTTAATTTCTGTTAGCCCCGCGTCCAGGCTATTACTTGGCGCTTTTATTTCCGTGGGCAACGTCGTAGCGAAGGTGTCATTCGCTGTTCTCATTTCTTTCAACTCGGCGGTGCGGTTGTCCATAGACGTCTTAATTTCTGTTAGCCCCGCGTCCAGGCTATTACTTGGCGCTTTTATATCCGTGGGCAACGTCGTAGCGAAGGTGTCATTCGCTGTTCTCATTTCTTTCAACTCGGCGGTGCGGTTGTCGTTAGACGTCTTAATATCTGTTAGCCCCGCGTCCAGGCTATTATTTGGCGCTTTCATTTCCGTGGGCGACGTCGTAGCGAAGGTGTCATTCGCTGTTCTCATTTCTTTCAAATCGGCGGTGCGGTTGTCGTTAGACGTCTTAATTTCTGTTAGCTCTGCGTCCAGGCTATTATTTGGCGCTTTCATTTCCGTGGGCAACGTCGTAGCGAAATTGTCACTCGCTGTTCTCATTTCTTTCAACTCGGCGGTGCGGTTGTCGTTAGACGTCTTAATTTCTGTTAGCCCCGCGTCCAGGCTATTATTTGGCGCTTTCATTTCCGTGGGCAACGTCGTAGCGAAGGTGTCACTCGCTGTTCTCATTTCTTTCAACACGGCGGTGCGGTTGTCGTTAGACGTCTTAATTTCTGTTAGCCCCGCGTCCAGGCTATTATTAGGCGCTTTCATTTCCGTGGGCAACGTCGTAGCGAAGGTGTCATTCGCTGTTCTCATTTCTTTCAACTCGGCGGTGCGGTTGTCGTTAGACGTCTTAATTTCTGTTAGCCCCGCGTCCAGGCTATTATTTGGCGCTTTCATTTCCGTGGGCAACGTCGTAGCGAAGGTGTCATTCGCTGTTCTCATTTCTTTCAACATGGAGGTGCGTTTGTCGTTAGACGTCTTAATTTCTGTTAGCTCTGCGTCCAGGCTATTATTTGGCGCTTTCATTTCCGTGGGCAACGTCGTAGCGAAGGTGTCATTCGCTGTTCTCATTTCTTTCAACATGGAGGTGCGTTTGTCGTTAGACGTCTTAATTTCTGTTAGCCCCGCGTCCAGGCTATTATTAGGCGCTTTCATTTCCGTGGGCAACGTCGTAGCGAAGGTGTCATTCGCTGTTCTCATTTCTTTCAACATGGAGGTGCGTTTGTCGTTAGACGTCTTAATTTCTGTTAGCTCTGCGTCCAGGCTATTATTTGGCGCTTTCATTTCCGTGGGCGACGTCGTAGCGAAGGTGTCATTCGCTGTTCTCTTTTCTTTCAACATGGAGGTGCGGTTGTCGTTAGACGTCTTAATTTCTGTTAGCTCTGCGTCCAGGCTATTATTAGGCGCTTTCATTTCCGTGGGCGACGTCGTAGCGAAGGTGTCACTCGCTGTTCTCATTTCTTTCAATTCGGCGGTGCGGTTGTCGTTAGACGTCTTAATTTCTGTTAGCTCTGCGTCCAGGCTATTATTTGGCGCTTTCATTTCCGTGGGCAACGTCGTAGCGAAGGTGTCATTCGCTGTTCTCATTTCTTTCAACATGGAGGTGCGTTTGTCGTTAGACGTCTTAATTTCTGTTAGCTCTGCGTCCAGGCTATTATTTGGCGCTTTCATTTCCGTGGGCAACGTCGTAGCGAAGGTGTCATTCGCTGTTCTCTTTTCTTTCAACATGGAGGTGCGGTTGTCGTTAGACGTCTTAATTTCTGTTAGCTCTGAGTCCAGGCTATTATTTGGCGCTTTCATTTCCGTGGGCAACCTCGTAGCGAAGGTGTCATTCGCTGTTCTCATTTCTTTCAGCTCGGCGGTGCGGTTGTCTTTAGACGTCTTAATTTCTGTTAGCCCCGCGTCCAGGCTATCATTTGGCGCTTTCATTTCCGTGTGCGACGTCGTAGCGAAGGTGTCTTTCGCTGTTCTCATTTCATTCAACATGGCGGTGAGGTTGTCTTTAGACGTCTTAATTTCCGTTAGCCCCGCGTCCAGGCTATCATTTGGCGCTTTCATTTCCGTGGGCGACGTCGTAGCGAAGGTGTCATTCGCTGTTCTCATTTCTTTCAACATGGAGGTGCGGTTGTCGTTAGACGTCTTAATTTCTGTTAGCTCCACGTCCAGGCTATTATTTGGCGGTTTCATTTCCGTGGGCGACGTCGTAGCGAAGGTGTCATTCGCTGTTCTCATTTCTTTCAAATCGGCGGTGCGGTTGTCGTTAGACGTCTTAATTTCTGTTAGCCCCGCGTCCAGGCTATTATTTGGCGCTTTCATTTCCGTGGGCAGCGTCGTAGCGAAGGTGTCATTCGCTGTTCTCATTTCTTTCAACTCGGCGGTGCAGTTGTCGTTAGACGTCTTAATTTCTGTTAGCTCCACGTCCAGGCTATTATTTGGCGCTTTCATTTCCGTGGGCAACGTCGTAGCGAAGATGTCATTCGCTGTTCTCATTTCTTTCAACTCGGCGGTGCGGTTGTCGTTAGACGTCTTAATTTCTGTTAGCTCCACGTCCAGGCTATTATTTGGCGCTTTCATTTCCGTGGGCAACGTCGTAGCGAAGATGTCATTCGCTGTTCTCATTTCTTTCAACTCGGCGGTGCAGTTGTCGTTAGACGTCTTAATTTCTGTTAGCTCCACGTCCAGGCTATTATTTGGCGCTTTCATTTCCGTGGGCAACGTCGTAGCGAAGATGTCATTCGCTGTTCTCATTTCTTTCAACTCGGCGGTGCGGTTGTCGTTAGACGTCTTAATTTCTGTTAGCCCCGCGTCCAGGCTATTACTTGGCGCTTTTATTTCCGTGGGCAACGTCGTAGCGAAGGTGTCTTTCGGTGTTCTCATTTCTTTCAACTCGGCGGTGCGGTTGTCGTTAGACGTCTTAATTTCTGTTAGCCCCGCGTCCAGGCTATTACTTGGCGCTTTTATTTCCGTGGGCAACGTCGTAGCGAAGGTGTCATTCGCTGTTCTCATTTCTTTCAACTCGGCGGTGCGGTTGTCGTTAGACGTCTTAATTTCTGTTAGCCCCGCGTCCAGGCTATTATTTGGCGCTTTCATTTCCGTGGGTAACGTCGTAGCGAAGGTGTCATTCGCTGTTCTCATTTCTTTCAAATCGGCGGTGCGGTTGTCGTTAGACGTCTTAATTTCTGTTAGCCCCGCGTCCAGGCTATTACTTGGCGCTTTTATTTCCGTGGGCAACGTCGTAGCGAAGGTGTCATTCGCTGTTCTCATTTCTTTCAACTCGGCGGTGCGGTTGTCCATAGACGTCTTAATTTCTGTTAGCCCCGCGTCCAGGCTATTACTTGGCGCTTTTATATCCGTGGGCAACGTCGTAGCGAAGGTGTCATTCGCTGTTCTCATTTCTTTCAACTCGGCGGTGCGGTTGTCGTTAGACGTCTTAATTTCTGTTAGCTCTGCGTCCAGGCTATTATTTGGCGCTTTCATTTCCGTGGGCGACGTCGTAGCGAAGGTGTCATTCGCTGTTCTCATTTCTTTCAAATCGGCGGTGCGGTTGTCGTTAGACGTCTTAATTTCTGTTAGCTCTGCGTCCAGGCTATTATTTGGCGCTTTCATTTCCGTGGGCAACGTCGTAGCGAAATTGTCACTCGCTGTTCTCATTTCTTTCAACTCGGCGGTGCGGTTGTCGTTAGACGTCTTAATTTCTGTTAGCCCCGCGTCCAGGCTATTATTAGGCGCTTTCATTTCCGTGGGCAACGTCGTAGCGAAGGTGTCACTCGCTGTTCTCATTTCTTTCAACACGGCGGTGCGGTTGTCGTTAGACGTCTTAATTTCTGTTAGCACCGCGTCCAGGCTATTATTAGGCGCTTTCATTTCCGTGGGCAACGTCGTAGCGAAGGTGTCATTCGCTGTTCTCCTTTCTTTCAACTCGGCGGTGCGGTTGTCGTTAGACGTCTTAATTTCTGTTAGCCCCGCGTCCAGGCTATTATTAGGCGCTTTCATTTCCGTGGGCAACGTCGTAGCGAAGGTGTCATTCGCTGTTCTCATTTCTTGCAACATGGCGGTGCGGTTGTCGTTAGACGTCTTAATTTCTGTTAGCTCCGCGGCCAGGCTATTATTTGGCGCTTTCATTTCCGTGGCCAACGTCGTAGCGAAGGTGTCATTCGCTGTTCTCATTTCTTTCAACTCGGCGGTGCGGTTGTCGGTAGACGTCTTAATTTCTGTTAGCTCCGCGTCCAGGCTATTATTTGGCGCTTTCATTTCCGTGGGCAACGTCGTAGCGAAGGTGTCATTCGCTGTTCTCATTTCTTTCAGCTCGGCGGTGCGGTTGTCGTTAGACGTCTTAATTTCTGTTAGCTCCAGGGCCAGGCTATTATTTGGCGCTTTCATTTCCGTGGGCAACGTCGTAGCGAAGGTGTCATTCGCTGTTCTCATTTCTTTCAACATGGAGGTGCGTTTGTCGTTAGACGTCTTAATTTCTGTTAGCTCTACGTCCAGGCTATTATTTGGCGCTTTCATTTCCGTGGGCAACGTCGTAGCGAAGGTGTCATTCGCTGTTCTCATTTCTTTCAACATAGAGGTGCGGTTGTCGTTAGACGTCTTAATTTCTGTTAGCTCTGAGTCCAGGCTATTATTTGGCGCTTTCATTTCCGTGGGCAACGTCGTAGCGAAGGTGTCATTCGCTGTTCTCATTTCTTTCAGCTCGGCGGTGCGGTTGTCGTTAGACGTCTTAATTTCTGTTAGCTCTGCGTCCAGGCTATTATTTGGCGCCTTCATTTCCGTGGGCAACGTCGTAGCGAAGGTGTCATTCGCTGTTCTCATTTCTTTCAGCTCGGCGGTGCGGTTGTCGTTAGACGTCTTAATTTCTGTTAGCTCCGCGTCCAGGCTATTATTTGGCGCTTTCATTTCCGTGGGCAACGTCGTAGCGAAGGTGTCATTCGCTGTTCTCATATCTTTCAACTCGGCGGTGCGGTTGTCGTTAGACGTCTTAATTTCTGTTAGCTCTGCGTCCAGGCTATTATTTGGCGCTTTCATTTCCGTGGACAACGTCGTAGCGAAGGTGTCATTCGGTGTTCTCATTTCTTTCAACTCGGCGGTGCGGTTGTCGGTAGACGTCTTAATTTCTGTTAGCTTCGCGTCCAGGCTATTATTTGGCGCTTTCATTTTCGTGGGCAACGTCGTAGCGAAGGTGTCATTCGGTGTTCTCATTTCTTTCAACTCGGCGGTGCGGTTGTCGTTAGACGTCTTAATTTCTGTTAGCTCCGCGTCCAGGCTATTATTTGGCGCTTTCATTTCCGTGGGCAACGTCGTAGCGAAGGTGTCATTCGCTGTTCTCATTTCTTTCAACTCGGCGGTGCGGTTGTCGTTAGACGTCTTAATTTCTGTTAGCTCTGCGTCCAGGCTATTATTTGGCGCTTTCATTTCCGTGGGCAACGTCGTAGCAAAGGTGTCATTCGCTGTTCTCATTTCTTTCAACTCGGCGGTGCGGTTGTCGTTAGACGTCTTAATTTCTGTTAGCCGCGCGTCCAGGCTATTATTTGGCGCTTTCATTTCCGTGGGCAACGTCGTAGCAAAGGTGTCATTCGCTGTTCTCATTTCTTTCAACTCGGCGGTGCGGTTGTCGTTAGACGTCTTAATTTCTGTTAGCCCCGCGTCCAGGCTATTATTTGGCGCTTTCATTTCCGTGGGCAACGTCGTAGCGAAGGTGTCATTCGGTGTTCTCATTTCTTTCAACTCGGCGGTGCGGTTGTCGTTAGACGTCTTAATTTCTGTTAGCCGCGCGTCCAGGCTATTATTTGGCGCTTTCATTTCCGTGGGTAACGTAGTAGCGAAGGTGTCATTCGCTGTTCTCATTTCTTTCAACTCGGCGGTGTGGTTGTCGTTAGACGTCTTAATTTCTGTTAGCTCTGCGTCCAGGCTATTATTTGGCGCTTTCATTTCCGTGGGCAACGTCGCAGCGAAGGTGTCATTCGCTGTTCTCATTTCTTTCAACTCGGCGGTGCGGTTGTCGTTAGACGTCTTAATTTCTGTTAGCCGCGCGTCCAGGCTATTATTTGGCGCTTTCATTTCCGTGGGTAACGTAGTAGCGAAGGTGTCATTCGCTGTTCTCATTTCTTTCAACTCGGCGGTGTGGTTGTCGTTAGACGTCTTAATTTCTGTTAGCTCTGCGTCCAGGCTATTATTTGGCGCTTTCATTTCCGTGGGAAACGTCGTAGCGAAGGTGTCATTCGCTGTTCTCATTTCTTTCAACATGGAGGTGCGGTTGTCGTTAGACGTCTTAATTTCTGTTAGCTCTGAGTCCAGGCTATTATTTGGCGCTTTCATTTCCGTGGGCAACGTCGTAGCGAAGGTGTCATTCGCTGTTCTCATTTCTTTCAGCTCGGCGGTGCGGTTGTCGTTAGACGTCTTAATTTCTGTTAGGTCTGCGTCCAGGCTATTATTTGGCGCCTTCATTTCCGTGGGCAACGTCGTAGCGAAGGTGTCATTCGCTGTTCTCATTTCTTTCAGCTCGGCGGTGCGGTTGTCGTTAGACGTCTTAATTTCTGTTAGCTCCGCGTCCAGGCTATTATTTGGCGCTTTCATTTCCGTGGGCAACGTCGTAGCGAAAGTGTCATTCGCTGTTCTCATATCTTTCAACTCGGCGGTGCGGTTGTCGTTAGACGTCTTAATTTCTGTTAGCTCTGCGTCCAGGCTATTATTTGGCGCCTTCATTTCCGTGGGCAACGTCGTAGCGAAGGTGTCATTCGCTGTTCTCATTTCTTTCAGCTCGGCGGTGCGGTTGTCGTTAGACGTCTTAATTTCTGTTAGCTCTGCGTCCAGGCTATTATTTGGCGCCTTCATTTCCGTGGGCAACGTCGTAGCGAAGGTGTCATTCGCTGTTCTCATTTCTTTCAGCTCGGCGGTGCGGTTGTCGTTAGACGTCTTAATTTCTGTTAGCTCCGCGTCCAGGCTATTATTTGGCGCTTTCATTTCCGTGGGCAACGTCGTAGCGAAGGTGTCATTCGCTGTTCTCATATCTTTCAACTCGTTGGTGCGGTTGTCGTTAGACGTCTTAATTTCTGTTAGCTCTGCGTCCAGGCTATTATTTGGCGCTTTCATTTCCGTGGACAACGTCGTAGCGAAGGTGTCATTCGGTGTTCTCATTTCTTTCAACTCGGCGGTGCGGTTGTCGGTAGACGTCTTAATTTCTGTTAGCTCCACGTCCAGGCTATTATTTGGCGCTTTCATTTCCGTGGGTAACGTAGTAGCGAAGGTGTCATTCGCTGTTCTCATTTCTTTCAACTCGGCGGTGTGGTTGTCGTTAGACGTCTTAATTTCTGTTAGCTCTGCGTCCAGGCTATTATTTTGCGCTTTCATTTCCGTGGGCAGCGTCGTGGCGAAGGTGTCATTCGCGGTTCTCATTTCTTTCAACACGGCGGTGTGGTTGTCGTTAGACGTCTTAATTTCTGTTAGCTCCGCGGCCAGGCTATTATTTGGCGCTTTCATTTCCGTGGGCAACGTCGCAGCGAAGGTGTCAATCGCCGTCTTCATTTCTTTCAACTCGGCGGTGCGGTTGTCGTGAGACGTCTTAATTTCTGTTAGCTCTGCGTCCAGGCTATTATTTGGCGCTTTCATTTCCGTGGGCAACGTCGTAGCGAAGGTGTCACTCGCTGTTCTCATTTCTTTCAACTCGAAGTGCGGTTGTCGTTAGACGTCTTAATTTCTGTTAGCTCCACGTCCAGGCTATTATTTGGCGCTTTCATTTCCGTGGGCAACGTCGTAGCGAAGGTGTCATTCGGTGTTCTCATTTCTTTCAACTCGAAGTGCGGTTGTCGTTAGACGCCTTAATTTCTGTTAGCCTCGCGTCCAGGCTATTATTTAGCGCTTTCATTTCCGTGGGCAACGTCGTAGCGAAGGTGTCATTCGATGTTCTCATTTCTTTCAACTCGGCGGTGCGGTTGTCGTTAGACGTCTTAATTTCTGTTAGCTTCGCGTCCAGGCTATTATTTTGCGCTTTCATTTCCGTGGGCAACGTCGTAGCGAAGGTGTCATTCGCTGTTCTCATTTCATTCAACTCGGGGGTGCGGTTGTCGTTAGACGTCTTAATTTCTGTTAGCTTCGCGTCCAGGCTATTATTTTGCGCTTTCATTTCCGTGGGCAACGTCGTAGCGAAGGTGTCATTCGCTGTTCTCATTTCATTCAACTCGGGGGTGCGGTTGTCGTTAGACGTCTTAATTTCTGTTAGCTCCGCGTCCAGGCTATTATTTTGCGCTTTCATTTCCGTGGGCAACGTCGTAGCGAAGGTGTCACTCGCTGTTCTCATTTCTTTCAACACGGCGGTGCGGTTGTCGTTAGACGTCTTAATTTCTGTTAGCACCGCGTCCAGGCTATTATTAGGCGCTTTCATTTCCGTGGGCAACGTCGTAGCGAAGGTGTCATTCGCTGTTCTCCTTTCTTTCAACTCGGCGGTGCGGTTGTCGTTAGACGTCTTAATTTCTGTTAGCCCCGCGTCCAGGCTATTATTAGGCGCTTTCATTTCCGTGGGCAACGTCGTAGCGAAGGTGTCATTCGCTGTTCTCATTTCTTGCAACATGGCGGTGCGGTTGTCGTTAGACGTCTTAATTTCTGTTAGCTCCGCGGCCAGGCTATTATTTGGCGCTTTCATTTCCGTGGCCAACGTCGTAGCGAAGGTGTCATTCGCTGTTCTCATTTCTTTCAACTCGGCGGTGCGGTTGTCGGTAGACGTCTTAATTTCTGTTAGCTCCGCGTCCAGGCTATTATTTGGCGCTTTCATTTCCGTGGGCAACGTCGTAGCGAAGGTGTCATTCGCTGTTCTCATTTCTTTCAGCTCGGCGGTGCGGTTGTCGTTAGACGTCTTAATTTCTGTTAGCTCCAGGGCCAGGCTATTATTTGGCGCTTTCATTTCCGTGGGCAACGTCGTAGCGAAGGTGTCATTCGCTGTTCTCATTTCTTTCAACATGGAGGTGCGTTTGTCGTTAGACGTCTTAATTTCTGTTAGCTCTACGTCCAGGCTATTATTTGGCGCTTTCATTTCCGTGGGCAACGTCGTAGCGAAGGTGTCATTCGCTGTTCTCATTTCTTTCAACATAGAGGTGCGGTTGTCGTTAGACGTCTTAATTTCTGTTAGCTCTGAGTCCAGGCTATTATTTGGCGCTTTCATTTCCGTGGGCAACGTCGTAGCGAAGGTGTCATTCGCTGTTCTCATTTCTTTCAGCTCGGCGGTGCGGTTGTCGTTAGACGTCTTAATTTCTGTTAGCTCTGCGTCCAGGCTATTATTTGGCGCCTTCATTTCCGTGGGCAACGTCGTAGCGAAGGTGTCATTCGCTGTTCTCATTTCTTTCAGCTCGGCGGTGCGGTTGTCGTTAGACGTCTTAATTTCTGTTAGCTCCGCGTCCAGGCTATTATTTGGCGCTTTCATTTCCGTGGGCAACGTCGTAGCGAAGGTGTCATTCGCTGTTCTCATATCTTTCAACTCGGCGGTGCGGTTGTCGTTAGACGTCTTAATTTCTGTTAGCTCTGCGTCCAGGCTATTATTTGGCGCTTTCATTTCCGTGGACAACGTCGTAGCGAAGGTGTCATTCGGTGTTCTCATTTCTTTCAACTCGGCGGTGCGGTTGTCGGTAGACGTCTTAATTTCTGTTAGCTTCGCGTCCAGGCTATTATTTGGCGCTTTCATTTTCGTGGGCAACGTCGTAGCGAAGGTGTCATTCGGTGTTCTCATTTCTTTCAACTCGGCGGTGCGGTTGTCGTTAGACGTCTTAATTTCTGTTAGCTCCGCGTCCAGGCTATTATTTGGCGCTTTCATTTCCGTGGGCAACGTCGTAGCGAAGGTGTCATTCGCTGTTCTCATTTCTTTCAACTCGGCGGTGCGGTTGTCGTTAGACGTCTTAATTTCTGTTAGCTCTGCGTCCAGGCTATTATTTGGCGCTTTCATTTCCGTGGGCAACGTCGTAGCAAAGGTGTCATTCGCTGTTCTCATTTCTTTCAACTCGGCGGTGCGGTTGTCGTTAGACGTCTTAATTTCTGTTAGCCGCGCGTCCAGGCTATTATTTGGCGCTTTCATTTCCGTGGGCAACGTCGTAGCAAAGGTGTCATTCGCTGTTCTCATTTCTTTCAACTCGGCGGTGCGGTTGTCGTTAGACGTCTTAATTTCTGTTAGCCCCGCGTCCAGGCTATTATTTGGCGCTTTCATTTCCGTGGGCAACGTCGTAGCGAAGGTGTCATTCGGTGTTCTCATTTCTTTCAACTCGGCGGTGCGGTTGTCGTTAGACGTCTTAATTTCTGTTAGCCGCGCGTCCAGGCTATTATTTGGCGCTTTCATTTCCGTGGGTAACGTAGTAGCGAAGGTGTCATTCGCTGTTCTCATTTCTTTCAACTCGGCGGTGTGGTTGTCGTTAGACGTCTTAATTTCTGTTAGCTCTGCGTCCAGGCTATTATTTGGCGCTTTCATTTCCGTGGGCAACGTCGCAGCGAAGGTGTCATTCGCTGTTCTCATTTCTTTCAACTCGGCGGTGCGGTTGTCGTTAGACGTCTTAATTTCTGTTAGCCGCGCGTCCAGGCTATTATTTGGCGCTTTCATTTCCGTGGGTAACGTAGTAGCGAAGGTGTCATTCGCTGTTCTCATTTCTTTCAACTCGGCGGTGTGGTTGTCGTTAGACGTCTTAATTTCTGTTAGCTCTGCGTCCAGGCTATTATTTGGCGCTTTCATTTCCGTGGGAAACGTCGTAGCGAAGGTGTCATTCGCTGTTCTCATTTCTTTCAACATGGAGGTGCGGTTGTCGTTAGACGTCTTAATTTCTGTTAGCTCTGAGTCCAGGCTATTATTTGGCGCTTTCATTTCCGTGGGCAACGTCGTAGCGAAGGTGTCATTCGCTGTTCTCATTTCTTTCAGCTCGGCGGTGCGGTTGTCGTTAGACGTCTTAATTTCTGTTAGGTCTGCGTCCAGGCTATTATTTGGCGCCTTCATTTCCGTGGGCAACGTCGTAGCGAAGGTGTCATTCGCTGTTCTCATTTCTTTCAGCTCGGCGGTGCGGTTGTCGTTAGACGTCTTAATTTCTGTTAGCTCCGCGTCCAGGCTATTATTTGGCGCTTTCATTTCCGTGGGCAACGTCGTAGCGAAAGTGTCATTCGCTGTTCTCATATCTTTCAACTCGGCGGTGCGGTTGTCGTTAGACGTCTTAATTTCTGTTAGCTCTGCGTCCAGGCTATTATTTGGCGCCTTCATTTCCGTGGGCAACGTCGTAGCGAAGGTGTCATTCGCTGTTCTCATTTCTTTCAGCTCGGCGGTGCGGTTGTCGTTAGACGTCTTAATTTCTGTTAGCTCTGCGTCCAGGCTATTATTTGGCGCCTTCATTTCCGTGGGCAACGTCGTAGCGAAGGTGTCATTCGCTGTTCTCATTTCTTTCAGCTCGGCGGTGCGGTTGTCGTTAGACGTCTTAATTTCTGTTAGCTCCGCGTCCAGGCTATTATTTGGCGCTTTCATTTCCGTGGGCAACGTCGTAGCGAAGGTGTCATTCGCTGTTCTCATATCTTTCAACTCGTTGGTGCGGTTGTCGTTAGACGTCTTAATTTCTGTTAGCTCTGCGTCCAGGCTATTATTTGGCGCTTTCATTTCCGTGGACAACGTCGTAGCGAAGGTGTCATTCGGTGTTCTCATTTCTTTCAACTCGGCGGTGCGGTTGTCGGTAGACGTCTTAATTTCTGTTAGCTCCACGTCCAGGCTATTATTTGGCGCTTTCATTTCCGTGGGTAACGTAGTAGCGAAGGTGTCATTCGCTGTTCTCATTTCTTTCAACTCGGCGGTGTGGTTGTCGTTAGACGTCTTAATTTCTGTTAGCTCTGCGTCCAGGCTATTATTTTGCGCTTTCATTTCCGTGGGCAGCGTCGTGGCGAAGGTGTCATTCGCGGTTCTCATTTCTTTCAACACGGCGGTGTGGTTGTCGTTAGACGTCTTAATTTCTGTTAGCTCCGCGGCCAGGCTATTATTTGGCGCTTTCATTTCCGTGGGCAACGTCGCAGCGAAGGTGTCAATCGCCGTCTTCATTTCTTTCAACTCGGCGGTGCGGTTGTCGTGAGACGTCTTAATTTCTGTTAGCTCTGCGTCCAGGCTATTATTTGGCGCTTTCATTTCCGTGGGCAACGTCGTAGCGAAGGTGTCACTCGCTGTTCTCATTTCTTTCAACTCGAAGTGCGGTTGTCGTTAGACGTCTTAATTTCTGTTAGCTCCACGTCCAGGCTATTATTTGGCGCTTTCATTTCCGTGGGCAACGTCGTAGCGAAGGTGTCATTCGGTGTTCTCATTTCTTTCAACTCGAAGTGCGGTTGTCGTTAGACGCCTTAATTTCTGTTAGCCTCGCGTCCAGGCTATTATTTAGCGCTTTCATTTCCGTGGGCAACGTCGTAGCGAAGGTGTCATTCGATGTTCTCATTTCTTTCAACTCGGCGGTGCGGTTGTCGTTAGACGTCTTAATTTCTGTTAGCTTCGCGTCCAGGCTATTATTTTGCGCTTTCATTTCCGTGGGCAACGTCGTAGCGAAGGTGTCATTCGCTGTTCTCATTTCATTCAACTCGGGGGTGCGGTTGTCGTTAGACGTCTTAATTTCTGTTAGCTTCGCGTCCAGGCTATTATTTTGCGCTTTCATTTCCGTGGGCAACGTCGTAGCGAAGGTGTCATTCGCTGTTCTCATTTCATTCAACTCGGGGGTGCGGTTGTCGTTAGACGTCTTAATTTCTGTTAGCTCCGCGTCCAGGCTATTATTTTGCGCTTTCATTTCCGTGGGCAACGTCGTAGCGAAGGTGTCATTCGCTGTTCTCATTTCTTTCAGCTCGGCGGTGCGGTTGTCGTTAGACGTCTTAATTTCTGTTAGCTCCGCGTCCAGGCTATTATTTGGCGCTTTCATTTCCGTGGGCAACGTCGTAGCGAAGGTGTCATTCGCTGTTCTCATATCTTTCAACTCGGCGGTGCGGTTGTCGTTAGACGTCTTAATTTCTGTTAGCTCCACGTCCAGGCTATTATTTGGCGCTTTCATTTCCGTGGGCAACGTCGTAGCGAAGGTGTCATTCGCTGTTCTCATATCTTTCAGCTCGGCGGTGCGGTTGTCGTTAGACGTCTTAATTTCTGTTAGCTCTGCGTCCACGCTATTATTTGGCGCTTTCATTTCCGTGGACAACGTGGTAGCGAAGGTGTCATTCGCTGTTCTCATATCTTTCAACTCGGCGGTGCGGTTGTCGTTAGACGTCTTAATTTCTGTTAGCTCTGCGTCCACGCTATTATTTGGCGCTTTCATTTCCGTGGACAACGTGGTAGCGAAGGTGTCATTCGCTGTTCTCATTTCTTTCAACTCGGCGGTGCGGTTGTCGTTAGACGTCTTAATTTCTGTTAGCTTCGCGTCCAGGCTATTATTTGGCGCTTTCATTTCCTTGGGGCAACGTCGTAGCGAAGGTGTCATTCGGTGTTCTCATTTCTTTCAACTCGGCGGTGCGGTTGTCGTTAGACGTCTTAATTTCTGTTAGCTCTGCGTCCAGGCTATTATTAGGCGCTTTCATTTCCGTGGGCAACGTCGTAGCGAAGGTGTCATTCGCTGTTCTCATTTCTTTCAACTCGGCGGTGCGGTTGTCGTTAGACGTCTTAATTTCTGTTAGCTTCGCGTCCAGGCTATTATTTGGCGCTTTCATTTCCTTGGGGCAACGTCGTAGCGAAGGTGTCATTCGGTGTTCTCATTTCTTTCAACTCGGCGGTGCGGTTGTCGTTAGACGTCTTAATTTCTGTTAGCTTCGCGTCCAGGCTATTATTTGGCGCTTTCATTTCCGTGGGCAACGTCGTAGCGAAGGTGTCATTCGCTGTTCTCATTTCTTTCAACTCGGCGGTGCGGTTGTCGTTAGACGTCTTAATTTCTGTTAGCCCCGCGTCCAGGCTATTATTTGGCGCTTTCATTTCCGTGGGCAACGTCGTAGCGAAGGTGTCACTCGCTGTTCTCATTTCATTCAACTCGGGGGTGCGGTAGTCGTTAGACGTCTTAATTTCTGTTAGCTCCGCGGCCAGGCTATTATTAGGTGCTTTCATTTCCGTGGGCGACGTCGCAGCGAAGGTGTCATTCGCCGTCTTCATTTCTTTCAACTCGGCGGTGCGGTTGTCGTTAGACGTCTTAATTTCTGTTAGCTCCGCGGCCAGGCTATTATTTGGCGCTTTCATTTCCGTGGGCAACGTCGTAGCGAAGGTGTCATTCGCTGTTCTCATTTGATTCAACTCGGCGGTGCGGTTGTCGTTAGACGTCCTAATTTCTGTTAGCTCCGCGCCCAGGCTATTATTTGGCGCTTTCATTTCCTTGGGCAACGTCGCAGCGAAGGTGTCATTCGCGGTTCTCATTTCTTTCAACTCGGCGGTGCGGTTGTCGTTAGACGTCTTAATTTCTGTTAGCTCCGCGGCCAGGCTATTATTTGGCGCTTTCATTTCCGTGGGCAACGTCGTAGCGAAGTTGTCATTCGCTGTTCTCATTTCTTTCAACTCGGCGTTGCGGTTGTCGTTAGACGTCTTAATTTCTGTTAGCTCCGCGTCCAGGCTATTATTTGGCGCTTTCATTTCCTTGGGCAACGTCGTAGCGAAGGTGTCATTCGCTGTTCTCATTTCTTTCAACACGGGGGTGCGGTTGTCGTTAGACGTCTTAATTTCTGTTAGCTCTGCGTCCAGGCTATTATTTGGCGCTTTCATTTCCGTGGGCAACGTCGTAGCGAAATTGTCACTCGCTGTTCTCATTTCTTTCAACTCGGCGGTGCGGTTGTCGTTAGACGTCTTAATTTCTGTTAGCCCCGCGTCCAGGCTATTATTAGGCGCTTTCATTTCCGTGGGCAACGTCGTAGCGAAGGTGTCACTCGCTGTTCTCATTTCTTTCAACACGGCGGTGCGGTTGTCGTTAGACGTCTTAATTTCTGTTAGCCCCGCGTCCAGGCTATTATTAGGCGCTTTCATTTCCGTGGGCAACGTCGTAGCGAAGGTGTCATTCGCTGTTTTCATTTCTGTCAACACGGCGGTGCGGTTGTCGTTAGACGTCTTAATTTCTGTTAGCCCCGCGTCCAGGCTATTATTAGGCGCTTTCATTTCCGTGGGCAACGTCGTAGCGAAGGTGTCATTCGCTGTTCTCATTTCTTGCAACATGGCGGTGCGGTTGTCGTTAGACGTCTTAATTTCTGTTAGCTCCGCGGCCAGGCTATTATTTGGCGCTTTCATTTCCGTGGCCAACGTCGTAGCGAAGGTGTCATTCGCTGTTCTCATTTCTTTCAACTCGGCGGTGCGGTTGTCGTTAGACGTCTTAATTTCTGTTAGCTCCGCGTCCAGGCTATTATTTGGCGCTTTCATTTCCGTGGGCAACGTCGTAGCGAAGGTGTCATTCGCTGTTCTCATTTCTTTCAACTCGGCGGTGCGGTTGTCGTTAGACGTCTTAATTTCTGTTAGCTCCGCGTCCAGGCTATTATTTGGCGCTTTCATTTCCGTGGGCAACGTCGTAGCGAAGGTGTCATTCGCTGTTCTCATTTCTTTCAACTCGGCGGTGCGGTTGTCGTTAGACGTCTTAATTTCTGTTAGCTTCGCGTCCAGGCTATTATTTGGCGCTTTCATTTCCGTGGGCAACGTCGTAGCGAAGGTGTCATTCGCTGTTCTCATTTCTTTCAACTCGGCGGTGCGGTTGTCGTTAGACGTCTTAATTTCTGTTAGCTCCACGTCCAGGCTATTATTTGGCGCTTTCATTTCCGTGGGCAACGTCGTAGCGAAGGTGTCATTCGCTGTTCTCATTTCTTTCAGCTCGGCGGTGCGGTTGTCGTTAGACGTCTTAATTTCTGTTAGCTCCAGGGCCAGGCTATTATTTGGCGCTTTCATTTCCGTGGGCAACGTCGTAGCGAAGGTGTCATTCGCTGTTCTCATTTCTTTCAACATAGAGGTGCGGTTGTCGTTAGACGTCTTAATTTCTGTTAGCTCTGAGTCCAGGCTATTATTTGGCGCTTTCATTTCCGTGGGCAACGTCGTAGCGAAGGTGTCATTCGCTGTTCTCATTTCTTTCAGCTCGGCGGTGCGGTTGTCGTTAGACGTCTTAATTTCTGTTAGCTCTGCGTCCAGGCTATTATTTGGCGCCTTCATTTCCGTGGGCAACGTCGTAGCGAAGGTGTCATTCGCTGTTCTCATTTCTTTCAGCTCGGCGGTGCGGTTGTCGTTAGACGTCTTAATTTCTGTTAGCTCCGCGTCCAGGCTATTATTTGGCGCTTTCATTTCCGTGGGCAACGTCGTAGCGAAGGTGTCATTCGCTGTTCTCATATCTTTCAACTCGGCGGTGCGGTTGTCGTTAGACGTCTTAATTTCTGTTAGCTCTGCGTCCAGGCTATTATTTGGCGCTTTCATTTCCGTGGACAACGTCGTAGCGAAGGTGTCATTCGCTGTTCTCATTTCTTTCAACTCGGCGGTGCGGTTGTCGGTAGACGTCTTAATTTCTGTTAGCTTCGCGTCCAGGCTATTATTTGGCGCTTTCATTTTCGTGGGCAACGTCGTAGCGAAGGTGTCATTCGGTGTTCTCATTTCTTTCAACTCGGCGGTGCGGTTGTCGTTAGACGTCTTAATTTCTGTTAGCTCTGCGTCCAGGCTATTATTTGGCGCTTTCATTTCCGTGGACAACGTCGTAGCGAAGGTGTCATTCGGTGTTCTCATTTCTTTCAACATGGAGGTGCGGTTGTCGTTAGACGTCTTAATTTCTGTTAGCTCCGCGTCCAGGCTATTATTTGGCGCTTTCATTTCCGTGGGCAACGTCGTAGCGAAGGTGTCATTCGGTGTTCTCATTTCTTTCAACTCGGCGGTGCGGTTGTCGTTAGGCGTCTTAATTTCTGTTAGCTCCGCGTCCAGGCTATTATTTGGCGCTTTCATTTCCGTGGGCAACGTCGTAGCGAAGGTGTCATTCGCTGTTCTCATTTCATTCAACTCGGCGGTGCGGTTGTCGTTAGACGTCTTAATTTCTGTTAGCTCTGCGTCCAGGCTATTATTTGGCGCTTTCATTTCCGTGGGCAACGTCGTAGCGAAGGTGTCATTCGGTGTTCTCATTTCTTTCAACTCGGCGGTGCGGTTGTCGTTAGACGTCTTAATTTCTGTTAGCCGCGCGTCCAGGCTATTATTTGGCGCTTTCATTTCCGTGGGTAACGTAGTAGCGAAGGTGTCATTCGCTGTTCTCATTTCTTTCAACTCGGCGGTGTGGTTGTCGTTAGACGTCTTAATTTCTGTTAGCTCTGCGTCCAGGCTATTATTTGGCGCTTTCATTTCCGTGGACAACGTCGTAGCGAAGGTGTCATTCGCGGTTCTCATTTCTTGCAACATGGCGGTGCGGTTGTCGTTAGACGTCTTAATTTCTGTTAGCTCTGCGTCCAGGCTATTATTTGGCGCTTTCATTTCCGTGGGCAACGTCGTAGCGAAGGTGTCACTCGCGGTTCTCATTTCTTTCAACTCGGCGGTGCGGTTGTCGTTAGACGTCTTAATTTCTGTTAGCTCTGCGTCCAGGCTATTATTTGGCGCCTTCATTTCCGTGGACAACGTCGTAGCGAAGGTGTCATTCGCTGTTCTCATTTCTTGCAACATGGCGGTGCGGTTGTCGTTAGACGTCTTAATTTCTGTTAGCTCTGCGTCCAGGCTATTATTTGGCGCCTTCATTTCCGTGGGCAACGTCGTAGCGAAGGTGTCATTCGCTGTTCTCATTTCTTTCAACTCGGCGGTGCGGTTGTCGGTAGACGTCTTAATTTCTGTTAGCTTCACGTCCAGGCTATTATTTGGCGCTTTCATTTCCGTGGGTAACGTCGTAGCGAAGGTGTCATTCGCTGTTCTCATTTCTTGCAACATGGCGGTGCGGTTGTCGTTAGACGTCTTAATTTCTGTTAGCTCTGCGTCCAGGCTATTATTTGGCGCTTTCATTTCCGTGGGCAACGTCGTAGCGAAGGTGTCATTCGCTGTTCTCATTTCTTTCAACTCGGCGGTGCGGTTGTCGTTAGACGTCTTAATTTCTGTTAGCTCTGCGTCCAGGCTATTATTTGGCGCTTTCATTTCCGTGGGCAACGTCGTAGCGAAATTGTCACTCGCTGTTCTCATTTCTTTCAACTCGGCGGTGCGGTTGTCGTTAGACGTCTTAATTTCTGTTAGCCCCGCGTCCAGGCTATTATTAGGCGCTTTCATTTCCGTGGGCAACGTCGTAGCGAAGGTGTCACTCGCGGTTCTCATTTCTTTCAACTCGGCGGTGCGGTTGTCGTTAGACGTCTTAATTTCTGTTAGCCCCGCGTCCAGGCTATTATTAGGCGCTTTCATTTCCGTGGGCAACGTCGTAGCGAAGGTGTCATTCGCTGTTCTCATTTCTTTCAACTCGGCGGTGCGGTTGTCGTTAGACGTCTTAATTTCTGTTAGCCCCGCGTCCAGGCTATTATTAGGCGCTTTCATTTCCGTGGGCAACGTCGTAGCGAAGGTGTCATTCGCTGTTCTCATTTCTTGCAACATGGCGGTGCGGTTGTCGTTAGACGTCTTAATTTCTGTTAGCTCCGCGGCCAGGCTATTATTTGGCGCTTTCATTTCCGTGGCCAACGTCGTAGCGAAGGTGTCATTCGCTGTTCTCATTTCTTTCAACTCGGCGGTGCGGTTGTCTGTAGACGTCTTAATTTCTGTTAGCTCCGCGTCCAGGCTATTATTTGGCGCTTTCATTTCCGTGGGCAACGTCGTAGCGAAGGTGTCATTCGCTGTTCTCATTTCTTTCAGCTCGGCGGTGCGGTTGTCGTTAGACGTCTTAATTTCTGTTAGCTCCAGGGCCAGGCTATTATTTGGCGCTTTCATTTCCGTGGGCAACGTCGTAGCGAAGGTGTCATTCGCTGTTCTCATTTCTTTCAACATGGAGGTGCGTTTGTCGTTAGACGTCTTAATTTCTGTTAGCTCCACGTCCAGGCTATTATTTGGCGCTTTCATTTCCGTGGCCAACGTCGTAGCGAAGGTGTCATTCGCTGTTCTCATTTCTTTCAACTCGGCGGTGCGGTTGTCGGTAGACGTCTTAATTTCTGTTAGCTCCGCGTCCAGGCTATTATTTGGCGCTTTCATTTCCGTGGGCAACGTCGTAGCGAAGGTGTCATTCGCTGTTCTCATTTCTTTCAACTCGGCGGTGCGGTTGTCGGTAGACGTCTTAATTTCTGTTAGCTCCAGGGCCAGGCTATTATTTGGCGCTTTCATTTCCGTGGGCAACGTCGTAGCGAAGGTGTCATTCGCTGTTCTCATTTCTTTCAACTCGGCGGTGCGGTTGTCGGTAGACGTCTTAATTTCTGTTAGCTCCACGTCCAGGCTATTATTTGGCGCTTTCATTTCCGTGGCCAACGTCGTAGCGAAGGTGTCATTCGCTGTTCTCATTTCTTTCAACTCGGCGGTGCGGTTGTCGGTAGACGTCTTAATTTCTGTTAGCTCCGCGTCCAGGCTATTATTTGGCGCTTTCATTTCCGTGGGCAACGTCGTAGCGAAGGTGTCATTCGCTGTTCTCATTTCTTTCAACTCGGCGGTGCGGTTGTCGGTAGACGTCTTAATTTCTGTTAGCTCCAGGGCCAGGCTATTATTTGGCGCTTTCATTTCCGTGGGCAACGTCGTAGCGAAGGTGTCATTCGCTGTTCTCATTTCTTTCAACTCGGCGGTGCGGTTGTCGGTAGACGTCTTAATTTCTGTTAGCTCCGCGTCCAGGCTATTATTTGGCGCTTTCATTTCCGTGGGCAACGTCGTAGCGAAGGTGTCATTCGCTGTTCTCATTTCTTTCAACTCGGCGGTGCGGTTGTCGTTAGACGTCTTAATTTCTGTTAGCTCCAGGGCCAGGCTATTATTTGGCGCTTTCATTTCCGTGGGCAACGTCGTAGCGAGGGTGTCATTCGCGGTTCTCATTTCTTTCAACTCGGCAGTGCGGTTGTCGTTAGACGTCTTAATTTCTGTTAGCCCCGCGGCCAGGCTATTATTTGGCGCTTTCATTTCCGTGGACAACGTCGTAGCGAAGGTGTCATTCGGTGTTCTCATTTCTTTCAACTCGGCAGTGCGGTTGTCGTTAGACGTCTTAATTTCTGTTAGCTCCGCGTCCAGGCTATTATTTGGCGCTTTCATTTCCGTGGGCAACGTCGTAGCGAAGGTGTCATTCGCTGTTCTCATTTCTTTCAACTCGGCGGTGCGGTTGTCGTTAGACGTCTTAATTTCTGTTAGCTCTGCGTCCAGGCTATTATTTGGCGCTTTCATTTTCGTGGGCAACGTAGTAGCGAAGGTGTCATTCGGTGTTCTCATTTCTTTCAACTCGGCGGTGTGGTTGTCGTTAGACGTCTTAATTTCTGTTAGCTCTGCGTCCAGGCTATTATTTGGCGCTTTCATTTTCGTGGGCAACGTCGTAGCGCAGGTGTCATTCGCTGTTCTCATTTCTTTCAACTCGGCGGTGTGGTTGTCGTTAGACGTCTTAATTTCTGTTAGCTCTGCGTCCAGGCTATTATTTGGCGCTTTCATTTCCGTGGGAAACGTCGTAGCGAAGGTGTCATTCGCTGTTCTCATTTCTTTCAACATGGAGGTGCGGTTGTCGTTAGACGTCTTAATTTCTGTTAGCTCTGAGTCCAGGCTATTATTTGGCGCTTTCATTTCCGTGGGAAACGTCGTAGCGAAGGTGTCATTCGCTGTTCTCATTTCTTTCAACATGGAGGTGCGGTTGTCGTTAGACGTCTTAATTTCTGTTAGCTCTGAGTCCAGGCTATTATTTGGCGCTTTCATTTCCGTGGGCAACGTCGTAGCGAAGGTGTCATTCGCTGTTCTCATTTCTTTCAGCTCGGCGGTGCGGTTGTCGTTAGACGTCTTAATTTCTGTTAGCTCTGCGTCCAGGCTATTATTTGGCGCCTTCATTTCCGTGGGCAACGTCGTAGCGAAGGTGTCATTCGCTGTTCTCATTTCTTTCAGCTCGGCGGTGCGGTTGTCGTTAGACGTCTTAATTTCTGTTAGCTCCGCGTCCAGGCTATTATTTGGCGCTTTCATTTCCGTGGGCAACGTCGTAGCGAAGGTGTCATTCGCTGTTCTCATATCTTTCAACTCGGCGGTGCGGTTGTCGTTAGACGTCTTAATTTCTGTTAGCTCTGCGTCCAGGCTATTATTTGGCGCTTTCATTTCCGTGGACAACGTCGTAGCGAAGGTGTCATTCGGTGTTCTCATTTCTTTCAACTCGGCGGTGCGGTTGTCGGTAGACGTCTTAATTTCTGTTAGCTCCACGTCCAGGCTATTATTTGGCGCTTTCATTTCCGTGGGTAACGTAGTAGCGAAGGTGTCATTCGCTGTTCTCATTTCTTTCAACTCGGCGGTGTGGTTGTCGTTAGACGTCTTAATTTCTGTTAGCTCTGCGTCCAGGCTATTATTTTGCGCTTTCATTTCCGTGGGCAGCGTCGTGGCGAAGGTGTCATTCGCGGTTCTCATTTCTTTCAACACGGCGGTGTGGTTGTCGTTAGACGTCTTAATTTCTGTTAGCTCCGCGGCCAGGCTATTATTTGGCGCTTTCATTTCCGTGGGCAACGTCGCAGCGAAGGTGTCAATCGCCGTCTTCATTTCTTTCAACTCGGCGGTGCGGTTGTCGTTAGACGTCTTAATTTCTGTTAGCTCTGCGTCCAGGCTATTATTTGGCGCTTTCATTTCCGTGGGCAACGTCGTAGCGAAGGTGTCACTCGCTGTTCTCATTTCTTTCAACTCGAAGTGCGGTTGTCGTTAGACGTCTTAATTTCTGTTAGCCTCGCGTCCAGGCTATTATTTAGCGCTTTCATTTCCGTGGGCAACGTCGTAGCGAAGGTGTCATTCGGTGTTCTCATTTCTTTCAACTCGGCGGTGCGGTTGTCGTTAGACGTCTTAATTTCTGTTAGCTTCGCGTCCAGGCTATTATTTTGCGCTTTCATTTCCGTGGGCAACGTCGTAGCGAAGGTGTCATTCGCTGTTCTCATTTCATTCAACTCGGGGGTGCGGTTGTCGTTAGACGTCTTAATTTCTGTTAGCTTCGCGTCCAGGCTATTATTTTGCGCTTTCATTTCCGTGGGCAACGTCGTAGCGAAGGTGTCATTCGCTGTTCTCATTTCATTCAACTCGGGGGTGCAGTTGTCGTTAGACGTCTTAATTTCTGTTAGCTCCGCGTCCAGGCTATTATTTTGCGCTTTCATTTCCGTGGGCAACGTCGTAGCGAAGGTGTCATTCGCTGTTCTCATTTCTTTCAGCTCGGCGGTGCGGTTGTCGTTAGACGTCTTAATTTCTGTTAGCTCCGCGTCCAGGCTATTATTTGGCGCTTTCATTTCCGTGGGCAACGTCGTAGCGAAGGTGTCATTCGCTGTTCTCATTTCTTTCAACTCGGCGTGTGGTTGTCGTTAGACGTCTTAATTTCTGTTAGCTCTGCGTCCACGCTATTATTTGGCGCTTTCATTTCCGTGGACAACGTGGTAGCGAAGGTGTCATTCGGTGTTCTCATTTCTTTCAACTCGGCGGTGCGGTTGTCGTTAGACGTCTTAATTTCTGTTAGCTTCGCGTCCAGGCTATTATTTGGCGCTTTCATTTCCTTGGGGCAACGTCGTAGCGAAGGTGTCATTCGGTGTTCTCATTTCATTCAACTCGGGGGTGCGGTTGTCGTTAGACGTCTTAATTTCTGTTAGCTTCGCATCCAGGCTATTATTTTGCGCTTTCATTTCCGTGGGCAACGTCGTAGCGAAGGTGTCATTCGCTGTTCTCATTTCATTAGACTCGGGGGTGCGGTAGTCGTTAGACGTCTTAATTTCTGTTAGCTCCGCGGCCAGGCTATTATTAGGTGCTTTCATTTCCGTGGGCGACGTCGCAGCGAAGGTGTCATTCGCCGTCTTCATTTCTTTCAACTCGGCGGTGCGGTTGTCGTTAGACGTCTTAATTTCTGTTAGCTCCGCGGCCAGGCTATTATTTGGCGCTTTCATTTCCGTGGGCAACGTCGTAGCGAAGGTGTCATTCGCTGTTCTCATTTGATTCAACTCGGCGGTGCGGTTGTCGTTAGACGTCCTAATTTCTGTTAGCTCCGCGCCCAGGCTATTATTTGGCGCTTTCATTTCCTTGGGCAACGTCGCAGCGAAGGTGTCATTCGCGGTTCTCATTTCTTTCAACTCGGCGGTGCGGTTGTCGTTAGACGTCTTAATTTCTGTTAGCTCCGCGGCCAGGCTATTATTTGGCGCTTTCATTTCCGTGGGCAACGTCGTAGCGAAGTTGTCATTCGCTGTTCTCATTTCTTTCAACTCGGCGTTGCGGTTGTCGTTAGACGTCTTAATTTCTGTTAGCTCCGCGTCCAGGCTATTATTTGGCGCTTTCATTTCCTTGGGCAACGTCGTAGCGAAGGTGTCATTCGCTGTTCTCATTTCTTTCAACACGGGGGTGCGGTTGTCGTTAGACGTCTTAATTTCTGTTAGCTCTGCGTCCAGGCTATTATTTGGCGCTTTCATTTCCGTGGGCAACGTCGTAGCGAAATTGTCACTCGCTGTTCTCATTTCTTTCAACTCGGCGGTGCGGTTGTCGTTAGACGTCTTAATTTCTGTTAGCCCCGCGTCCAGGCTATTATTAGGCGCTTTCATTTCCGTGGGCAACGTCGTAGCGAAGGTGTCACTCGCTGTTCTCATTTCTTTCAACACGGCGGTGCGGTTGTCGTTAGACGTCTTAATTTCTGTTAGCCCCGCGTCCAGGCTATTATTAGGCGCTTTCATTTCCGTGGGCAACGTCGTAGCGAAGGTGTCATTCGCTGTTCTCATTTCTTTCAACTCGGCGGTGCGGTTGTCGTTAGACGTCTTAATTTCTGTTAGCCCCGCGTCCAGGCTATTATTAGGCGCTTTCATTTCCGTGGGCAACGTCGTAGCGAAGGTGTCATTCGCTGTTCTCATTTCTTTCAACACGGCGGTGCGGCTGTCGTTAGACGTCTTAATTTCTGTTAGCTCTGCGTCCAGGCTATTATTTGGCGCTTTCATTTCCGTGGGCAACGTCGTAGCGAAGGTGTCATTCGCTGTTCTCATTTCTTTCAACATGGAGGTGCGGTTGTCGTTAGACGTCTTAATTTCTGTTAGCTCTGCGTCCAGGCTATTATTTGGCGCTTTCATTTCCGTGGGCAACGTCGTAGCGAAGGTGTCATTCGCTGTTCTCATTTCTTGCAACATGGCGGTGCGGTTGTCGTTAGACGTCTTAATTTCTGTTAGCTCCACGTCCAGGCTATTATTTGGCGCTTTCATTTCCGTGGGCAACGTCGTAGCGAAGGTGTCATTCGCTGTTCTCATTTCTTGCAACACGGCGGTGCGGTTGTCGTTAGACGTCTTAATTTCTGTTAGCTCCACGTCCAGGCTATTATTTTGCGCTTTCATTTCCGTGGGCAACGTCGTAGCGAAGGTGTCATTCGCTGTTCTCATTTCTTGCAACATGGAGGTGCGGTTGTCGTTAGACGTCTTAATTTCTGTTAGCTCCACGTCCAGGCTATTATTAGGCGCTTTCATTTCCGTGGGCAACGTCGTAGCGAAGGTGTCATTCGCTGTTCTCATTTCTTGCAACATGGCGGTGCGGTTGTCGTTAGACGTCTTAATTTCTGTTAGCTCCACATCCAGGCTATTATTTGGCGCTTTCATTTCCGTGGCCAACGTCGTAGCGAAGGTGTCATTCGCTGTTCTCATTTCTTTCAACTCGGCGGTGCGGTTGTCGTTAGACGTCTTAATTTCTGTTAGCTCTGCGTCCAGGCTATTATTTGGCGCTTTCATTTCCGTGGGCAACGTCGTAGCGAAGGTGTCATTCGCTGTTCTCATTTCTTTCAACACGGCGGTGCGGTTGTCGTTAGACGTCTTAATTTCTGTTAGCTCCACATCCAGGCTATTATTTGGCGCTTTCATTTCCGTGGGCAACGTCGTAGCGAAGGTGTCATTCGCTGTTCTCATTTCTTTCAACACGGCGGTGCGGTTGTCGTTAGACGTCTTAATTTCTGTTAGCTCCACGTCCAGGCTATTATTTTGCGCTTTCATTTCCGTGGGCAACGTCGTAGCGAAGGTGTCATTCGCTGTTCTCATTTCTTGCAACATGGCGGTGCGGTTGTCGTTAGACGTCTTAATTTCTGTTAGCTCCGCGGCCAGGCTATTATTTGGCGCTTTCATTTCCGTGGCCAACGTCGTAGCGAAGGTGTCATTCGCTGTTCTCATTTCTTTCAACTCGGCGGTGCGGTTGTCGTTAGACGTCTTAATTTCTGTTAGCTCCGCGTCCAGGCTATTATTTGGCGCTTTCATTTCCGTGGGCAACGTCGTAGCGAAGGTGTCATTCGCTGTTCTCATTTCTTTCAGCTCGGCGGTGCGGTTGTCGTTAGACGTCTTAATTTCTGTTAGCTCCAGGGCCAGGCTATTATTTGGCGCTTTCATTTCCGTGGGCAACGTCGTAGCGAAGGTGTCATTCGCTGTTCTCATTTCTTTCAACATGGAGGTGCGGTTGTCGTTAGACGTCTTAATTTCTGTTAGCTCTGAGTCCAGGCTATTATTTGGCGCTTTCATTTCCGTGGCCAACGTCGTAGCGAAGGTGTCATTCGCTGTTCTCATTTCTTTCAACTCGGCGGTGCGGTTGTCGTTAGACGTCTTAATTTCTGTTAGCTCCGCGTCCAGGCTATTATTTGGCGCTTTCATTTCCGTGGGCAACGTCGTAGCGAAGGTGTCATTCGCTGTTCTCATTTCTTTCAGCTCGGCGGTGCGGTTGTCGTTAGACGTCTTAATTTCTGTTAGCTCTGCGTCCAGGCTATTATTTGGCGCCTTCATTTCCGTGGGCAACGTCGTAGCGAAGGTGTCATTCGCTGTTCTCATTTCTTTCAGCTCGGCGGTGCGGTTGTCGTTAGACGTCTTAATTTCTGTTAGCTCCGCGTCCAGGCTATTATTTGGCGCTTTCATTTCCGTGGGCAACGTCGTAGCGCAGGTGTCATTCGCTGTTCTCATATCTTTCAACTCGGCGGTGCGGTTGTCGTTAGACGTCTTAATTTCTGTTAGCTCTGCGTCCAGGCTATTATTTGGCGCTTTCATTTCCGTGGACAACGTCGTAGCGAAGGTGTCATTCGCTGTTCTCATTTCTTTCAACTCGGCGGTGCGGTTGTCGTTAGACGTCTTAATTTCTGTTAGCCCCGCGTCCAGGCTATTATTTGGCGCTTTCATTTCCGTGGGTAACGTCGTAGCGAAGATGTCATTCGGTGTTCTCATTTCTTTCAACTCGGCGGTGCGGTTGTCGTTAGACGTCTTAATTTCTGTTAGCTCCACGTCCAGGCTATTATTTGGCGCTTTCATTTCCGTGGGCAACGTCGTAGCGAAGATGTCATTCGGTGTTCTCATTTCTTTCAACTCGGCGGTGCGGTTGTCGGTAGACGTCTTAATTTCTGTTAGCTTCGCGTCCAGGCTATTATTTGGCGCTTTCATTTTCGTGGGCAACGTCGTAGCGAAGGTGTCATTCGGTGTTCTCATTTCTTTCAACTCGGCGGTGCGGTTGTCGGTAGACGTCTTAATTTCTGTTAGCTCCGCGTCCAGGCTATTATTTGGCGCTTTCATTTCCGTGGACAACGTCGTAGCGAAGGTGTCATTCGCTGTTCTCATTTCTTTCAACTCGGCGGTGCGGTTGTCGTTAGACGTCTTAATTTCTGTTAGCTCCACGTCCAGGCTATTATTTGGCGCTTTCATTTCCGTGGGCAACGTCGTAGCGAAGGTGTCATTCGCTGTTCTCATTTCATTCAACATGGCGGTGCTGTTGTCGTTAGACGTCTTAATTTCTGTTAGCTTCGCGTCCAGGCTATTATTTGGCGCTTTCATTTTCGTGGGCAACGTCGTAGCGAAGGTGTCATTCGCGGTTCTCATTTCTTTCAACTCGGCGGTGTGGTTGTCGTTAGACGTCTTAATTTCTGTTAGCTCCGCGTCCAGGCTATTATTTGGCGCTTTCATTTCCGTGGGCAACGTCGTAGCGAAGGTGTCATTCGGTGTTCTCATTTCTTTCAACTCGGCGGTGCGGTTGTCGTTAGACGTCTTAATTTCTGTTAGCTCCGCGTCCAGGCTATTATTTGGCGCTTTCATTTCCGTGGGCAACGTCGTAGCGAAGGTGTCATTCGCTGTTCTCATTTCTTTCAACTCGGCGGTGCGGTTGTCGTTAGACGTCTTAATTTCTGTTAGCTCTGCGTCCAGGCTATTATTTGGCGCTTTCATTTCCGTGGGCAACGTCGTAGCGAAGGTGTCATTCGGTGTTCTCATTTCTTTCAACTCGGCGGTGCGGTTGTCGTTAGACGTCTTAATTTCTGTTAGCCGCGCGTCCAGGCTATTATTTGGCGCTTTCATTTCCGTGGGTAACGTAGTAGCGAAGGTGTCATTCGCTGTTCTCATTTCTTTCAACTCGGCGGTGTGGTTGTCGTTAGACGTCTTAATTTCTGTTAGCTCCACGTCCAGGCTATTATTTGGCGCTTTCATTTCCGTGGACAACGTCGTAGCGAAGGTGTCATTCGCTGTTCTCATTTCTTTCAACATGGAGGTGCGGTTGTCGTTAGACGTCTTAATTTCTGTTAGCTCTGCGTCCAGGCTATTATTTGGCGCTTTCATTTCCGTGGGCAACGTCGTAGCGAAGGTGTCACTCGCTGATCTCATTTCTTTCAACATGGAGGTGCGGTTGTCGTTAGACGTCTTAATTTCTGTTAGCTCTGAGTCCAGGCTATTATTTGGCGCTTTCATTTCCGTGGGAAACGTCGTAGCGAAGGTGTCATTCGCTGTTCTCATTTCTTTCAACTCGGCGGTGTGGTTGTCGTTAGACGTCTTAATTTCTGTTAGCTCTGCGTCCAGGCTATTATTTTGCGCTTTCATTTCCGTGGGCAGCGTCGTGGCGAAGGTGTCATTCGCGGTTCTCATTTCTTTCAACACGGCGGTGCGGTTGTCGTTAGACGTCTTAATTTCTGTTAGCTCTGCGTCCAGGCTATTATTTTGCGCTTTCATTTCCGTGGGCAGCGTCGTGGCGAAGGTGTCATTCGCTGTTCTCATTTCTTTCAACATGGAGGTGCGGTTGTCGTTAGACGTCTTAATTTCTGTTAGCTCCGCGGCCAGGCTATTATTTGGCGCTTTCATTTCCGTGGGCAATGTCGCAGCGAAGGTGTCAATCGCCGTCTTCATTTCTTTCAACTCGGCGGTGCGGTTGTCGTTAGACGTCTTAATTTCTGTTAGCTCTGCGTCCAGGCTATTATTTGGCGCTTTCATTTCCGTGGGCAACGTCGTAGCGAAGGTGTCATTCGCTGTTCTCATTTCTTTCAACATGGAGGTGCGGTTGTCGTTAGACGTCTTAATTTCTGTTAGCTCTGAGTCCAGGCTATTATTTGGCGCTTTCATTTCCGTGGGCAACGTCGTAGCGAAGGTGTCATTCGCTGTTCTCATTTCTTTCAGCTCGGCGGTGCGGTTGTCGTTAGACGTCTTAATTTCTGTTAGCTCTGCGTCCAGGCTATTATTTGGCGCCTTCATTTCCGTGGGCAACGTCGTAGCGAAGGTGTCATTCGCTGTTCTCATTTCTTTCAGCTCGGCGGTGCGGTTGTCGTTAGACGTCTTAATTTCTGTTAGCTCCGCGTCCAGGCTATTATTTGGCGCTTTCATTTCCGTGGGTAACGTAGTAGCGAAGGTGTCATTCGCTGTTCTCATTTCTTTCAACATGGCGGTGCGGTTGTCGTTAGACGTCTTAATTTCTGTTAGCTCTGCGTCCAGGCTATTATTTGGCGCTTTCATTTCCTTGGGAAACGTCGTAGCGAAGGTGTCATTCGCTGTTCTCATTTCTTTCAACATGGAGGTGCGGTTGTCGTTAGACGTCTTAATTTCTGTTAGCTCTGCGTCCAGGCTATTATTTGGCGCTTTCATTTCCGTGGGCAACGTCGTAGCGAAGGTGTCACTCGCTGATCTCATTTCTTTCAACATGGAGGTGCGGTTGTCGTTAGACGTCTTAATTTCTGTTAGCCCTGAGTCCAGGCTATTATTTGGCGCTTTCATTTCCGTGGGAAACGTCGTAGCGAAGGTGTCATTCGCTGTTCTCATTTCTTTCAACTCGGCGGTGTGGTTGTCGTTAGACGTCTTAATTTCTGTTAGCTCTGCGTCCAGGCTATTATTTTGCGCTTTCATTTCCGTGGGCAGCGTCGTGGCGAAGGTGTCATTCGCGGTTCTCATTTCTTTCAACACGGCGGTGTGGTTGTCGTTAGACGTCTTAATTTCTGTTAGCTCCGCGTCCAGGCTATTATTTGGCGCTTTCATTTCCGTGGGCAACGTCGCAGCGAAGGTGTCAATCGCCGTCTTCATTTCTTTCAACTCGGCGGTGCGGTTGTCGTTAGACGTCTTAATTTCTGTTAGCTCTGCGTCCAGGCTATTATTTGGCGCTTTCATTTCCGTGGGCAACGTCGTAGCGAAGGTGTCATTCGCTGTTCTCATTTCTTTCAACATGGAGGTGCGGTTGTCGTTAGACGTCTTAATTTCTGTTAGCTCTGCGTCCAGGCTATTATTTGGCGCCTTCATTTCCGTGGGCAACGTCGTAGCGAAGGTGTCATTCGCTGTTCTCATTTCTTTCAGCTCGGCGGTGCGGTTGTCGTTAGACGTCTTAATTTCTGTTAGCTCTGAGTCCAGGCTATTATTTGGCGCTTTCATTTCCGTGGGCAACGTCGTAGCGAAGGTGTCATTCGCTGTTCTCATTTCTTTCAACACGGCGGTGCGGTTGTCGTTAGACGTCTTAATTTCTGTTAGCTCTGAGTCCAGGCTATTATTTGGCGCTTTCATTTCCGTGGGCAACGTCGCAGCGAAGGTGTCAATCGCCGTCTTCATTTCTTTCAACTCGGCGGTGCGGTTGTCGTTAGACGTCTTAATTTCTGTTAGCTCTGAGTCCAGGCTATTATTTGGCGCTTTCATTTCCGTGGGCAACGTCGTAGCGAAGGTGTCATTCGCTGTTCTCATTTCTTTCAGCTCGGCGGTGCGGTTGTCGTTAGACGTCTTAATTTCTGTTAGCTCTGCGTCCAGGCTATTATTTGGCGCCTTCATTTCCGTGGGCAACGTCGTAGCGAAGGTGTCATTCGCTGTTCTCATTTCTTTCAGCTCGGCGGTGCGGTTGTCGTTAGACGTCTTAATTTCTGTTAGCTCCGCGTCCAGGCTATTATTTGGCGCTTTCATTTCCGTGGGCAACGTCGTAGCGAAGGTGTCATTCGCTGTTCTCATATCTTTCAACTCGGCGGTGCGGTTGTCGTTAGACGTCTTAATTTCTGTTAGCTCTGCGTCCAGGCTATTATTTGGCGCTTTCATTTCCGTGGACAACGTCGTAGCGAAGGTGTCATTCGGTGTTCTCATTTCTTTCAACTCGGCGGTGCGGTTGTCGTTAGACGTCTTAATTTCTGTTAGCTCTGCGTCCAGGCTATTATTTGGCGCTTTCATTTCCGTGGACAACGTGGTAGCGAAGGTGTCATTCGCTGTTCTCATTTCTTTCAACTCGGCGGTGCGGTTGTCGTTAGACGTCTTAATTTCTGTTAGCTCTGCGTCCACGCTATTATTTGGCGCTTTCATTTCCGTGGACAACGTGGTAGCGAAGGTGTCATTCGGTGTTCTCATTTCTTTCAACTCGGCGGTGCGGTTGTCGTTAGACGTCTTAATTTCTGTTAGCTCTGCGTCCACGCTATTATTTGGCGCTTTCATTTCCGTGGACAACGTGGTAGCGAAGGTGTCATTCGGTGTTCTCATTTCTTTCAACACGGCGGTGCGGTTGTCGTTAGACGTCTTAATTTCTGTTAGCTCTGCGTCCAGGCTATTATTTGGCGCTTTCATTTCCGTGGGCAACGTCGTAGCGAAGGTGTCATTCGCGGTTCTCATTTCTTTCAACTCGGCGGTGCGGTTGTCGTTAGACGTCTTAATTTCTGTTAGCTTCGCGTCCAGGCTATTATTTGGCGCTTTCATTTCCGTGGGCAACGTCGTAGCGAAGGTGTCATTCGGTGTTCTCATTTCTTTCAACTCGGGGGTGCGGTTGTCGTTAGACGTCTTAATTTCTGTTAGCTTCGCATCCAGGCTATTATTTTGCGCTTTCATTTCCGTGGGCAACGTCGTAGCGAAGGTGTCATTCGGTGTTCTCATTTCTTTCAACTCGGCGGTGCGGTTGTCGTTAGACGTCTTAATTTCTGTTAGCTTCGCGTCCAGGCTATTATTTTGCGCTTTCATTTCCGTGGGCAACGTCGTAGCGAAGGTGTCATTCGCTGTTCTCATTTCATTCAACTCGGGGGTGCGGTAGTCGTTAGACGTCTTAATTTCTGTTAGCTCCGCGGCCAGGCTATTATTAGGTGCTTTCATTTCCGTGGGCGACGTCGCAGCGAAGGTGTCATTCGCCGTCTTCATTTCTTTCAACTCGGCGGTGCGGTTGTCGTTAGACGTCTTAATTTCTGTTAGCTCCGCGGCCAGGCTATTATTTGGCGCTTTCATTTCCGTGGACAACGTCGTAGCGAAGGTGTCATTCGCTGTTCTCATTTGATTCAACTCGGCGGTGCGGTTGTCGTTAGACGTCCTAATTTCTGTTAGCTCCGCGGCCAGGCTATTATTTGGCGCTTTCATTTCCGTGGACAACGTCGTAGCGAAGGTGTCATTCGCTGTTCTCATTTGATTCAACTCGGCGGTGCGGTAGTCGTTAGACGTCTTAATTTCTGTTAGCTCCGCGGCCAGGCTATTATTAGGTGCTTTCATTTCCGTGGGCGACGTCGCAGCGAAGGTGTCATTCGCCGTCTTCATTTCTTTCAACTCGGCGGTGCGATTGTCTTTAGACGTCTTAATTTCTGTTAGCTCCGCGGCCAGGCTATTATTTGGCGCTTTCATTTCCGTGGGCAACGTCGTAGCGAAGGTGTCATTCGCTGTTCTCATTTGATTCAACTCGGCGGTGCGGTTGTCGTTAGACGTCTTAATTTCTGTTAGCTTCGCGGCCAGGCTATTATTTGGCGCTTTCATTTCCGTGTACAACGTCGCAGCGAAGGTGTCATTCGCGGTTATCATTTCTTTCAACTCGGCGGTGCGGTTGTCGTTAGACGTCCTAATTTCTGTTAGCTCCGCGCCCAGGCTATTATTTGGCGCTTTCATTTCCTTGGGCAACGTCGCAGCGAAGGTGTCATTCGCGGTTCTCATTTCTTTCAACTCGGCGGTGCGGTTGTCGTTAGACGTCTTAATTTCTGTTAGCTCCGCGGCCAGGCTATTATTTGGCGCTTTCATTTCCGTGGGCAACGTCGTAGCGAAGTTGTCATTCGCTGTTCTCATTTCTTTCAACTCGGCGTTGCGGTTGTCGTTAGACGTCTTAATTTCTGTTAGCTCCGCGTCCAGGCTATTATTTGGCGCTTTCATTTCCTTGGGCAACGTCGTAGCGAAGGTGTCATTCGCTGTTCTCATTTCTTTCAACACGGGGGTGCGGTTGTCGTTAGACGTCTTAATTTCTGTTAGCTCTGCGTCCAGGCGATTATTTGGCGCTTTCATTTCCTTGGGCAACGTCGTAGCGAAGGTGTCATTCGCTGTTCTCTTTTCTTTCAACACGGAGGTGCGGTTGTCGTTAGACGTCTTAATTTCTGTTAGCTCTGCGTCCAGGCTATTATTTGGCGCTTTCATTTCCTTGGGCAACGTCGTAGCGAAGGTGTCATTCGCTGTTCTCATTTCTTTCAACACGGAGGTGCGGTTGTCGTTAGACGTCTTAATTTCTGTTAGCTCTGAGTCCAGGCTATTATTTGGCGCTTTCATTTCCGTGGGCAACCTCGTAGCGAAGGTGTCATTCGCTGTTCTCATTTCTTTCAGCTCGGCGGTGCGGTTGTCTTTAGACGTCTTAATTTCTGTTAGCCCCGCGTCCAGGCTATCATTTGGCGCTTTCATTTCCGTGGGCGACGTCGTAGCGAAGGTGTCTTTCGCTGTTCTCATTTCATTCAACATGGCGGTGAGGTTGTCTTTAGACGTCTTAATTTCCGTTAGCCCCGCGTCCAGGCTATCATTTGGCGCTTTCATTTCCGTGGGCGACGTCGTAGCGAAAGTGTCATTCGCGGTTCTCATTTCTTTCAAATCGGCGGTGCGGTTGTCGTTAGACGTCTTAATTTCTGTTAGCCCCGCGTCCAGGCTATTATTTGGCGCCTTCATTTCCGTGGGTGACGTCGTAGTGAAGGTGTCATTCGCTGTACTCATTTTATTCAACTCGGCGGTGCGGTTGTCGTTAGACGTCTTAATTTTTGTTAGCTGCACGTCCAGGCTATTATTTGGCGCTTTCATTTCCGTGGGCGACGTCGTAGCGAAGGTGTCATTCGCTGTACTCATTTTTTTCAACACGGCGGTGCGGTTGTCGTTAGACGTCTGAATTTCTGTTAGCCCCGCGTCCAGGCTATTATTAGGCGCTTTCATTTCCGTGGGCAACGTCGTAGCGAAGGTGTCATTCGCTGTTCTCATTTCTTACAACTCGGCGGTGCGGTTGTCGTTAGACGTTTTAATTTCTGTTAGCTCTGCGTCCACGCTATTATTTGGCGCTTTCATTTCCGTGGACAACGTCGTAGCGAAGGTGTCATTCGCTGTTCTCATATCTTTCAACTCGGCGGTGCGGTTGTCGTTAGACGTCTTAATTTCTGTTAGCTTCGCGTCCAGGCTATTATTTGGCGCTTTCATTTCCGTGGGCAACGTCGTAGCGAAGGTGTCATTCGGTGTTCTCATTTCTTTCAACTCGGGGGTGCGGTTGTCGTTAGACGTCTTAATTTCTGTTAGCTTCGCATCCAGGCTATTATTTTGCGCTTTCATTTCCGTGGGCAACGTCGTAGCGAAGGTGTCATTCGCTGTTCTCATTTCATTCAACTCGGGGGTGCGGTAGTCGTTAGACGTCTTAATTTCTGTTAGCTCCGCGGCCAGGCTATTATTAGGTGCTTTCATTTCCGTGGGCGACGTCGCAGCGAAGGTGTCATTCGCCGTCTTCATTTCTTTCAACTCGGCGGTGCGGTTGTCGTTAGACGTCTTAATTTCTGTTAGCTCCGCGGCCAGGCTATTATTTGGCGCTTTCATTTCCGTGGACAACGTCGTAGCGAAGGTGTCATTCGCTGTTCTCATTTGATTCAACTCGGCGGTGCGGTTGTCGTTAGACGTCCTAATTTCTGTTAGCTCCGCGGCCAGGCTATTATTTGGCGCTTTCATTTCCGTGGACAACGTCGTAGCGAAGGTGTCATTCGCTGTTCTCATTTGATTCAACTCGGCGGTGCGGTAGTCGTTAGACGTCTTAATTTCTGTTAGCTCCGCGCCCAGGCTATTATTTGGCGCTTTCATTTCCGTGGACAACGTCGTAGCGAAGGTGTCATTCGCTGTTCTCATTTGATTCAACTCGGCGGTGCGGTAGTCGTTAGACGTCTTAATTTCTGTTAGCTCCGCGGCCAGGCTATTATTAGGTGCTTTCATTTCCGTGGGCGACGTCGCAGCGAAGGTGTCATTCGCCGTCTTCATTTCTTTCAACTCGGCGGTGCGATTGTCTTTAGACGTCTTAATTTCTGTTAGCTCCGAGGCCAGGCTATTATTTGGCGCTTTCATTTCCGTGGGCAACGTCGTAGCGAAGGTGTCATTCGCTGTTCTCATTTGATTCAACTCGGCGGTGCGGTTGTCGTTAGACGTCTTAATTTCTGTTAGCTTCGCGTCCAGGCTATTATTTGGCGCTTTCATTTCCTTGGGCAACGTCGCAGCGAAGGTGTCATTCGCGGTTATCATTTCTTTCAACTCGGCGGTGCGGTTGTCGTTAGACGTCTTAATTTCTGTTAGCTCTGAGTCCAGGCTATTATTTGGCGCTTTCATTTCCGTGGGTAACGTAGTAGCGAAGGTGTCATTCGCGGTTCTCATTTCTTTCAACTCGGCGGTGCGGTTGTCGTTAGACGTCTTAATTTCTGTTAGCTCCGCGGCCAGGCTATTATTTGGCGCTTTCATTTCCGTGGGCAACGTCGTAGCGAAGGTGTCATTCGCTGTTCTCATTTCTTTCAACTCGGCGGTGCGGTTGTCGTTAGACGTCTTAATTTCTGTTAGCTCCGCGGCCAGGCTATTATTTGGCGCTTTCATTTCCGTGGGCAACGTCGCAGCGAAGGTGTCATTCGCGGTTCTCATTTCTTTCAACTCGGCGGTGCGGTTGTCGTTAGACGTCTTAATTTCTGTTAGCTCCGCGGCCAGGCTATTATTTGGCGCTTTCATTTCCGTGGGCAACGTCGTAGCGAAGTTGTCATTCGCTGTTCTCATTTCTTTCAACTCGGCGGTGCGGTTGTCGTTAGACGTCTTAATTTCTGTTAGCTCCGCGCCCAGGCTATTATTTGGCGCTTTCATTTCCTTGGGCAACGTCGCAGCGAAGGTGTCATTCGCGGTTCTCATTTCTTTCAACTCGGCGGTGCGGTTGTCGTTAGACGTCTTAATTTCTGTTAGCTCCGCGGCCAGGCTATTATTTGGCGCTTTCATTTCCGTGGGCAACGTCGTAGCGAAGTTGTCATTCGCTGTTCTCATTTCTTTCAACTCGGCGTTGCGGTTGTCGTTAGACGTCTTAATTTCTGTTAGCTCCGCGTCCAGGCTATTATTTGGCGCTTTCATTTCCTTGGGCAACGTCGTAGCGAAGGTGTCATTCGCTGTTCTCATTTCTTTCAACACGGGGGTGCGGTTGTCGTTAGACGTCTTAATTTCTGTTAGCTCTGCGTCCAGGCGATTATTTGGCGCTTTCATTTCCTTGGGCAACGTCGTAGCGAAGGTGTCATTCGCTGTTCTCTTTTCTTTCAACACGGAGGTGCGGTTGTCGTTAGACGTCTTAATTTCTGTTAGCTCTGCGTCCAGGCTATTATTTGGCGCTTTCATTTCCTTGGGCAACGTCGTAGCGAAGGTGTCATTCGCTGTTCTCATTTCTTTCAACACGGAGGTGCGGTTGTCGTTAGACGTCTTAATTTCTGTTAGCTCTGAGTCCAGGCTATTATTTGGCGCTTTCATTTCCGTGGGCAACCTCGTAGCGAAGGTGTCATTCGCTGTTCTCATTTCTTTCAGCTCGGCGGTGCGGTTGTCTTTAGACGTCTTAATTTCTGTTAGCCCCGCGTCCAGGCTATCATTTGGCGCTTTCATTTCCGTGGGCGACGTCGTAGCGAAGGTGTCTTTCGCTGTTCTCATTTCATTCAACATGGCGGTGAGGTTGTCTTTAGACGTCTTAATTTCCGTTAGCCCCGCGTCCAGGCTATCATTTGGCGCTTTCATTTCCGTGGGCGACGTCGTAGCGAAAGTGTCATTCGCGGTTCTCATTTCTTTCAAATCGGCGGTGCGGTTGTCGTTAGACGTCTTAATTTCTGTTAGCCCCGCGTCCAGGCTATTATTTGGCGCCTTCATTTCCGTGGGTGACGTCGTAGTGAAGGTGTCATTCGCTGTACTCATTTTATTCAACTCGGCGGTGCGGTTGTCGTTAGACGTCTTAATTTTTGTTAGCTGCACGTCCAGGCTATTATTTGGCGCTTTCATTTCCGTGGGCAACGTCGTAGCGAAGATGTCATTCGCTATTCTCATTTCTTTCAACACGGCGGTGCGGTTGTCGTTAGACGTCTTAATTTCTGTTAGCCCCGCGTCCAGGCTATTATTTGGCGCCTTCATTTCCGTGGGTGACGTCGTAGTGAAGGTGTCATTCGCTGTACTCATTTTATTCAACTCGGCGGTGCGGTTGTCGTTAGACGTCTTAATTTTTGTTAGCTGCACGTCCAGGCTATTATTTGGCGCTTTCATTTCCGTGGGCGACGTCGTAGCGAAGGTGTCATTCGCTGTACTCATTTTTTTCAACACGGCGGTGCGGTTGTCGTTAGACGTCTGAATTTCTGTTAGCCCCGCGTCCAGGCTATTATTAGGCGCTTTCATTTCCGTGGGCAACGTCGTAGCGAAGGTGTCACTCGCTGTTCTCATTTCTTACAACTCGGCGGTGCGGTTGTCGTTAGACGTCTTAATTTCTGTTAGCTCCACGTCCAGGCTATTATTTGGCGCTTTCATTTCCGTGGGTAACGTCTTAGCGAAGGTGTCATTCGCTGTTCTCATTTCTTTCATCTCGGCGGTGCGGTTGTCGTTAGACGTCTTAATTTCTGTTAGCTGCACGTCCAGGCTATTATTAGGCGCTTTCATTTCCGTGGGCAACGTCGTAGCGAAGGTGTCATTCGCTGTTCTCATTTCTTTCAACACGGCGGTGCGGTTGTCGTTAGACGTCTTAATTTCTGTTAGCTCCACGTCCAGGCTATTATTTGGCGCTTTCATTTCCGTGGGTAACGTCTTAGCGAAGGTGTCATTCGCTGTTCTCATTTCTTTCATCTCGGCGGTGCGGATGTCGTTAGACGTCTTAATTTCTGTTAGCTCCGCGTCCAGGCTATTATTAGGCGCTTTCATTTCCGTGGGCGACGTCGTAGCGAAGGTGTCATTCGCGGTTCTCATTTCTTTCAAATCGGCGGTGCGGTTGTCGTTAGACGTCTTAATTTCTGTTAGCCCCGCGTCCAGGCTATTATTTGGCGCTTTCATTTCCGTGGGCAGCGTCGTAGCGAAGGTGTCATTCGCTGTTCTCATTTCTTTCAACTCGGCGGTGCAGTTGTCGTTAGACGTCTTAATTTCTGTTAGCTCCACGTCCAGGCTATTATTTGGCGCTTTCATTTCCGTGGGCAACGTCGTAGCGAAGATGTCATTCGCTATTCTCATTTCTTTCAACACGGCGGTGCGGTTGTCGTTAGACGTCTTAATTTCTGTTAGCCCCGCGTCCAGGCTATTACTTGGCGCTTTTATTTCCGTGGGCAACGTCGTAGCGAAGGTGTCTTTCGGTGTTCTCATTTCTTTCAACTCGGCGGTGCGGTTGTCGTTAGACGTCTTAATTTCTGTTAGCCCCGCGTCCAGGCTATTATTAGGCGCTTTCATTTCCGTGGGCGACGTCGTAGCGAAGGTGTCATTCGCTGTTCTCATTTCTTGCAACATGGCGGTGCGGTTGTCGTTAGACGTCTTAATTTCTGTTAGCCCCGCGTCCAGGCTATTATTTGGCGCTTTCATTTCCGTGGCCAACGTCGTAGCGAAGGTGTCATTCGCTGTTCTCATTTCTTTCAACTCGGCGGTGCGGTTGTCGTTAGACGTCTTAATTTCTGTTAGCCGCGCGTCCAGGCTATTATTTGGCGCTTTCATTTCCGTGGGTAACGTAGTAGTGAAGGTGTCATTCGCTGTTCTCATTTCTTTCAACTCGGCGGTGCGGTTGTCGTTAGACGTCTTAATTTCTGTTAGCTCCACGTCCAGGCTATTATTTGGCGCTTTCATTTCCGTGGGTAACGTAGTAGCGAAGGTGTCATTCGCTGTTCTCATTTCTTTCAACTCGGCGGTGCGGTTGTAATTAGACGTCTTAATTTCTGTTAGCTCCGCGTCCAGGCTATTATTTGGCGCTTTCATTTCCGTGGGCAACGTCGTAGCGAAGGTGTCATTCGCTGTTCTCATTTCTTTCAACACGGCGGTGCGGTTGTCGTTAGACGTCTTAATTTCTGTTAGCCGCGCGTCCAGGCTATTATTTGGCGCTTTCATTTCCGTGGGTAACGTAGTAGCGAAGGTGTCATTCGCTGTTCTCATTTCTTTCAACTCGGCGGTGCGGTTGTCGTTAGACGTCTTAATTTCTGTTAGCTCCACGTCCAGGCTATTATTTGGCGCTTTCATTTCCGTGGGCAGCGTCGTAGCGAAGGTGTCATTCGCGGTTCTCATTTCTTTCAACATGGAGGTGCGGTTGTCGTTAGACGTCTTAATTTCTGTTAGCTCTGCGTCCAGGCTATTATTTGGCGCTTTCATTTCCGTGGGAAACGTCGTAGCGAAGGTGTCATTCGCTGTTCTCATTTCTTTCAACATGGCGGTGCGGTTGTCGTTAGACGTCTTAATTTCTGTTAGCTCTGCGTCCAGGCTATTATTTGGCGCTTTCATTTCCGTGGGAAACGTCGTAGCGAAGGTGTCATTCGCTGTTCTCATTTCTTTCAACATGGAGGTGCGGTTGTCGTTAGACGTCTTAATTTCTGTTAGCTCTGCGTCCAGGCTATTATTTGGCGCTTTCATTTCCGTGGGCAACGTCGTAGCGAAGGTGTCATTCGCTGTTCTCATTTCTTTCAACATGGAGGTGCGGTTGTCGTTAGACGTCTTAATTTCTGTTAGCTCTGCGTCCAGGCTATTATTTGGCGCTTTCATTTCCGTGGGAAACGTCGTAGCGAAGGTGTCATTCGCTGTTCTCATTTCTTTCAACTCGGCGGTGCGGTTGTCGTTAGACGTCTTAATTTCTGTTAGCTTCGCGTCCAGGCTATTATTTGGCGCTTTCATTTCCGTGGGCAACGTCGTAGCGAAGGTGTCATTCGCTGTTCTCATTTCTTTCAACTCGGCGGTGCGGTTGTCGTTAGACGTCTTAATTTCTGTTAGCTCTGCGTCCAGGCTATTATTTGGCGCTTTCATTTCCGTGGGCAACGTCGTAGCGAAGATGTCATTCGCTGTTCTCATTTCTTTCAACATGGAGGTGCGTTTGTCGTTAGACGTCTTAATTTCTGTTAGCTCTGCGTCCAGGCTATTATTTGGCGCTTTCATTTCCGTGGGCAACGTCGTAGCGAAGATGTCATTCGCTGTTCTCATTTCTTTCAACATGGAGGTGCGGTTGTCGTTAGACGTCTTAATTTCTGTTAGCTCTGAGTCCAGGCTATTATTTGGCGCCTTCATTTCCGTGGGCAACGTCGTAGCGAAGGTGTCATTCGCTGTTCTCATTTCTTTCAGCATGGCGGTGCGGTTGTCGTTAGACGTCTTAATTTCTGTTAGCTCCGCGTCCAGGCTATTATTTGGCGCTTTCATTTCCGTGGGCAACGTCGTAGCGAAGGTGTCATTCGCTGTTCTCATATCTTTCAACTCGGCGGTGCGGTTGTCGTTAGACGTCTTAATTTCTGTTAGCTCTGCGTCCAGGCTATTATTTGGCGCTTTCATTTCCGTGGACAACGTCGTAGCGAAGGTGTCATTCGGTGTTCTCATTTCTTTCAACTCGGCGGTGCGGTTGTCGGTAGACGTCTTAATTTCTGTTAGCTTCGCGCCCAGGCTATTATTTGGCGCTTTCATTTCCGTGGGCAACGTCGTAGCGAAGGTGTCATTCGGTGTTCTCATTTCTTTCAACTCGGCGGTGCGGTTGTCGTTAGACGTCTTAATTTATGTTAGCTCCGCGTCCAGGCTATTATTTGGCGCTTTCATTTCCGTGGGCAACGTCGTAGCGAAGGTGTCATTCGGTGTTCTCATTTCTTTCAACTCGGTGGTGCGGTTGTCGATAGACGTCTTAATTTCTGTTAGCTCCACGTCCAGGCTATTATTTGGCGCTTTCATTTCCGTGGGTAACGTAGTAGCGAAGGTGTCATTCGCTGTTCTCATTTCTTTCAACTCGGCGGTGTGGTTGTCGTTAGACGTCTTAATTTCTGTTAGCTCCACGTCCAGGCTATTATTTGGCGCTTTCATTTCCGTGGGTAACGTAGTAGCGAAGGTGTCATTCGCTGTTCTCATTTCTTTCAACTCGGCGGTGTGGTTGTCGTTAGACGTCTTAATTTCTGTTAGCTCTGCGTCCAGGCTATTATTTTGCGCTTTCATTTCCGTGGGCAGCGTCGTGGCGAAGGTGTCATTCGCTGTTCTCATTTCTTTCAACACGGCGGTGTGGTTGTCGTTAGACGTCTTAATTTCTGTTAGCTCTGCGTCCAGGCTATTATTTTGCGCTTTCATTTCCGTGGGCAGCGTCGTAGCGAAGGTGTCATTCGCGGTTCTCATTTCTTTCAACACGGCGGTGTGGTTGTCGTTAGACGTCTTAATTTCTGTTAGCTCCGCGTCCAGGCTATTATTAGGCGCTTTCATTTCCGTGGGCAACGTCGTAGCGAAGGTGTCACTCGCTGTTCTCATTTCTTTCAACTCGGCGGTGCGGTTGTCGTTAGACGTCTTAATTTCTGTTAGCCCCGCGTCCAGGCTATTATTAGGCGCTTTCATTTCCGTGGGCAACGTCGTAGCGAAGGTGTCACTCGCTGTTCTCATTTCTTACAACTCGGCGGTGCGGTTGTCGTTAGACGTCTTAATTTCTGTTAGCTCCACGTCCAGGCTATTATTTGGCGCTTTCATTTCCGTGGGCGACGTCGTAGCGAAGGTGTCACTCGCTGTTCTCATTTCTTACAACTCGGCGGTGCGGTTGTCGTTAGACGTCTTAATTTCTGTTAGCTCCACGTCCAGGCTATTATTTGGCGCTTTCATTTCCGTGGGTAACGTCTTAGCGAAGGTGTCATTCGCTGTTCTCATTTCTTTCATCTCGGCGGTGCGGTTGTCGTTAGACGTCTTAATTTCTGTTAGCTCCACGTCCAGGCTATTATTTGGCGCTTTCATTTCCGTGGGCGACGTCGTAGCGAAGGTGTCATTCGCTGTTCTCATTTCTTTCAACACGGCGGTGCGGTTGTCGTTAGACGTCTTAATTTCTGTTAGCCCCGCGTCCAGGCTATTATTTGGCGCTTTCATTTCCGTGGGCAGCGTCGTAGCGAAGGTGTCATTCGCTGTTCTCATTTCTTTCAACTCGGCGGTGCAGTTGTCGTTAGACGTCTTAATTTCTGTTAGCTCCACGTCCAGGCTATTATTTGGCGCTTTCATTTCCGTGGGCAACGTCGTAGCGAAGATGTCATTCGCTGTTCTCATTTCTTTCAACACGGCGGTGCGGTTGTCGTTAGACGTCTTAATTTCTGTTAGCCCCGCGTCCAGGCTATTATTTGGCGCTTTCATTTCCGTGGGCAACGTCGTAGCGAAGGTGTCTTTCGGTGTTCTCATTTCTTTCAACTCGGCGGTGCGGTTGTCGTTAGACGTCTTAATTTCTGTTAGCTCCGCGTCCAGGCTATTACTTGGCGCTTTTATTTCCGTGGGCAACGTCGTAGCGAAGGTGTCTTTCGGTGTTCTCATTTCTTTCAACTCGGCGGTGCGGTTGTCGTTAGACGTCTTAATTTCTGTTAGCCCCGCGTCCAGGCTATTACTTGGCGCTTTTATTTCCGTGGGCAACGTCGTAGCGAAGGTGTCATTCGCTGTTCTCATTTCTTTCAACTCGGCGGTGCGGTTGTCGTTAGACGTCTTAATTTCTGTTAGCCCCGCGTCCAGGCTATTACTTGGCGCTTTTATTTCCGTGGGCAACGTCGTAGCGAAGGTGTCATTCGCGGTTCTCATTTCTTTCAACTCGGCGGTGCGGTTGTCGTTAGACGTCTTAATTTCTGTTAGCTCCACGTCCAGGCTATTATTTGGCGCTTTCATTTCCGTGGGCGACGTCGTAGCGAAGGTGTCATTCGCTGTTCTCATTTCTTTCAAATCGGCGGTGCGGTTGTCGTTAGACGTCTTAATTTCTGTTAGCTTCACGTCCAGGCTATTATTTGGCGCTTTCATTTCCGTGGGTGACGTCGTAGCGAAAGTGTCATTCGCTGTTCTCATTTCTTTCAACTCGGCGGTGCGGTTGTCGTTAGACGTCTTAATTTCTGTTAGCTCTGCGTCCAGGCTATTATTTGGCGCTTTCATTTCCGTGGGCAGCGTCGTAGCGAAGGTGTCATACGCTGTTATCATTTCTTTCAACTCGGCGGTGCGGTTGTCGTTAGACGTCTTAATTTCTGTTAGCTCCACGTCCAGGCTATTATTTGGCGCTTTCATTTCCGTGGGCAACGTCGTAGCGAAATTGTCACTCGCTGTTCTCATTTCTTTCAACTCGGCGGTGCGGTTGTCGGTAGACGTCTTAATTTCTGTTAGCCCCGCGTCCAGGCTATTATTAGGCGCTTTCATTTCCGTGGGCAACGTCGTAGCGAAGGTGTCATTCGCTGTTCTCATTTCTTTCAACTCGGCGGTGCGGTTGTCGTTAGACGTCTTAATTTCTGTTAGCCCCGCGTCCAGGCTATTATTTGGCGCTTTCATTTCCGTGGGAAACGTCGTAGCGAAGGTGTCATTCGCTGTTCTCATTTCTTGCAACATGGCGGTGCGGTTGTCGTTAGACGTCTTAATTTCTGTTAGCTCCGCGGCCAGGCTATTATTTGGCGCTTTCATTTCCGTGGGCAACGTCGTAGCGAAGGTGTCATTCGCTGTTCTCATTTCTTTCAACTCGGCGGTGCGGTTGTCGGTAGACGTCTTAATTTCTGTTAGCTCCAGGGCCAGGCTATTATTTGGCGCTTTCATTTCCGTGGGCAACGTCGTAGCGAAGGTGTCATTCGCTGTTCTCATTTCTTTCAACATGGAGGTGCGTTTGTCGTTAGACGTCTTAATTTCTGTTAGCTCTGCGTCCAGGCTATTATTTGGCGCTTTCATTTCCGTGGGCAACGTCGTAGCGAAGGTGTCATTCGCTGTTCTCATTTCTTTCAACATAGAGGTGCGGTTGTCGTTAGACGTCTTAATTTCTGTTAGCTCTGAGTCCAGGCTATTATTTGGCGCTTTCATTTCCGTGGGCAACGTCGTAGCGAAGATGTCATTCGCTGTTCTCATTTCTTTCAACATGGCGGTGCGGTTGTCGTTAGACGTCTTAATTTCTGTTAGCTCTGCGTCCAGGCTATTATTTGGCGCTTTCATTTCCGTGGGCAACGTCGTAGCGAAGGTGTCATTCGCTGTTCTCATTTCTTTCAGCTCGGCGGTGCGGTTGTCGTTAGACGTCTTAATTTCTGTTAGCCCCGCGTCCAGGCTATTATTTGGCGCTTTCATTTCCGTGGGCAACGTCGTAGCGAAGATGTCATTCGCTGTTCTCATTTCTTTCAACATGGCGGTGCGGTTGTCGTTAGACGTCTTAATTTCTGTTAGCTCTGCGTCCAGGCTATTATTTGGCGCTTTCATTTCCGTGGGCAACGTCGTAGCGAAGGTGTCATTCGCTGTTCTCATTTCTTTCAACATGGCGGTGCGGTTGTCGTTAGACGTCTTAATTTCTGTTAGCTCTGCGTCCAGGCTATTATTTGGCGCTTTCATTTCCGTGGGCAACGTCGTAGCGAAGGTGTCATTCGCTGTTCTCATTTCTTTCAACATGGCGGTGCGGTTGTCGTTAGACGTCTTAATTTCTGTTAGCTCTGCGTCCAGGCTATTATTTGGCGCTTTCATTTCCGTGGGCAACGTCGTAGCGAAGGTGTCATTCGCTGTTCTCATTTCTTTCAGCTCGGCGGTGCGGTTGTCGTTAGACGTCTTAATTTCTGTTAGCTCTGCGTCCAGGCTATTATTTGGCGCCTTCATTTCCGTGGGCAACGTCGTAGCGAAGGTGTCATTCGCTGTTCTCATTTCTTTCAGCTCGGCGGTGCGGTTGTCGTTAGACGTCTTAATTTCTGTTAGCTCCGCGTCCAGGCTATTATTTGGCGCTTTCATTTCCGTGGGCAACGTCGTAGCGAAGGTGTCATTCGCTGTTCTCATATCTTTCAACTCGGCGGTGCGGTTGTCGTTAGACGTCTTAATTTCTGTTAGCTCTGCGTCCAGGCTATTATTTGGCGCTTTCATTTCCGTGGACAACGTCGTAGCGAAGGTGTCATTCGGTGTTCTCATTTCTTTCAACTCGGCAGTGCGGTTGTCGGTAGACGTCTTAATTTCTGTTAGCTTCGCGTCCAGGCTATTATTTGGCGCTTTCATTTCCGTGGGCAACGTCGTAGCGAAGGTGTCATTCGGTGTTCTCATTTCTTTCAACTCGGCGGTGCGGTTGTCGTTAGACGTCTTAATTTCTGTTAGCTCCGCGTCCAGGCTATTATTTGGCGCTTTCATTTCCGTGGGCAACGTCGTAGCGAAGGTGTCATTCGGTGTTCTCATTTCTTTCAACTCGGCGGTGCGGTTGTCGTTAGACGTCTTAATTTCTGTTAGCTCCGCGTCCAGGCTATTATTTGGCGCTTTCATTTCCGTGGGCAACGTCGTAGCGAAGGTGTCATTCGCTGTTCTCATTTCTTTCAACTCGGCGGTGCGGTTGTCGTTAGACGTCTTAATTTCTGTTAGCTCTGCGTCCAGGCTATTATTTGGCGCTTTCATTTCCGTGGGCAACGTCGTAGCGAAGGTGTCATTCGCTGTTCTCATTTCTTTCAACACGGCGGTGCGGTTGTCGTTAGACGTCTTAATTTCTGTTAGCTCTGCGTCCAGGCTATTATTTGGCGCTTTCATTTCCGTGGACAACGTCGTAGCGAAGGTGTCATTCGGTGTTCTCATTTCTTTCAACTCGGCGGTGCGGTTGTCGGTAGACGTCTTAATTTCTGTTAGCTTCGCGTCCAGGCTATTATTTGGCGCTTTCATTTCCGTGGGCAACGTCGTAGCGAAGGTGTCATTCGGTGTTCTCATTTCTTTCAACTCGGCGGTGCGGTTGTCGTTAGACGTCTTAATTTATGTTAGCTCCGCGTCCAGGCTATTATTTGGCGCTTTCATTTCCGTGGGCAACGTCGTAGCGAAGGTGTCATTCGGTGTTCTCATTTCTTTCAACTCGGCGGTGCGGTTGTCGATAGACGTCTTAATTTCTGTTAGCTCCACGTCCAGGCTATTATTTGGCGCTTTCATTTCCGTGGGTAACGTAGTAGCTAAGGTGTCATTCCCTGTTCTCATTTCTTTCAACTCGGCGGTGCGGTTGTCGTTAGACGTCTTAATTTCTGTTAGCTCCACGTCCAGGCTATTATTTGGCGCTTTCATTTCCGTGGGTAACGTAGTAGCTAAGGTGTCATTCCCTGTTCTCATTTCTTTCAACTCGGCGGTGCGGTTGTCGATAGACGTCTTAATTTCTGTTAGCCCCGCGTCCAGGCTATTATTTGGCGCTTTCATTTCCGTGGGTAACGTAGTAGCTAAGGTGTCATTCCCTGTTCTCATTTCTTTCAACTCGGCGGTGCGGTTGTCGTTAGACGTCTTAATTTCTGTTAGCTCCACGTCCAGGCTATTATTTGGCGCTTTCATTTCCGTGGGTAACGTAGTAGCGAAGGTGTCATTCGCTGTTCTCATTTCTTTCAACTCGGCGGTGTGGTTGTCGTTAGACGTCTTAATTTCTGTTAGCTCCACGTCCAGGCTATTATTTGGCGCTTTCATTTCCGTGGGTAACGTCGTAGCGAAGGTGTCATTCGCTGTTCTCATTTCTTTCAACACGGCGGTGTGGTTGTCGTTAGACGTCTTAATTTCTGTTAGCTCCGCGGCCAGGCTATTATTTGGCGCTTTCATTTCCGTGGGCAACGTCGCAGCGAAGGTGTCAATCGCCGTCTTCATTTCTTTCAACTCGGCGGTGCGGTTGTCGTTAGACGTCTTAATTTCTGTTAGCTCTGCGTCCAGGCTATTATTTGGCGCTTTCATTTCCGTGGGCAACGTCGTAGAGAAGGTGTCATTCGCTGTACTCATTTCTTTCAACACGGCGGTGCGGTTGTCGTTAGACGTCTTAATTTCTGTTAGCTCCGCGGCCAGGTTATTATTTGGCGCTTTCATTTCCGTGGGCGACGTCGTAGCGAAGGTGTCACTCGCTGTTCTCATTTCTTTCAACTCGAAGTGCGGTTGTCGTTAGACGTCTTAATTTCTGTTAGCCTCGCGTCCAGGCTATTATTTAGCGCTTTCATTTCCGTGGGCAACGTCGTAGCGAAGGTGTCATTCGGTGTTCTCATTTCTTTCAACTCGGCGGTGCGGTTGTCGTTAGACGTCTTAATTTCTGTTAGCTTCGCGTCCAGGCTATTATTTTGCGCTTTCATTTCCGTGGGCAACGTCGTAGCGAAGGTGTCATTCGCTGTTCTCATTTCATTCAACTCGGGGGTGCGGTTGTCGTTAGACGTCTTAATTTCTGTTAGCTTCGCGTCCAGGCTATTATTTTGCGCTTTCATTTCCGTGGGCAACGTCGTAGCGAAGGTGTCATTCGCTGTTCTCATTTCATTCAACTCGGGGGTGCGGTTGTCGTTAGACGTCTTAATTTCTGTTAGCTCCGCGTCCAGGCTATTATTTTGCGCTTTCATTTCCGTGGGCAACGTCGTAGCGAAGGTGTCATTCGCTGTTCTCATTTCTTTCAGCTCGGCGGTGCGGTTGTCGTTAGACGTCTTAATTTCTGTTAGCTCCGCGTCCAGGCTATTATTTGGCGCTTTCATTTCCGTGGGCAGCGTCGTAGCGAAGGTGTCATTCGCTGTTCTCATTTCTTTCAACTCGGCGGTGCGGTTGTCGTTAGACGTCTTAATTTCCGTTAGCTCCACGTCCAGGCTATTATTTGGCGCTTTCATTTCCGTGGGCAACGTCGTAGCGAAGGTGTCATTCGGTGTTCTCATTTCTTTCAACTCGGCGGTGTGGTTGTCGTTAGACGTCTTAATTTCTGTTAGCTCTGCGTCCAGGCTATTATTTGGCGCTTTCATTTCCGTGGGCAGCGTCGTAGCGAAGGTGTCATTCGCTGTTCTCATTTCTTTCAACTCGGCGGTGCGGTTGTCGTTAGACGTCTTAATTTCTGTTAGCTCCGCGTCCAGGCTATTATTTGGCGCTTTCATTTCCGTGGGCAACGTCGTAGCGAAGGTGTCATTCGCTGTTCTCATTTCTTTCAACTCGGCGGTGCGGTTGTCGTTAGACGTCTTAATTTCTGTTAGCTCCACGTCCAGGCTATTATTTGGCGCTTTCATTTCCAGGGGAAACGTCGTAGCGAAGGTGTCATTCGCGGTTCTCATTTCTTTCAGCTCTTCTGGAATTTTTCCCATGCAGCATCCATCGTCGTATGTGTCACTCCCCACACTAATTGTGAATTTTTTGGTTCGTAAAATGAAAAGTACAATTTGCAGAAATTCAAAATAATATTTATTTCCGTAGAAACACACTTTGGTCAACCCTTGCAGTAGCAGAAATACGTAACATACGCAAATACAACCTTCGTCACTTCTGCAAAAGAGTTCACTTTCAGAACACAGCTGGAGGCACACAAATCAATTCCGATTACCTCTCTGTCTGATGAACATGCCCCGGCTTGTTTAATATCTCTACTCACTGTTACAGAAATTAAAAGACGAAACATGAACCTTCCAGTCATCTAACTTTATCTGTTTCGGCAAGCTTTTGATCTCCACGCTATCCTTATGTTTCGGCAAGCTTTTTATCTCCACGCTATCCTTATGTTTCGGCAAGCTTTTTATCTCCGCGCTGCACTATCTGTCTCTTTGTGCGCGCAGTCGCTGCTCCTCGCAACAATGCGATCGGTGATAATATGTAAGTCATCCTGTAATTCTTTTGATGACGCGATAACTGGTACGCTGCATACTGTTCTCAGTATTTTGTTCTGTAGCGTTTGTATGTGTTTAATGTGGGTTTTTGCCCCGTATCCCCAGATCGGCACTGGGTATGTCAGAATTAGTCTAATGGATGACTTTATAGCGTTACTCCCATGTTGAGATTCAGCAAACTGCTAAGATTTATAAGCGGATATAAATTGCGCAAATGCGTACGTGTTCAATGTGTGGTCTCAAAAGTGCAACAGTTTTGTTTATCGCAAAAGGCGTGATGGAAGAAGCTGATTAGTTTCTCACCTTTGGTGACGATCTGGTAGAAATCTTGTACATGACTCGCCGCTTTGGAGCAAATGAGTCTTACCTCTTGTCGCAGTCTCGGAGTAAGGGTATTTGATATTGCAGTGGTTGGAAAATAAACAACAATTCTTCTCTTTTAAATATTGTGGGATTTATTCTACGATACAACAAGTATGTTCTGCTACAACTTTAAATAATATAGATGCTGTCCTATCACAAAGGAAGGTGTTACCCTGTGAATTACCTTTTACCGATTTCACTAATACTTAAGTGCTAATACTTCTCTCTGTAATACATAAAAAGTGAAGGAAGGAGCAAACATTTTGGAAAGCAGAATGAAGGAATATTTTAGAAATATTAGTTATAAATAGATTGTACCAAATAACCCTTTCAACTTCGAGAGTCGGACAGGAGAGTCTGAGAATATTGATCTGACTCTAAAAAGCAGGATATATAGGCAATAAAATTTGTAATTTGAGAGTTGGGCAAAATCTAACTTCAAGTGATCATAATCTGATCTACTTTGATGGTAAACTAGTAGACGCTGAAGAGTAGTGTCGCGGCAACGCACATAAAAGGTTCGCGCGTAGCGATAGCGCAGCTTGTTAGACCACACAAAGCCGGCAGATAACGATAGCGCCGATAAACAACAGACGGATAGTATATCACGAAGATAAAAGACTTACCAGCCCGGACAGGATATCACGTTTGGAAGGTTCTAGTGATATCTTGATTGACAGAGAAAAAGTTGTTTCTTATTTGTTCGGGAAACCTCTCGAATTTATGAATGAGGTATATAAGAGATTTTGACACGCCAGCAGAGAGTTCTTGTAAAGACATGTAACAAGAGTGTAGTAAACAGTGGAAGTTGAGTAATCCGTTTGATATTGTCATCGACCTTGGTGATGTAATTCTGCTGCTACGCAGTGTTTCTACGCAAATAAAGAACATTTACAATTTCGGCAAATTGGACTTTAAATTCTACGAACCCACAAAGTCACAGTATACATGTAATTGTAGATAAGTGAGGAAGAACTCTGATTGGAACATATTCAGATCTAATTTTTAAATACCAACATATAGAGAGGAGGACATAAATATTGACATGAATGCAAAACAAATAACAACGAATACTCAGAATGCAATGGGAAAATCTTTTAAGAAGATTAGAGTAAAAGTAATTCTGATCGTAACTTTTGGAATGAGCATTTACAGAAATGACGAAGTCGAGTTCAGAAATCTAGAAGAGTATACCAAAGGAGTATTATTGCAGAGGAGACAAGGAGAAATTTGTAAATATGCCGACAGGTAAAAATACACCACAAAGAAGAAATAGAAAGAACGAGTATAACATCATGGGAAAATTACATGGAATATTATATGGAAGATAAAGTTTGGGGAATTCCATATAAAATAATAACAGAGAAAATAGGAGCACCTGAAGTCATTGCTGTATTGGAAAAGGATGACGGTACATATACAAGGAATTGGATTAAATCTATAAACGTTCTTCTAAATAAACTTCTGCCATCGGATAGCGAGGACGGTGAAAAGAGAGATATATAATAGTCCCTATGTAAATGATCAGGTAATATATCCCTTTGATGAAATGGAAATAAGGCTTACTATTCGAAACACGAAGAGAAAGAAGGCACCTGGAATAGACAGTATTACAACAGAAGTCATACAAAACTTAGAACTTCAAATAGGACCTATCTGACCAGGTTGGTAAATGACTGTCTTATACACGGCAGAATCGCTTATTGCTGGAAGTAGGCAAATGTTACTATGTTAAAGAAAGCAAAGGATAAGGACCAAACGAAACCTAAATCATATCGTCCCATATGCTTATTAAATGCATTAGGAAAAGTTCAAGAAAAGCTCATCTATAAAAGGATCACTGAATATGGGATAATGTTGGGAATGACAAACAAGCAGTCAGGGTTTAGAAAAGGGAAATCTACTGAAGACGCTTTGAACGAAATAACAAAAGATGTAGAAACTACCAACAACAAATACGTTATCACAATTTTTATGGACATTGCAGGATCCCTTGATAATGTGTGCTGGCCTGAACTTTTTGGCATTTTGAGAAATCATGTATATCCATCTACTTTGGTAAGCATATTAAAGAATTATTGTACGGATCGAAGAATTTATGTAAGTGGAGATGATTGCAGCATTACCAGATAAATCACGAAAGGATGCCCGCAGGGATCCATACTTCGGCCTCCGTTTTGGGACATCCTAATCGAACCTTTTTTGACAAAGCTACTAGAAGTACCATATACAAAGGATGTAATCGCATATGCCGATGATGTGATACTTCTGGAAGCTGATAGGAGACTAGAGATCGAAACAAAAGCGAAGCAAATCATGAACAAAGTAGAAGAATGGTGCAGGAATGTAAATCTGGAGGTGGCACTAGCAAAATCAGCGTACCTCATATTCAAAGCACAGTTAAAGCGACACCCAGTGATCAAAATTAATGGACAGTCTATTAAGAGGGTGACACATTTGAGGTATTTGGGATTACAGGTGGATGAGAAGTTTCATTATGACATGCATATTAAGAAGATAACAGAAAAGGCAGGCAATATTATGATGAAAATAACGACATAAACAACAAAACTTACAAACTACATTTGAGCGCAATAAAATCTTATCACACTGGTATTATGTTGAAAATTACGGGACATGTATCGGCCATATTGGCCCACCATCTTATCCTGCAGAAGAACATTAGAATAATTAGGAAGACGCAGCGATAATGTTTGATAAGAGCAACAGGTGCAACGGGAACATCTACAATGGCACTACGTATCATATTAGACATATGGCCTCTGGATCTTGCTATCAGAAGGGCAGCCATTTATTGTCTCTAAAAAAACAAAGTTTGGATAAGGTAAATGAAATAGTTGGTGAAAGATACAGTGACAAATGACAAATTAATTCGGAATTAATACATTTATGGCAACAGGAATGGATCATTTAGAAGCAGAAAGAAGGGTTTACAGTATCTTTCCAAACATCAAAGAAGGACTTAGACTACAAAATCTTGATCCCAAACAAGGATTTATACATTATCTATCGGGTCATGGACCGTATGGCACTTACTATAAGAAGATCAACAAGAAACGAGATAATTGCGAGCTTTGTGGACTACAGGGTACACCCGAACATGTTCTATTTTAATGCCAAAATTACCGAGAAAAACTTCAGGATCAATGACAACAATTAGCTGGAAAACAAATAGCAACAGTAATCAGAAATAAAGAAGATTACAGACTATTAGAACACATGGCAGGAATAGTATCCAAACTGAGTTACGCCAGATATCTACTAGAGAAACAACTGAGCTTACATCAATGTTTAGAAAGAGAGGAAATCGAACATCAACTACAACTAAGGAGATGTACTAGATTAAGACAAAGGAGAAAAGTAGAACAGGAGGAGGCACATCATGTGCATTCCCAATAACCTGTCAAGAACATGACGATTGAGAATTAACAGACGAAGGCAACTGGATTTTCACGGGCAGGATTGAAGGAGGCAGGAGGAGGAGGAGGATGGAGAGAAGCTATTTCAAATTAATGAAAGTTAGGATGGAACAAATGACGAAATGATGAACTGCTCCTTTTCCTGATGTCAAATCATGTAACTTGTTGAGGAAGGCTACGGATACCAGGCTAACATTGTAAAACTTATATAGTGTAGTACGAACAATCTAATTATTATTCAGTAGAAGCAAAAATGTGATAATAGTTTAATTTCGATTCAGTTGTTAAATTTCTTTTTGTTAGAGGACTGTTGAGCAGAAATAGGATTGGATTTGATTGTAAGCTGCTGGAAACAGTAGCAATAGATTAGTTTAGATAGGTAGTAAAATATCTTAATATAATCTGTATCTGAAAAAATGGATGTATTTAATAAATAAAGTATAAAAATGTGAAATAAAGTCGGTGTATATCATGCCTTGGTTTAGAAACTAGATACAAAGGCATAGTAATGCAGGTTTTATTTATTTTTTATATTTTTTGTCCATATCACCAACACAGGCCACTAGGATTCCGCTGGCGTCCGTCGACGGGTCTTCGGTCTCCCGTGTAGCGGATACTTCGCGACGTCGTGGTAGCCATCACCTTGGCCGCCTCCATCCTCAATGCTGCCGTAAGCGCCTCGTGGATAGTCCTGTAGTCGACAAGCATTAGGCGTATCTCAGTGTCTCGTACCCCGTCGACAAAGGTGTAGGCAGCCCCTCGGGATACCAACTCGGATGGGAGATCGCCTAATGCTTTACTGGCCAGCTGCTCAATTGCCAGGGCGAACTCCTAAGCGGTGGTTTCCAAACCGGTTCTTCAGGGCCTCCCAGACGTCCTATGACGCCGCCGCTGTCTGGACCGCGTTCAGGACTTCTATGGCCCGTCCCTGGAGGCTGGCTCTTAGCTGTGCGGCCTCTTCCTCCGGTGACCACTTGTTGTGCTTGGCCACCGTGTCGAACTGGTGGCGGAAGACTTCGAAAGTTGTCGCTCCGTCGTATTTAGGAGGTTTGACGCGCGCAGATATTGTGTCGCGTCCCGGCGCGTCGAACTTTATATCCTTCAACTTCCTGCCAACGACCTCCACCATGGCGTTTAGGGACTTTGTGTTGCTGTCGGCCTTTCCCTCCAGCTCGTTAACGCGGCTCGCCAGGTCATTCAGGGATTTTGTGTTATTGTCAGCCTTTCCTTCTAGGTCATTAAAGCGGTTCGCCAGGTCTTCGGTGCACTCGTCCACTTGGCCCATCCGCTTTCCCAGCCCCGTGACGTCATCCCTCACGCCGGCCAACTGTTCTTTAAATTTTTCGGTGCGGGTCTCGTTTGCAGCCTTCATTTCAGTGGTTAATTCGGCCATCTTCGTGGTTATCGTCGCGGCCAAGTTATTCGCCGTCTCCAACTTCTCTTCCATTTTCTAGGTGATGTTATCGTTAGCCGCCTTCATTTCTTTCATCCCTGCGGTGAGGTTGTCCATTTTCTGTAGAATCTTTTCCAATGCAGCCTCCATGTCCTAATGTCCCACCTTTGACTTCAATTGTGACTTTGTGTGTTCGTAGAATTAAAAGTCCAATTTGCAGAAATTCAAATCGTTCTTTATTTGCGTAGAAATACACCCACAGTAGCAGTATTACATCACATGCTCAATCACAATCCACCAAGGTCGATGACCACAACAGCGTTCTCATTACATATGTTTACAGCATCAGCTCTCGTTACAATACTTTACTGGTGTTTACTGCTTACGACTGCCTCTCGGCGAGTCGTCGCCCCCTTAAATATCTCATTGATAATTCGAGACTGTTCTGTAACAATCAAGAAATTGAATGTTTTATCACCTTCCAGAAGCGTAACTTAATCTGTGCCGGCAAGACCTTTATCTCCGCTATCTTTATTTCCCGGCTCATTGTGTACACAAGCCACGCTGTCGTAGATACCGGTTTCGCGACAATACGGCTCGGCAAAATGAACGGATCCGCGTCTTGAAGCGTACGTTGCATTTACTGCATTGGCATTCTTTGGTTTAAGTCGCAGGAGTGCGACTTGGAGCTCGCTAGGATGGATAATAGGTAGTATGACCTCGTCTTGGGGAGAGTGTCGAAAGTATCGGCGTACCTCCCTCCAAACCATTCAGAAAAGATGTCCTCTGGGTCATCTCTGGGACCAAAGGTACGTTCGGCGAAGACGTTTGCTTGGTCCTGGGGGTCGTAAGCCAGACCTCTTGTTCCCTGAAAGGTGATGGGTACTGTCCTCGGCATTTCTTGAGGGATTTAGCGATCCCCCACACTCGATGTTAAGCCTGGCCAAGGTATCCTACCACGCTTGCACTCTGTTCTCCCGTAGACAGCTTCGGACTTGGCGTCGCAACTGTCGTAGCAACCTTCAATTGTGTGGCGTGCGAAGTTGCTGGAAAAGCCTCCTAGCCGCCCAGGAGTCTCAATTTATATTTCGTTTGTCAAATGTTTAATAGCATTTAGGTTATTTAAAAGCTAAACCCGTGTTGCCATTTATATAAAAATGAGGGTATCGTTAACAGGAGTATTTTAATCGCCTCGTGAGAGAAAAGAGGAGTGTTTGTTTACTCAGCTGACATTAATTGGTGAAGGTCACCTTAAAAATCTTAGTGGCCGCGCCGTGGCTCAGTGGTTAGACCGCTTGGCTCTCATCAAGGCGGCCCGGGTTTGATCCCAGGCGATCGCAAAGTGAGATTTCTGGTGGACAACATGGCGCTGGGGCGGGTTTTCTCCGGGACCTCCGGTTTCCCCCGCCATCTCATTCCACCGGTGCTCCATCTTTATCTCATGTATCATCAGTGTCACCGCCTGCGGTGTCTATGTAGTAAAAGCGGGCGTTAAACACTACACATTTCACATTTAAAAAATCTTAGCGTTGATAACAATAGCTAACCGTAAATGGAACCCTTTTCATTTACCAAACCACAACCTGACGCATTTAAATGAAACCAAGTAAGACGAACTTACATTTAGTGCAAAAGAAGCCAATTTAGTGCTCTACGTCTATTAATATTGTCACCGTGTGGCATTGTTGTACTGGTACCACAGACTGGAGCTGGGTGCTTGCCAGGACAGAAAAAGACAGAGAGAGGCTCCAGAACGTTTTGCCCATTGTTTCTGCCGCTAGAGTTCGGCTTTCTAGAAACAACTGCTGGGGAGGTTTAAATATCCGCAAGGTGTTAGGAGCGGCAGCTGATTGTTGGTTATTGTGACAGTCGACGGTTGAAATGCACCGCAGGAATTTTTTTCATTTGTTTTCGTGCAGCAAAACAACTAGTTAGCCTTGAAGACAGCTGATAGTCAATTTCACGTCCTTTTACAGCAACAAAAGTTGTTTTAAATTTCAGCAAACCATATTTCCGAATCTACGTGACCCACGCAGTCACATTTGTTATCAGAAGTGGGATCACGACGATGGAAGCCACATTGGCGAGGATCTCAGAAGAGCTGAAAGAAATGATAGCGGCAATGGAAAAAATGAAGACAGAAGAGCTGACAGAAATGACAACGACAAATAAGAATCTGGCCGCGAAGATGACCGAAATGAAGCCCGAATTATGCACGGAAATGAAAGCGGCAAACGACAGCCTGGGCACAGAAATGAAGGCTGCGAACGAGGCCCTCGCCGCCAAATTTTAAGAGAAGTTGGCTGGCGGGAGGGATAACGTCACGGAGCTGGGCAAGCGGATGGGTCAAATGGAAATGCAGATAAGCTAAAAGAAGACTACTTTTGGAAAGAAATAGCACATAATGGAGCCTATCATCATAAATTTACAATACACGGACGATGAAGACAGTGACGAATTGTATCTTGACGTAAGTGACATTCACAGCTATATGGCTACGCCACTAGAAGTTCCATTGAATTAGAATAATAGGCAATTCATAAACCACAATTATAAGTAGAGCAGTTAAACCATATACATTAGATGTGAATATCCATGTAGTAATTGTAATTTCAACAACTGCATTATAAAAGTTTGGAAACTGCACTTTGGGTATTCTTACGTATAGCACCAATAATGCCGGCATGGTGCGAGAGAAAGGGAGATATGGGGCAACGAGGTGGAAACGCTGAGTGCGCTAACGCATCTGATTCATGGTGGTCCAGAACTCTTAACATTTGAAGCACATAATAATGTCGTCTTACAACTATCTGATAAAAACTTAAATTGCCACTTTTTCTTAATCTGGCTGATTAATGTACTAAAACTTATTCCCCTGGTTGTCGAATTATCATTAATCCAAATGTTTAATCTGGATGTATCAGTATTAATTATATTATTCAGCAAGCCATCGCATCATGCAACAGGAGATTAAGTAACAACTGCCAAAATCGTACTAGTGAAACTTTCTTCACGTATCTTCAGTTTTAAATTTCTTCTCGCCAAACGATCTGATTGGTGGAGTGGCAACTCACGTGACAAAATGCAGCAATATGACTGGTGGGGTATAGCTGCCTCCTCACTACTTGCATCACTGTTAATGTCTGTTTATTTATGGAACTGCCCCACTGTTTACAACACATTTATGGAAACCCTACACAAAAACAAAAATGCTGGAAAGAAATGACACTTAAGTATAAAAATAGCTCATAGTTTTGCAGGATGTTCTTTCTAAAATAGCAATTTGAAAACTTGTTGGATACACTTGCAAAAATATGAATCATGATTAAATGTTTCCAGTTATCACTGAAGGGCAGTCGACCTTGAGCTGCCGTACAGTGAAGGTCGAGCCTACCACGCGATACGCCGCCGCTGTTTGCCTGCTGTGCTCTGTGATTGTCAGCGTTCGAATTACGGCGCCTTTACTCAACGACTCTCAGTTTATTTTATTTCTTCTTATTCTTTCCTTTGTGCCTCAGCGTGCCTGAAGTTTAAGGCCAGATTTTGTTTTTGTGTTAATACGGTAATAGTGCTACGGTTAGCATGGAAATCTACGGCAGGATAAATACTCGACGAGTGAAATTTGAGATCAGTACGACGAGACCAATGCCATTAGAAGTTCATGAGTTTGTAGCAGATACCTTGAAGCTCACTGCTGACCAGGCGGATACGCTGCAGTTAATTGCGTGAGATCGAGCAATTTATATAAAACTCATTTCAGTGGTGCTAATGGAGCGGCTGTTAGAAAAGTTTGCTGCTACCGCTGTGTTTACCTATGTGAACGGGGAGCGTACAACAGTTACGGTCGAAAGGGCCACCGGTAATACTACCATGGTGCGTGTGTTTGATCTACCGCCAGATACCGAATGAGGTATTACGACAAAAATTGGAACAGTATGGCAAAGTGTATGAAGTTCGGAGAGAGCAATGGGGCACTGCGTATAAAATACCAGTGAATACTGGTATTCGTGCTGTGAAAATGGCTCTGAAAACCACGATTCCTAACACCATTATGGTTGTGGGCTATCGTGTTACAGTGAGTTACGCTGGTCAGGTGAAAACCCGCTATGTATGTGGGGAATCCACACGCCTCAAAGAAAACTGCCCCAACAGGAAGACAGTCTTACCTGTATCACCACTTCCGTGCAGGGAGCCACCGGAACCACAGCAAGAAATCTCCGTGTAAGAGAGTGTGATCCAGTCGCATGGGCTGCCAGAAGCAAAACAGACGTCCCCGGTGTCCTCCGGCACAGTAGACAGTCAACTACAAACGGATCCGAAAACAACGGTGTCCGAGGAGTGCCGTGAGGAGATGACGTCACCCGTTTGTACGGATCGGGAGCTCTTGTAACAGAGAAGCGTAAAATTGGTGCAGCGACCGCCCTCCAGCCTATCCATACATCTGCGGGTGCCAACTCACGAAAAACAGTGAAGAAGTCGAAAACCGCCCAGTCTATGGTAGAATGGAGTGCTTCAGTCCCGCAGGACGCACCCTTTGCGATGTCGAGTGCTGAAGAGTCGACACTGGAAGACGGCGATAAAACTGCAATGGAGGTGGTGTCTGGGAAAATTCCGGGAGATGCATTGCAATCAGTGCCTGTGACAGTAGACTCAGCTGGTAGTCACGGACAACCACGAGTAGTGCTTTTCTCCAGAGACCCTTGTCTCAAACCACCGGACGCGCTAGCTAAAGTTTCAGGCACTCAATAGTTACTCCGAAGCATTATCATACACCTGCATGGGTTCTCCTTGCCTTGAATTTCTGGAGACTCATGCCTACTTTACCTCGCATTCAAATATTGGCTACGATCAATGTTAACGGCATTAGAAATCTACGTAATCAAAAATTGTTACACCAGTTCCTCACGACGCATGACGTGGATGTGTGTTTCTTGGATGTGTGATTATGTGGTTAACTTGGGCCCAGAAGTTAGAGGCACTACCCTGCTCTATCCGATGTTGATTTTCAATTATATCCCTCGGGGAGCGTCGTATCGGCTGTGCTGGATAATATTGCTCTGATTAACGTTTATGTTCCCTCCGGTTCCAACCGACGAGAGGAACGTGAGCAGTTCTTTCAACAGGCGTTGACAGCCCATTTACAATCATCATTGTACCCTTCAGGTTAAGGATCAGGAAGGTGCTGCCAATCTCAGACCGATGCTCTTGCAATTAGTGGCGCAATTACATCTACGTGATGCCTGGGAGCTGCAGCATGGTAATACTGTGCAGTTCACATTTTTCCAAGGCGCCTCAGCATCCCGACTGGATCATTTTTACTTATCTGATACCTTGGTTACCAGTTTCCAGCGCAGGGGTGTTCATCCCGTTGCCTTTAGTGACCACCACGCCGTTACGTGTGCCATACAACTCACGGCTCCAAGTCTACATATTGGAAGGAGTTACTGGAAAATCAATTCAACCCTATTTAAGGATGAGGACTGTCTATTGCGTTTTGCTACAAGATGGGCAGCTTTAAAATCCTCTTATCGCCGTGGCTACCGCAAATCAGAATGCTGGTCCGTTACGGCAAAACCGGCCATCAAAGCATTCTTCAAAAAAATTACTTTTGAGAAGGCCCGTGAAAGAAGAGAGGTGTTGCAATTTTATGATGCTTTGGAATCTACATGAGCAACAGAATCGAGGTGCTGAGGTCGCTCCGGCTATCAGGAGAATAAAGGAAATAATTAAAGGACAAGATCAAATGCTGCAGGGTTGCTCCATTCAGCCCCCCTTAACACACGATCTCTCCGATGAACAGGCCTCCATTTATTCATTGGCCAAGACACGAACCCATGGACAGGCCAAGTACATTTCATCACTTACTGACGCTGCTACTGGTGTGGTCTTACATGAGACACGCCGGTTACTGTCTTATCTTCAGAAGCAATACCAGCGTCTATTTGGCTAGGCTCAAGCGGAACCCATGGATAGCTCGGCGGCCCTGAGTAGCCCGGTACATCAAGTGATGCAACATTTGAAACGCAATACGGCCCCTGGCCCGGATGGTCTTTCTTATGAATTCTATCTTGCATTCTGGCCGATTATTAAGGCTGAGTTTGTTGCAGTGCTTAAGGAATTATGGGACGGAGGCTGGTTTCCATAACATTTCGCGTATGAAATTATAATTTTACTCCCGCCGAAACACTGCTCCAGGTAGCGATGGACTTTCGCCCAATAACACTGCTGAATTCAGATTACAAAATCTTTGCGGAGCTTTTGGCCAGCACACTAAAACCAGTGTATGAGGAGGTGCTGCATGTTAATCAAACAGCTCTTCAACGCAAGAATATTGTTGGTGCCCTTGCGGAATTAAGAGATGCGGTCCTTCATCTTGAGCAGCACCATAGCACCTTGGCACTAATCTGGATTTTCATAGAGCTTTTGATGGTGTTCAGTACTGGTATATCTGGCGGTGTTGGCGCGCAGCTGGGGTACCTCAACAAACGATAGCGGTGATTCAAGGGCTTTATCGACAAGCGTCGTCAACAATACTTTGTAACGGCTTTTTGTCGACACCTATTCCAATACGACAATCAGTCAGGCAGGGGTGCCCCTTATCTATGGGACTGTTTGTCTTGACACTCAATCCATTACTCCAGATGCTACAAGATGCTAAATTTTGTGCACCTCGCCGCGACACTACTCCCTCCTGAAGAATGGTTGTCCCAATCAGCATTATCGTAGCGGTCCAGAAGATCCAGGTGTACCCCCAACATCTTTCCTCGGTGCACCTTCTGAATGCAGTAGAACACGACGTTGATCCTCTTCACCACCTGGTACGGTCCTGGACATGGTTTCTGAAGATTCGGGCAGCGTCCCTTTGTCCGGGTAGGGCGGTACAACCAGACTATGTCACGTTGCAGGAGCCCTTGTCTGTTGGCTTGCCTGTCGTTTCGGGTCTTCATGCGGTCCCACACCTTCTGGATGTTCTGACGTATGTCGTGAAGAAGGTCCACCATGTTCCCCACATATCTCGGTTGCTGGCTCTTTATCTCCGTGATACACTATCCGTCCATTACCTTTCCGCACCGAACTTTTTGTCCGCGGTGACGCGCAGAATGACTTTCTGGAAATAGATCTAGATAGACATATTGTGATGTGTAGGTTAAGGACTTGTCTTCGATTATTATTAGGGTTTCAGATGCAAGGTTCTACTATAGCTGGGGAACGCCTTAAAGTAATGGCTTACGCGGTTGACGTGACGGTCTTGGCCAAAGATCACTAGAATATGGAGGAGATAGCATCGGCGATTGTGACTTACAGTCGAATTTCGGGAGCTCAGCTCAGCGCCCAGAAATCAGAAATCCTTCCGCCTGGCACCTGGGAACATCCACCAACACAGCTTCATATGTAGGTGTTTACACAGACCACTATACCAGGGATTATATTTACCTCTACCATAGCAGATATGATTTCTCTTAATTGGACCCAGAGGCTCAACGCGCTACGTTTTAATTTACATGAAGATCGCTCTCGAAATCTAACGTTGTTGCAACGCGTCTGGTACATTCATACTTATGCCATGAGTAAACTGTGGTATGTGACGCAGATTTTGCCGCTCCCTAAGCCGTTCGCCCAATGTTTTGAGACTCTGCTGGGATACTTCCTGTGGACGGAAAAAGCATATCGAGTTGCTCACCCGCAATTGCGTCTTCCTGTAAAGAAAGGTGGTTAAGGTCTAGTGGATGTTGATAAGTGTCTGGCGTTGTTGGGAAAGACAGGATTGTACTCGGTTCTTGGCAGTGAGTCTCCGATTGACAAGAAGTTTTGATATGACCAGTTACATAACGTGGAGAGACCGACACGGGAATTTCAACGTTTGGCCGCCAAGCTTCGTGCTCTTGATAATTCCGGGGAGCCACTGGAGAAGTTTCTGACTACCAAGAACCTCTACCGTCACTTGGAGCCAGGTATTCAACGACAAAATGTGGAAACAAAATACAGTCGGGATTGGAAATGTATTTGGCCCAAACCAACCAACTATAACCTTCAGTCGATCTGGAGACAAACTGTTTATGAGATTGTTAATGAAACGGTTCCAACTGCAGAGATGTGGCGTCATGGGAGAGTAGATTCGAAGATTTGTGGCATATGTGTGGAAGATGATACACTTGAGCATCGCCTGTACAACTGTCAGCGGGCTGACTTGATTTGGACCTCCCCGAGACGCATTACATAAACTTCGTCCAGAAGAATGCTTACGTTCGGTACCACAGTTGGTACAACTGGAATTTAGCTTCAAAGACACGAAATTTCATAATTTTGCAGTGTGGTTATTTGCTGGTACACTACATTGGCTGCTGCAAGTACGGCGAGGAGACACTGTGCTAGGAAAGCACTTACGTATGTTTTTAAAAGAGCAGAGATGGACCTATATACGGAAGAAAACCTTGCGTTCTCTGGAGCCATACATTAATCACATGGAACAAATGCAGATGTAATAACCATTTAAGCAAATAGAGCCCTTCCTATTGTCTCACAGTATAAGCCAATAAAACAAGAAATGTTCTAAACGACTTACCCTGTACCCGTTCCCAACATTAAAAAAAATAATAATAATAAATAAATAAAAAAAATATAATTTTTTTTATAAAACTTAGGATACACTGGTGTAATAGTCTTTCTCTCCTTAGAGATATTTAAAATGATTACTTAAGACACTTATATAAAAAGTTAAGTTAAAGAAAAGGAAGAGAGTAAAAGTAAAAAAAATTAATAAAAAGTGCAATGGAGCTTTTTTCAGCTGTAAACATCCTTAGCATGGCTTCCTTGGAAGGCAAGTAAAGACAAAGGTTCCGTAATTCAAGCCACATGAAAAAAACCTCAAGCCTGATAGAGGACTCTGAGCATCCTAATTAGAATGGGACATTGAGAACCATAGCAAGAGCATCCATAAATAAAAAGTTCAATTTGAATAAAGTAACTATGTTGGCATGTCTTAATTTTAGCACATTTAACGGAAATGTTGTTTATATGTTATAGAATTTTTCTATGTGAATTCTGGAAAATAAGTAATTTCAGCTGAATAATTCAAACTTTTTTTAACTGTTGCACTACAATTTTTAAATGTATGGTCCACGAAGCTCTTCTAAAATTCATAGGTTAATAAGTTATAAAGTGTGTTACATAAAGCATTTTGAAGTTGAAAATGCAGAAAAGAAAGAATTTGGTTCAACGTGATATTTTATGTAAATGGCAGTAAACCATTTAGATAACTATTTGTGGTTTAAAATGTTTGATATTAATAAAAAAAAGCAATTGTATATCATGGAAATAGGTACTAGTTACAATGAAGATGCAATCAACAGAAAAGTTTCACATTTTTAAAACGCTTGAGAGTAAAAACCATATCTCATTATTTTTTTAATAAAAACAATTTTTAATAACAAAAATGGTCATTTTCTTTTACGTTCACAATTTCAACTGAAGTATAGATTTAAACAGAATGTAACAATCTCTTGCAACAGACACTATTGTTAAGCTTTGCCCTTGTGAATTACAATAAGTTTTTTAAATAACTAGAATGCTGCTGAGGCTCTTTTCACAATGACCACACTAATGTCGCCATTTTCATTCATTAACTACGAAGTGTCATTTGTTTAAGTTTCTGGAATGGCTCAAAGAATTTTGCAACTGTGTTGTATTTAATTCTTACTCAGGCTTTAAATGCAATGCATCTTTCTGGTGGAAAGTGCAGGGTTAAGTGGCCTTCTTCAAGCTTAAAGAGAAGGTAGAAACTTTCAAATGAATATGTATTTTGTGCCTGAAACAATTCTTCTGCCTAGCCAAAACGCAAGATTAAGAATAAGAAAGAACACCAAATACGCTTTCAGTTCCTTAAAACTACAACAAAAATCTAGCAAATATTAGAAGAAAACTTATAGGTCTAAAATAATGGGACAATACTAAAAAATTTCAGTGCTTTTCAAAATTAAGGTGATTTGACATCAGCAATAGATGCAGCCCATAGGTTATGGATAAAACTATTACAGATGATGAAGTAAGGATTTAAGTGTGATTAGAAACAAAGCAAAAATCTTCACTATAGATGAGTCCCATTTTATAGGCCTCTACAAAGTCAAATTCTATACAATGTGAAGACAGTTTTGGTTTTTTTGACATTAAGGGAATAGTAGTACAAGGAGTTTGTACCACACAGTCAAACTGAATCAAATAAGTGTTAAAAATTATAGGAAAGTAAGTGATGCCAACAGCCAGAGAAATGTAAGACCCAATACAAAGTCATTTCCATGTTGTATAGAAATAGGAAGAATACTGTTCCATATTTGTGTTTGTATTTATATCATCCTTTGGCACATAATACATATGTTATAGGACACGTCAGTTCAAGATACAAAGATAAATATAAAAAGTTACATAAGACTAAAAACTGTAACAGATACAGGATCCAAAAAAAGTCTAAAGTAGAAAAAGCAAATAAATATAAACTATATAAAGACCATAGAGAAATGCTGTATAAAAGTAACTGTTCACAAATGTGGAGTTTACTCTAATTCATGATCTAATTCAATTTATTTTGTCCTTTTGATTGATATCATACATGTCATAGTATAAAAATTACATTAATGTCCACTGTCATTATTTACATTCACTTAAAACTAATTAACATTTAAAAACTCATTTACAGAATAAAATGAATGTTGCAGTAAAAAGGTTTTACTCCCTTTTTAAAATATATAAGGCTCTTCATTTGTTTAATATTGTGACTTTGTGGGTTCGTGAAATGAAAAGTCCAGTTACACCACTCAAAAATGTTCTTTATTTCCACCGACTTACAGTTTAACACTTGCCAATTACACAGAATTACGTGCTGCACACAATTACAATTCACCAGTTCGTCCGTTACAATTTCACTTGTACTCGCGATTACATAAACTCCGATACTCATACACAGTTCGTACAGTCTTCCGTTGCACAATCTTTTCGTTCATTAACACGTCACTGACTAACTCTTACACCAAGAACTGCGACTGTCTCCTCGCTCACACTCACTAACCAACTGACTGACTAACACTGACTGCCTGTCTCTCTGAAACCCTTTTTATAGGAATGTCACCGTTCTTCTAGTGTTCACAGGAATGTTCCAGTAAAAGAAGGATCGAGAACCAGGTGTAAGAGAAACAGACCGCACAATTATGTTTCTTTCCCCAGGCCGTCCCTGTCACCACTATAAGACAAACGAGGGGAGGGCGTAGCTAACACGGACCTCCCTCGTCTCCCGCTCTCAGCTGCTTTCATAGGGTGTTCCAACGCTCGTGTGACAATATTTTCTGGTAGCCTGTTGTATAATCTTATACCTTTATTGATAGCACTAGACCTGAAGATTTCCGTTCTACAACTTTTAATGTGAAAGTCATCTTTCTGACGTGTATTGTATTTGTGAATATCAGCATTTTTGTAATTTTGTATTTGTAAACACTTTTTAAACCAATTCTCGAACTGTATAAACACTTAAGCTCCACTTACTTTTTAAATTAGGACAAGTTTCAAGGACACCGCGTCCCCATCCTCAGCTGATGTTCTACTGGTTCTTCAGGTGACCGCCTCCCTCTCCTGGCGCTGTTCAATGAGTTGAATGACGTCATCTACTACTGGAATTTCGAAGTTCATTGCTCTCTTTTTGTTCTTCAAAATGTGTATATTTTCCCAAACTGTTAATTCCCAATACTTTTTTGCCGGTACCAAAAGTATTGGGAATTAACAGTTTGGGAAAATATACACATTTTGAAGAACAAAAAGAGAGCAATGAACTTCGAAATTCCAGTAGTAGATGACGTCATTCAACTCATTGAACAGCGCCAGGAGAGGGAGGCGGTCACCTGAAGAACCAGTAGAACATCAGCTGAGGATGGGGACGCGGTGTCCTTGAAACTTGTCCTAATTTAAAAAGTAAGTGGAGCTTAAGTGTTTATACAGTTCGAGAATTGGTTTAAAAAGTGTTTTTGATTGATGAAGCTCCACTGTTTATAAATACTTCTATTATAGTTTTATTTTTTTTTTATTTGTATTTGTAGTTTATTTTGTTTTACATGGATCACTAATTCCAAAATATACATACATGCTAGAGGTAATGATGTTTTTTTAATAATGGCCTGCAAGATGTTCTGTTATCCACCCCACTTAGTATCCTTATCGCTCTTTTTTGAAGTTTAAAGACTCTATCTGCCTTTTCCCCCCAGAACACTATCACATATTGTAACTGACTGTGAAAGTAACCATAATATATATTTCTCAATGCTGCTAAATTTATTAAACTTTTGAACTGTTTAAACAAATAACAAATGGAACTCAGTTTATTTATTAAATGTTGAATATGTGTGGTCCATTTCCTGTTCTCATTTATATGTAACCCCAAAAATTTTGTTTCATTATTGTAGCTAATGGCTGTTTTATCATGAATTTGAAACTCCACCACCGGACATCTTTGACAAGTACATCACGCCAACTATTGACAATACGGAGAAAGAGGGAACCACTACAACTTGCACTAATCGAGTACCAGCTGATGATAGGAGCAGGAGCTCTTGAAACATGTCCTGTGAATAAACAGTGTGAGTGAAGCAATGTGTCAATATCTTCTTGATTCACTTTTGTGCTAATTTGTGCTTCACTGTCCTTACGCTTCTTTCAAGTTTATACTTTGAGTCTTATCCCTATTTATAATTAGTTCATTCGTCTGAAACCATGTGTGCATTTTACATAGAGTATCATTGAGTTTGGTCTGTACGCTTTCTTGATTGTTTCCTTTTATTAGGATGTTAGTGTCATCTGCAAATAAAATAACATAACCTGCCTATTCTGAAGTTCTGCCTCCAGTGTGTATTTTTCTTTCATGCTGACTTAAATTTAAATGTAAGGAAGCACTCTGAGGGCACTGCTGTTAGCCATTGTATTGCAGATGGTTATAAAAATCCTTGAAGACAACTTCCAGGGTGTTTTCAGAAATAGACACAGCACTGAGACAAGCTATAAAACCCCAAGACTATTATTTTAAAGCAAACAGTGTGAAACACACAAACCAATGTGCTGTATATGCTTATGGTCTCATTCTGGAAACTCTTTGTTCACACCTCATAAATTATGATGTCCAAAATGCTGCAACTACGTAATACCCATCTTAACTGTCAACTGTTAATCAAATGTTATACTAACTATAAACTACTTTACTTGAAAACATGTTTTAGCTGGTCCAAAATGGCATTTAAATGGACAGTATCTTCTGTGAATTAAACTATGTTCTCTCAAATGTAAACTGCACTTATATTGATATTACCTTTTATCCTTGTTAATTAAACTATGCTATTTCAAATGTTATACTGTAATATACTGCTTATGAGGGCTAGAAAGGATTAAACGACAGCATAGGAATCTTTCATGAAGGATTTATTGTACAAGCATCAGACTTCTACGGGCCTTCAATCACCAGTGAGGGCATATGTGTAATTTTTTAATGTCTCCAAGGAGCTATTGTACCCAACAGGATACAATTTCTTAGTTACAAAGGTCATTGAGCAACACATCTGAAAAGGTAGTGTGGGTTGTTGCTACCTTGTCTCCTGTCCATATGAAGCAGAGATTGAATCAATTCAGTGAATTAATTTTCAACCTCATGACGACTTCCACATGGTTCCAGATGCACACTATCATGTCCAAATGAAAGTTTCAACTCAACATGACAGTCCTATACAGCAATGCCTATTTCCTGCATGCTTCACGTAGTCTAGTGACATTTCCATGGGTCACTTATGATTCTGTTCTAACTTGGAAAACATTCCCTTTAGAGTCACTGAATGTAGGCTCTCAACACATGCAGCACCTACACTAGCATCGTCACCCGAGTTATACAGCTCCAACCATCAGAGCTTCTGAATCTGTTTTCACTTTCTTTTCTACTTTTCCTGCATTAAATTTGGTAGGCCATAAAACTCATTATGTTTGTCATCAATATAACAGATCTACTTAAAATTAAAATAAAATATCACATCATATCAGTTTCTCCTTGGGTCATGTCAATGAATGCATAATCAAACATAAATACAGTAACAGGGTAACACTGTTCACAATGAGCAGTATGTTTAGGCTACTTGATATAAAATTATTTATAACCAATTAACTTAAGGCAAAATCATATTTTATTCATACAGATTTAAAACACAAATAGATTTTAGCAATTTAGGTCCTTAAGCATTTTGTCATTTGAAAGAGCCCAGACAAAAATTATTACTTTCATCATTCTACTATGAGGGATTACTGTTCATTATGTTTAAGTCAGTTTAATTATAACTGTGCTGCACTCAACACAAACAGGAACATTTCCTGACATATTGAAAATTGTAAAAGTAAAACCAATTTTTAAAACGAGTGCTACAGAAAAAGTAGAAAGTCATAGGCTAGTATTCCGTGCAACCAGCTCTGTACAAAGTAATAAACACAAACACAAACCTGAAAGGATTAGTCTGGGAAACACAACATAATTCTTAATTATTAAATTTTAGATGAGTCGCCTTTTTTACACATCTGCTTCACTTTCGTACCTATTTTGAGGACATGTTTCGCAAATCTTCGTTTGCATCTACGGCTCTTGTGCGACTGACGCTAGATCCAGCGGTGTGGGTAATTCTGGGGTTGTTGCTGCCATCTGTTGATTTAGTGATGAACTGAAATGTGGGATTCTCTTCTAGCGGGATTTCAAAGTTCATTAGTTGGTTTTTATGTTTTTCTATGTATATCCTCTCCCATATGACGAGTTCACTATGTTTTTGTACGTATTTTAGTAATTCTGTGCTATCTTCAATTTCATGATTTTCAGACCAGAAATGAGCTGCTATTGCGGACTTTTCAATATTTTTGTATCTTAAGTGCCTGAAGTGTTCTTTCTTTCTAGTGCCTATGTTCCTTTTTGTCCTTCCTATGTAAATTTTTTCACAGTCTTTACACTTAATTTTGTAAATGCCTGACTTTTCCTCTGGTTTTATCTTATCAGTATTATTACTGTGAAGTAGGTTTTTAATGTTGTAATTGTTTTTTGGTGCCAATGTTATATTGTATTTCTTGAATATTTTTTGGAACTTTTTTGTGGCCCAGGGGTGGTAAGTAAATTTAGCAAATCTAGTTTCTTGTTTTATTGGTGTGAGAGCTGTGATCTGTTTTAATTTCTTTTGAAGTTTGAATAATTTTAGTTTTTTATCTACAAGTAGAAGGCTTGGAAACCATGGACAAAAATATAATTAGAAAAAAATCAGCTCCTATATTGGAAAACTTAATAAATAAAAAGCCAATAAAACATTTGAAACAAATTCAGATAATTAAATCTTTAAGGAAAAAGGATGTAATCTTCTCAAGGGCTGATAAAGGGAACAAAATAGTAATCTTAGATACAGCTACATACAAAGAAAAAATGTTAGAGTTACTACAACAAAAAGAATTCCAGGAAATAGATTCTAATCCACTCAACCGATGCATAAAAGATGTACAAAAAACCATCATTAATAGTAAAATTTTAACAACTACAGAACAAAAAACTATCAAACCAGACAACCCTACCCTTGCAAGAATATATGGTTTGCCTAAAATACACAAACCCAACATACCCATGAGACCCATTGTAAATAATATAAACACTCCTACTTACCTTCTGGCAAAATGGCTAACCAAAAAATTTCAGTCCTTTCCACAATTCCATACTCTGAGTATAAAAAACTCTTTAGACCTGGTAGAAAAAATTCAAAATCTTAAACTAAAACCTCATGACACTTTAGTATCCTTTGATGTCCGCTCCCTCTCCCCTAGCATTCCATTAGACAAACTTTTGATTCAACTGAAAAAATGGCTAAATTCTATAAACCTGGATGCCAATGCAATAGAAGAATATGTGGCAATGACTGAATTATGTATACATCAAAATTATTTTGTCTTCGATGGAAAATATTACAAACAAATTTCAGGACTAGCTATGGGAAGCCCGCTATCACCATTTTTGGCCAATCTATACATGAGCTTTTTCGAAACACATATTACTAAAGCCTTCCCTCATATGTTTAAAACATGGTACAGATACGTAGACGACATCTTTGCAATAGTGCCCTACAAACTAATAGATGATGCTTTGAAACTACTCAACCTGCAAGAACACAGCATACAATTCACAGTAGAAACTGAAGAGGACTGTACTCTACCTTTTTTAGACCTTAAAATCAAAAAAGGCAATGAAAAACTAGAATTTGGCATTCATAGAAAAGCAACACACACAGATAATTACATCAAAGCAAATAGTTTCAACCCAATTCCACACAAACATGCAACCATCAACAGTCTGACACACAGATTAGTAAATCTACCTCTCAGCCAGCAAGCATATCAAAACGAATACCATCAAATCTTAAAAACTGCAATTAAAAATGGATATGGAAAAAACCTTGTAGATAAAAAACTAAAATTATTCAAACTTCAAAAGAAATTAAAACAGATCACAGCTCTCACACCAATAAAACAAGAAACTAGATTTGCTAAATTTACTTACCACCCCTGGGCCACAAAAAAGTTCCAAAAAATATTCAAGAAATACAATATAACATTGGCACCAAAAAACAATTACAACATTAAAAACCTACTTCACAGTAATAATACTGATAAGATAAAACCAGAGGAAAAGTCAGGCATTTACAAAATTAAGTGTAAAGACTGTGAAAAAATTTACATAGGAAGGACAAAAAGGAACATAGGCACTAGAAAGAAAGAACACTTCAGGCACTTAAGATACAAAAATATTGAAAAGTCCGCAATAGCAGCTCATTTCTGGTCTGAAAATCATGAAATTGAAGATAGCACAGAATTACTAAAATACGTACAAAAACATAGTGAACTCGTCATATGGGAGAGGATATACATAGAAAAACCTAAAAACCAACTAATGAACTTTGAAATCCCGCTAGAAGAGAATCCCACATTTCAGTTCATCACTAAATCAACAGATGGCAGCAACAACCCCAGAATTACCCACACCGCTGGATCTAGCGTCAGTCGCACAAGAGCCGTAGATGCAAACGAAGATTTGCGAAACATGTCCTCAAAATAGGTACGAAAGTGAAGCAGATGTGTAAAAAATGCGACTCATCTAAAATTTAATAATTTTTCGCTTCACTGTGGTGTTCCAATACAGTTGAATCACAACATAATTCATTCTGCACTGAATAGATTCTGCAAAGGGAAATCCCTATAGCAACAATTTTTGAGTCCACAATTATGAAGGCAATTGATATGATACACCGCAAAACTGTTACAGTTAGACTCATATGGAATGGTTTCAATCTTACCTAAATATTTGTAAATAAATGAACAAAGCACAATGACTAGCCATTACTTGAATACACCAGTAATTAATTGTGGAGTTTCTCGGGGTTCCATACCTATTGTTTCTAGTATTCATAGGACTTTACAAACCATCAAAACCACCAATCCATGCTACCATTTTCATTGACACAAATGTCAATTAAGGGAAACGAGAAGCAAGGCAGGCAACTAGTGAAACTGAAACTTGTTTATTGCAAATAAGCAGCATATTGTAACTTTGTGGGTTCATAGAATAAAAAGGCCCAGTTGCAGAAATTAAAAATCTTCTTTATTTCCGTAGCCATACACTCTCCAATTCTCACGTAACATCACATATACACAGTCTTCCAAGGTCGATGACAATAACAAGTGACAGCACATTGGCTCTCGTTACAATAACACTTCCAGCTGTCTCTCCGCTTACTCTGTTTCACAACTAACTGACTCATCACTAGCCATGGCTTCTTTTTATACACCTAATCTGATCATTCTAGATTGTTCTCGACTTTACTCTAAAATGTCACCAGATAAAACACGAATGTTCTAGAATGTAACTATATAGGTGCCGGCAAGTCTTTCACTTCTGTGATAAACTATCCATCTCTTATTAATTTTTAGATGAGTCGTATTTATTACACATCTGCTTCACTTTCGTACCTATTTTGAGGACATGTTTCGCAAATCATCGTTTGCATCTACGGCTCTTATATGACTAAAGCTTGATCCAGCAGTGTGGGTAATTCTGGGGTTGCTGCTGCCATCTGTTGATTTAGTGATGAACTTAAATGTGGGATTCTCTTCTGGCGGGATTTCAAAGTTCATAAGTTGGTTTTTATGTTTTTCTATGTATATCCTCTCCCATATGACGAGTTCACTATGTTTTTGTACGTATTTTAGTAATTCTGTGCTATCTTCAATTTCATGATTTTCAGACCAGAAATGAGCTGCTATTGTGGACTTATCAATATTTTTGTATCTTAAGTGCCTGAAGTGTTCTTTCTTTCTAGTGCCTATGTTTCATTTTGTCCTCCCTATGTAAATTTTTTCACAGTCTTTACACTTAATCTTGTAAAATCCTGACTTTTCCTCTGGTTTTATCTTATCAGTATTATTACTGTGAAATAGGTTTTTAATGTTGTAATTGTTTTTTGGTGCCAATGTTATATAGTATTTCTTGAATATTTTTTGGAACTTTTTTGTGGCCCAGGGTTGGTAAGTAAATTTAGCAAATCTAATTTCTTGTTTTATTGGTGTGAGAGCTGTGATCTGTTTTAATCTCTTTTGAAGTTTGAATGATTTTAGTTTTTTATCTACAAGGTTTTTTCCATATCCATTTTTAATTGCAGTTTTTAAGATTTGATGGTATTCATTTTGATATTCTTGCTGGCTGAGAGGTAGATTTACTAATCAGTGTGTGAGACTGTTGATGGTTGCATGTTTGTGTGGAATTGGGTTGAAGCTATTTGCTTTGATGTAATTATCTGTGTGTGTTGATCTTCTATGGATACCAAATTCTAGTTTTTCATTGCTTTTTTTGATTTTAAGGTCTAAAAAAGGTACAGTACAGTCCTCTTCAGTTTCCACTGTGAATTGTATGCTGGGTTCTTGCAGGTTGAGTAGTTTCAAAGCATCATCTATTTGTTTGTAGGGCACTATTGCAAAGATGTTGTCTACGTATCTGTACCATGTTTTAAACATATGAGGGAAGGCTTTAGTTATATGTGTTTCGAAAAAGCTCATGTATAGATTGGCCAAAAATGGTGATAGTGGGCTTCCCATAGCTAGTCCTGAAATTTGTTTATAATATTGTCACCCTGGTGGTAGGCTCGCGAAGCCGATGAAAAATGATGGCCGATCGTTACCGGAAGTGAGAGACAGTTGAGGGTAGAGTGAGAGAAAAATAAACAGTTTAAGGTTAGCTAGCAAACTGTAATGGCGACGAATGTATTTGCTAGGAAAATAAAGTGTAGTTTTCGTATTTGAAGCCTCGACTTTTGATTTTCACGAACACACAAAGGCACAACTGGTGTCAGGAAGTGGGATAACTACATCACCGAACATTATGGCCATGGAATCGGCATTGGAAATGCTTTTGCAGAAGCTGAACGAATTAACAGCGAAGTCGGAAGCGGCAAATAACAACTTGGCCGCGAAGATGAACGAGTTAACAACAAAAACAGAAGCGGCAAATAACAACCTGGCTGCAGAGTTGAAAGAAATAAAGACCGAATTGACCACAGAAATGAAGGCAGCGAACGACAGTCTGGCCACGGAAATGAAGGAGGCGAACGAGGTCCTCGCCGCCAAATTTGAGGAACAGTTGGCCGGCGTGAGGGATGACGTGACGGAGCTGGGCAGGCGGATGGGCCAAGTGGACGAGCGCGTCGAGGACCTGGCGAACCGCTTCAATGACCTAGAGGAAAAGGCCGACAATAACGCCAAGTCCCTGAACGCCATGGTTGAAGACGTCGAAGACCTCGCGGACCGCGTAAACAACCTGGAGGGAAAGGCCTACAGCAGCGTCAAGTCCCTGAACGTCATGGTGGAGGACGTCGTCGGCAGGAAACTGAAGGATTTGAAGGCTGACGCACCGGGACGCGACACAACATCGGCGCGCGTCAAACCTCCGAAATATGACGGCGCGTCAACATTCGAGGTCTTCCGCCGCCAGTTCGACACAGTGGCCAAGCACAACAGATGGTCACCGCAGGAGGCCACACAGCTAATAGCCAGCCTCCAGGGACGGGCCGCGGAAGTCCTAAACGCGGTGCAGACAACGGCGGCGCCCAAGGACATCTGGGAGGCCCTGGAGAATCGTTTCGGGAACCACCGCTTAGCCGCAGCGTACCGCAGCCAACTAAAGGCAAGGTCACAGCAGCCGCGGGAGACGCTGCAGGAGTTAGCCATAGCGATTGAGCAGCTAGCTAGCAAGGCCTTGGTTGACCTGCCACTGGAGTTCGTATCCCTGGAAGCCGCCTACAATTTTGTCGACGGGGTACGGGACACGGAGATTCGTCAGCGCCTAATGCTCGGCGATTATAAAACCATCCACGAGGCGCTGACAGCGGCATTAAGTATGGAGGCGGCCAAGGTAGCATCTTTCCCGACTTGGAGAACGAGGAGTGTCCGCTACGCCGGAGACAGAAGACCAGCTGAGGGACGCCGGCGAACACCTAGTGGCCTGTGTTGGGGGTGTGGACAGCCCGGACACCTGCGGAGAGACTGCCCACACCAGGAAGAGCAGCCGGAAAACGAGTAAGGCCCGGCGTGGAGAGGGGCACGTCGGCGCCATCACCACCATCCCCTCGAGTGACACTGCGCGCTGTCAGCCGGCGGATGGATGACAACCTCATCGCGGACGGCTGGGTAAGAGGAAAGCCGTGCCGCGTGCTGGTGGACACTGGGGCGGCCGTGACCATCATCAGACCTGACGTGGCGAAGGGTTTGTCGACAAGGAAGCCGAGCCGACCATACCAGCTTGTGACGGCATCGGGCGACACCATGCCTATGGAGAAGGAGGCCCTGCTGGAGCTGAACTTGGGACGGAGTGCCGTGCGTCTGTGGGTGTTCGTCGCGAAGGTGGCTGAGTAGGTGATTCTGGGACTGGATGCCCTCAGGAGCCACGAGGCGACGGTCGACGTCGGCACGAAGGTCCTGCGGCTCAACGGGGAAGAGGTTATACTCCGTCAACCAGAAGAGCGCCTTGGAATTGGCAGGGTCGTCTTGAGCGAAGACGTGGTTGTCACCGCGAGGAGCGAAGTGATAGTGACGGCGCGACCAGAAGGCCAGACAGCAGGTGGAGTCCAGAGGCAGTAGGAGTACGACTTCACCTCGGAACATCGCAGAGGGAAGAGTCACGGTAACACGGACGCTATGTCCCGAAGACCCTGTCCAGAAGAGTGCGGCCAATGCACAAGAGTGGAGGGGAAGGAGCGTGCCTCAGCAGTTCGAGTAGTCACAACAATGCCTGCGGATGGCTGGAATAGCGCAGGCCTAAGGAGGGAGCAGCTGGCGGACGCAGACTTGGGGCCACTCTTGAGCGATGTGGAGAACTTGGTGGACCACCTCCACGACATGCACGAGATGGCTCGCCAGAACATCCAGAAGGCGGGCGACCGCATGAAAACCCGATACGACAGGCAAGCCAACAGCCAAGGGTTCCAGCAAGGTGAACCTGTCTGGTCGTACCGCCCGACCCGGACCAAGGGACGCTGCCCGAAGCTTCAGCAGTCATGGCAAGGACCGTACCGTGTGGTGAAGAGGATTAACGACGTGGTCTACCGCATCCAGAGGGTGCCCCGAGGAAAGATGCTGGTGGTACACCTGGATCGCCTGGCCCGCTACGAAGGCGCTGTTCGGGACGACCAGCCTTGAGGAGGGAGCAGTGTCACCCTGGTGGTAGGCTCGCGAAGCCGATGAAAAATGACGGCCGATCGTTACCGGAAGTGAGAGACAGTTGAGGGTAGAGTGAGAGAAAAACAGTTTAAGGTTAGCTAGCAAACTGTAATGGCGACGAATGTATTTGCTAGGAAAATAAAGTGTAGTTTTCGTATTTGAAGCCTCGACTTTTGATTTTCACGAACCCACAAAGGCCAATATTTTCCATCGAAAACAAAATAATTTTGATGTATACATATTTCAATCATTGCCAAATATTCTTCTATTGCATTGGCATCTAGGTTTATAGAATTTAGCCATTTTTTCAGTTGAATCAAAAGTTTGTCTAATGGAATGCTAGGGATGAGGGAGCGGACATCGAAGGATACTAAGGTGTCATGAGGTTTTAGTTTAAGATTTTGAATTTTTTCTACTAGGTCTAAAGAGTTTTTTATGCTCAGAGTATGGAATTGTGGAAAGGACTGAAATTTTTTGGATAGCCATTTTGCCAGAAGGTAAGTAGGAGTGTTTATATTATTTACAATGGGTCTCATGGGTATGTTGGGTTTGTGTATTTTAGGCAAACCATATATTCTTGCAAGGGTAGGGTTGTCCGGTTTGATAGTTTTTTGTTCTGTAGTTGTTAAAATTTTACTATTAATGATGGTTTTTTGTACATCTTTTATGCATCGGTTGAGTGGATTAGAATCTATTTCCTGGAATTCTTTTTGTTGTAGTAACTCTAACATTTTTTCCTTGTATGTAGCTGTATCTAAGATTACTATTTTGTTCCCTTTATCAGCCCTTGAGAAGATTACATCCTTTTTCCTTAAAGATTTAATTATCTGAAATTGTTTCAAATGTTTTCCTGGCTTTTTATTTATTAAGTTTTCCAATATAGAAGCTGATTTTTTCCTAATTATATTTTTGTCCATGGTTTCCAAGCAGTAGAAGGATCAAGCTTTAGTCGCATAAGAGCCGTAGATGCAAACGATGATTTGGAAACATGTCCTCAAAATAGGTACGAAAGTGAAGCAGATGTGTAATAAATACGACTCATCTAAAAATTAATAATTTTTCGCTTCACTGTGGTGTTCCAATACAGTTAAATCTCGATATATCCATCTCTTGTTTATCGGCGCTATCGTTAATTGTTTATGCAAGCTCCTTAATACCACACTGCTCGCCTATCAGTTCCTTTTGTGTGCGCAAGCCGCCTTATTGCGATCGGGTTTGCGACACTGCTCCCTCCTCAAGGCTGGTCGTCCCGAACAGCTCCATCGTAGTGGGCCAGACGATCCAGGTGTACCACCAACATCTTCCCTCAGGGCACCTTCTGGATGCGGTAGACCACGTCGTTAGTCCTCTTCACCACCCGGTACGGTCCTTGCCACAGCTGTTGAAGTTTGTGGATTGTTCAGTTTGCTCCCAGGTGTCCTCCTGAAGTACCGGCGTGCACTTCCCCCAAGACCTCCGGGACCTTACTTCGGGGAAGTACCAACTGTTATCTCTGCGTCTTCCCATCGGGCGATTCCCATACCCGGAACAGCACACCCTCTCTGATTTTCAGCGAGTCCCATTGGGCCCAGTACGACTTATAGGTGGCACTCCTCGGTGCGATGTCCTCCCAGGTTGGCCTTGTCCCTGCCTCCACTTCCCTCAAGAGTGGTCCCAAGTCTGCGTCCGCCAGCTGCTCCCTCCTCAGGCCTGCGCTATCCCAGCCATCCGCAGGCACTGCCGTGAATACTCGGACTGCTGCAGCACGCTCTTCGAGACATGGCGTCTGTGTTACCGTGGCTCTTCCCTTACGATGTTCAGAGGTGAAGTACTCCTGCAGCCTCTGAACCCAACGTGCTGTCTGACCTTCCAGGTTCTTAAAGCTCAATAGCCAGGTTAGGGCGGAATGGTCAGTCCTAAGGTGGAGTGGCTAACCATACAGGTACTTGTGGAAGTGCTCCAATGTCTGTACTACCGCCAGTAACTCTCGTCGGGTGATGCAGTAGTTCTTCTCTGCCTTGGCTGAAGACGCGCTGGTATCATCTCAGCAGTTGTCGAACCTTCTCGAGCTGTTCTGCGGTCAGGTGATCGGCCACCCTCTTCAGTAAGCCTTCCAGCCGGGGCCCCAGGTGTTGCGTTGGCACCGGCTCCTGTGTCTTGTCGATTACTGTCACGATGACCACGGGCTTGCATGTCCCCATCTCCGTTCCGGCCTGGACATCGTGATCGGTGTCCGCTGGGTTAAGCAGTTTCACTGGCACCTCTCGGTACGGCAACAATTTTCTTCATACGCTGTCATTCCAGTCGCGCCGTCACCACCACCACCTCCTTTCTCGCGGGGACTCACGTCTTCCTTCAAGATGACCCTGCAGAACCAAGGCGTTCTTCGCGTTGCCAGAGTATGACCTCTTCTCTATTGAGCCGCAGGACCTTCCTGCCGTCGTCTACCGTCACCTCGTGGCTCCTGAGGGCATCCAGTTCCAGCATCACCTCCTCAGCCACCTCCACGACGAACACCCCAAGACGCACGGCACTCCATCCCAATGTCAACTGCAGCAGGGCCTCCCTCTCCACGGTCAAGGTTTCACCCGATGCCATCACTAGCTGGTATGGTCGGCTCGGTTTTCTCAACAGCGAACCCCTGGCTACGTCGGGTCTGATGACGGTCATGATTACCCCGGTGTCTACGAGCACGCAGCATGGCTTCCCTCGTACCCAACCGTCTGCGATGAGGCTGTCATTCATCCGTCCGCTGACGGTACGCAGTGTCACTCGAGGAGATGGTGTAGACGGTGACGACGTGCTCCTCGCCACGCCGGGCTTTACTCGTTCCTCCAGCTGCTCTTCCTGGTGTTGGTCATCTTCGCGGTCATCCGCTGTCTCCGCGGCCAAGTTGCTATTTGCAGCTTTCGTCTTCTTTGTTAATTCGATCTTCATTTCTTCCATCTCCTCGGTGATGACGTCGTCCCGCTTTCTGACACCAATTCTAACTTTGTGGGTTCGTAAAATAAAAGGCCGAGTTGCAGAAATTAAAAATCTCCTTTATTTCCGTACTAATACACTGTCCAATTCTCACGTAACATCACATATACACAGTCTTCCAAGGTCGCTGACAATAACAACAGTGACAGCAGATTAGCTCTCGTTACAATAACTCTTCCAGCTGTCTCTCCGCTTACTCTGTTTCACAACTAACTGACTCATCACTAGCCATGGCTTCTTTTTATACACCTGATCGATTGTTCTCGACTTTACTCTAAAATGTCACCAGATAAAACACGAATGTTCTAGAATGTAACTATATAGGTGCCGGCAAGTCTTTCACCTCTGTGATAAACTATTCATCTCTTGTTTATTGGCGCTATCGTTAATTGTTTATTGAAGCTCCTTATTACCACACTGCTCGCCTATCAGTTCCTTTTGTGTGCGCAAGCCGCCTTATCGCGATCGGGTTCGCGACAATATCATATATATACAAACATAACCATTTGTAACTTCAAACTTCAGTTATCTTTGTAAGAAATTAAGAAACATTTCTTATAAATTGTTCACGATCACGATTTCATGAAAATTCTTCCACATCGTCAGCCATAACCACAAACAAAACTGTTGTCATCGTTACAAACGCTAGATGTTGATAGTACTACCAAAATCTAAAAATGAAACAACGGTGTTTCAAAATGCATTGTGATTTTTTTTAAAATAAAAATCTTTTACCAAACCATTAAATCTATCAGACCATTCAATTGTTTTAATAATTTAACTTCTGTATTTATTTCATGGTTAAATGACCAAAAATGATCTGCTATGGCCGTTTTATCAGTCTGTTTATAACTAAGTCATTAAAATAATTTAAAATGTATAGGTCATTAATATACTGTTTATACATTAAGTATAAACAGACTGGTAAATTGGTCAAAGCAGATCATTTTACGGTCAAGAAATAAATCCAGAAGTTACATTATTAAAACAACTAAATGGTCCAATAGATTTAATGGTTTGGAAAAATATATTTATTGTAAAAATCAAACATTGTGTAATAAATTTTGAAATACCGGCAGTTGATTCTCTTTTTATATTTGTCTCATTTTTAGATTTTGGTAGTACTAACAAGAACATAATAATATCTAGCGTTTATAACGATAACAGTTTTGTTTGTGGTTCCGGCTGACGATGTGGAAGAATTTCCATGAAATCGCGATCCCGAACAATTTATAAGAAAAGCTTCATCATTTCTTATAAGTGAAGTTTTAAGTTACAAATTGCTAATTTGTATATATTTGATGGATAGAGTCAACATGAAAAATTCAATGCCATTGCCGGGATTTGAACCACAGATCTCCTGGTTTCCGTAAAGTCGCTCTAAACCACTGAGCTACCATGGTCAACGTGCCGTCCTGACATTAAATTCTCCATTTGACTCGTATATTTCCCCGGTAGACCACTAGGGGCTCTTGCATCTGAGATTCACCGTTTGTGGCGACTTACTATCGTAAGTACTTGAGTCCCAGGCTTCATCTTTTAACTCTATTATTTTAGTTAAATGATGGAAATTAATCATTTCTCCACACTAGCCATTTATAGGCTAAGGTTTTTGATGGATAGAGTCAACATGAAAAATTCAAAGCCATGGCCGGGATTTGAACCATGGATCTCGTTTCCATCAAGTCGCTCTAACCCACTGAGCTACCATGGCCAGCGTGCCGTCCTGACATTAAATTCTCCATCCGACTCGTATATTTCCCTGGTAAACCACTAGGGGCTCTCGCATCCGAGCTACACTGTTTGTGGCGACTTACTATCCTAAGTAATTGAGTCCCAGGCTCAAACCAGGAAATCTCCTGGACGAAAACCAGGAGATCTGTGGTTCAAATCCCGGCCATGGCATTGAATTTTTCATGTTGACTCTATCCATCAAAAACCTTAGCCTATAAATGGCTAGTGTGGAGAAATGATTAATTTCCATCAATTAACTAAAATTGTATATATTTGTTTGCTTCAATGTTCATAGCTTCATATTTTACGTATTTATAAGCAGCATATCATTTTGTCAAAAGCAAAATAAAAATCCTTGGATACTTAACGTTGAGCTATATAACTCTTAGGTCTATTATGTATCACAGGCAAAATTTCTGGGAATCTGGCAGGATCAACATTTAGATTGGAGAACTCACAGTAAAAAAATTATTAGTAAGGTTCAATTAATTCTACTTTTCAATAAGAACAATAAAACATAAATTAAACAACAATAACATTAGAAACGTATATATACCTGGCATATACATAAAATCAAATGAGGTGTGACATAATATTCTGGGTAGGGAGTAGAGATAGCCACTTAGTTTTTAAAATTCAAAACAAGACTACAAGACACACCATGGAACTAAAGATTTTAACTTACCAAGTCTATACATGTACTGTTTATTATGACATATAAAACAAAATTATAGAAATTTCACTATAAATTACAAAATACACCTTCATGATACCAGGAACAAAACAAACTTAACAACAATGTTATATAGAACTACACTCTTAAAGGAGTTAGATACACTACAGCTGGTCTGTTAACAACTTGCCAATGGTTTGAAAAGCTTAAAATCCATGTGATGTTTCAAGATGTACTAGATACAGTATAATCCGCACTTTTGGGTCATGATCTACTGGGTTCCTTCTTCTTCCCAGACGTTTTGTCTGTGACTGCGCAGACAACTTCAGTGGCAATAGTGTGGTCAAAGTACTCTGGTGGAGGTTTCAACAGCGACTGTGCTGGTAGCACCATAGGCTGCAGAATTTATATCAATGGCTGGAAGGATGGTCTGCTGTGACTGGTCTGGATGGGTAGTAGCCAGAGTATGGCAATCTGCTGGCACCTGATTGGCTCAGTTGGAGTTATTCTACTGTGACTTTTGTCAGTGTTGTTTGCATATTCTTCCTCTTTGTGATTAATAATGTTTTTGTGCTTTTGTATTTCAATGGCTTAACGGAAAAAGCACGAATAGTAATGGGATGTTGATTGCAGAATATCTGTATTTTTATATTGGATGTGTTCTCCTTCTTCAAGTATGGCATGTTTTGCATTTCCTGACCCATGCAGCAATTTCTTCTGTGATCATTTTCATATTCAATGATGTGTTCGGCAATTGTGAAACATGTCATACTCAAACAAAATTTCCTGCACAAGGATAACACAGGGTTGCCACTTTTTCTATCCAGATCTCATATCAACTAGTAATTATAATGGTCTTTTCATTATGAATTAAATTATAAGCTTCCAAATGAACAACCTTAATAAAACACTTGGCACAAATCCTTAATGTTTATAGTTGATTTTCCTCATGAATTAAACTATGTGCTTTCAAATTTGATGATGTAGTAAAGCTCTTCTCACAATTATACCGTATTCAATCATGAATTAAACTATGCATTTTCAGTTTTGATGACGTAGTGAAGCTCTTATCACAGTTTTCACAATTAAACCGTATACCGTCATGAATAAAACTATGCTTTTTCAAATTTGAAGCTGAAGACAAATTCTTGCCACATTTCTCACACTTAAACCATATTCCCTCATGAATTAAACTGTGTGATTTCAAAGCTGATGATGTACTAAAGCTTTTGACACATTTCTCACAGTGAAATCGTTTTCCCTCATGAATTAAATTGTGTGTTTTCAAACCTGATGATGTACTAAAGCTCTTATCACACTTCTCACATTTAAACCGTATTCCCTCATGAACTAAATTATGTGTTCTCAAACTTGACGGTGTAGTAAAGCTCCTATCACACTTCTCACAATTAAACCGTATTCCCTCATGAACTAAATTATGTGTTCTCAAACTTGATGATGTAGTGAAACTCTTATCACACTTCTCACAACTATACCGTATTCCGTCATGAATTAAACCATGCATTTTCAATTTTAATGATGTAGTGAAGCTCTTATCACACTTCTCACATTTAAACCGTAGTCCATCGTGTGTTAGACTATGTATTCTCAAGTTTGATGCTGTAGGAAAGCTTTTGTCACATTTCTCACAGTGAAATGGTTTTCCCTCATGAATTAAATTATGTGTTTTCAAACCTGATGATGTACTAAAGCTCTTATCACACTTCTCACATTTGAACCGTATTCCCTCATGAACTAAATTATGTATTTTCAAATTTGATGATGTAGTAAAGCTCTTATCACACTTCTCACATTTAAATCGTATTCCATCATGAATTAAACCATGCATTTTTAATTTTGATGATGTAGTAAAGCTCTTCTCACATTTCTCACATTGAAATCGTTTTCCCTCATGAATTAAAGTATGTGTTTTCAAATGTGATGATGTACTAAACCTCTTATCACACTTCTCACATTGAAATCGTTTTCCCTCATGAATTAAATTGTGTGTTTTCAATTGTGATGGTGTACTAAAACTTTTATCACACTTCTCACATTTGAACTGTATTCCCTCATGAATGAAACTATGTATTCTCAAACTTGTTGAAGTAGTGAAGCTCTTATCACAGTTTTCACAATTGAACCGTATACCTTCATGAATTAAACTATGCATTTTCAATTTTGATAGTGAAGACAAATTCTTGCCACATTTCTCACACTTAAACCATATTCCCTCATGAATTAAACTGTGTGATTTCAAATTTGATGCTGTACTAAAGCTTTTATCACATTTCTCACATTGAAATCGTATTCCCTCATGAATTAAATTGTGTGTTTTCAAACCTGATGATGTACTAAAACTTTTATCACATTTCTCACAGTGAAATTGTTTTCCCTCATGAATTAAATTGTGTGTTTTCAAGTGTGATGATTTACTAAAGCTTTTATCACACTTCTCACGTTGAAACTGTGTTCCCTCATGGATTAAACTATGACGTTTCAAAGATAATACATGAAGAAAGGCCTTGTCACAAATGTTACACATGTGTTTCCTTTTGTTTTTATGGTTAGCAATGTGAATTTGTAAAGATGATGTTGCATTAAATTCACACCCGTGCAATGTTCTGTAGTTCACATTGTCTCCGTTATCACCTGTGAGAGTTGCTCTTGTGCTGCCATGACAAGGGCTGCTAGCTTTTACCACAATTTTATTTAAATCTGCAGTAACAAAGCCTGATTCAAAGTTCCACACAGACCCTGTATCCAATCTGAAATAAGAAAAGTAATAAATGTATGCAGTACTGAGACACAAAAGGTAATAAAAGGTTAAACAAAGTATATTAATAGAATTTAACACAAGATCAATTAGTGGGTATCAGAGCTTAACTCAAATTAAATTGATGATGTGTATAAAATCCAAGCTTGACTGCAAGGCTAATCGAAGTAGCAAAATATAGCTTCAGTAATTAGTTCTTCAAAAAGTAAATATGTAAGTGATGGAGTGTTAAAAGTGACTACAAATAGTTTTTTCAAAAATATAATGATTTAGATCAATCTGTTCCAGTCATACTTAAGATAATCTAAAATGTTATCACCTAAAGTTCATAGCTGTTAAGGAGGTAGCTGAACATTACCTGCACAGTCTGGCAACAAAGTAATATTTCAGAACTCAATGCTATTGCTTTGTTTTGCAATCAGGCATGCGTTCACACCTGCAATGGGTGAAAGTCTAAACTAGGCCAGTGTCTGAAAGCTGGTTCACTATGTGCCTATGTGTTTATCAACTACTGCCCATAGCAAGGGGTGGGGTGGTTTTCTTTTAAGTTATTCCATTGTATTCACGAGACCTACACTTAAGAGCCTATGCACAAGATGAAGAAGGACAACAAATCAAATGTTAATTATGGAAATATTTCATTTAGGTGTATCGTGAACATTAAGTCAAAGCTACATTGATTGCCAAACAGGAAATTTATTAACGGCCAATAACTGCAAGATCAACATGTCAGTATCTACTCAAAATGTGCTATGACTGTAGAATCTAATTCTCCTATTGGAAAACATGTCAAGTGGTGCAGTGGGCTTTGTCATAAGCAAGAACTATAATCTTGATTTGTAAAGACTGCCTTAGTTCTGAATGCATTAGATCCATCTGAAGTGCTGACAGAACCTGCTGCTGCACCAAGTGTTGTGGCAAGTAGGTTTACTGCTTACATTCCTAATCTTCCGTTCTAAATGCAACCCAATGTTGCAGGGTTTGCCAAGCATAAGCTCGTGAATTCACTGCAACACCTGCACTCAGTGAAAGCGTTTGCAACTTGCTGAGAAGCTGTGCAGAAGGGATTGATGCAAAACTGTGGAACAATTATGTGCAACATGTGAAGAAAAGTAGAGGAAAAATACATTCGTTGGGATCAGCAAACTAACTATAGCAGGTTCATCATTACCACTGACTCAGAGTGATGGAAAATCGGAATGAGGCACTCATATCTATGTGAGTTAATAGCACTGATTATACTTACGAAAATGCTTAAATGTTAAGTACAAAATTTAACAACAGTAGTGGTGGTAGTCGCAGTAGCAATATATATATATATATATATATATATATATATATATATATATATATATATATATATATATATATATATATATATATATATATATATATACACATATATATATGTATATTTTTTCTTTTTTTTTTTCTTTTGGCGGGGCAAAAAAATCTTTTTAAGATGCGAGTTGGATTTCCACAAACTAAACACTCCCTGCCTGAATCTAGAGAACTTCTTCTCGGAACCACCCAGACAGCACTACTTCAAGAAGACGATTCAAGTTGTTAGTTTAGCTGAAGTTTGATCATCATGTACTTTCAGGTGTCGTCGTGGTCTCGGCATTTGCGTGACAAGACGTTATGCGATGTCGACTTTATCACAGTAAATACATTCATCCGTCGGACAGAGGTCAAAACATTAGATATATGCGCAGAAACAGCCATGTCCAGTAAGTAGTTGCGTGAGGTGAAAGTTGACCTCGCCTATGTGTAAGCCAAGGCGCCAAGTTCGGAAGCAGGCAGTGGGTCCAGTGGAGAGTCCCATTATCTGTGTCCCATAGGTCTTGCCACTACTGGAACAATTGCTGGTGAGCTTCATCCTTGCCGGTGTCAGTTCTTTCCCATAGGAGACGCTCTGTGACAAAAAGGGAGATAGGGGGCATCCGTGCTAAAACTAGCAGCATCTTTGTCGACATGGTGCAGTAGGCACTAGTGATTCGAATTGCCACATTGCTTTGCAAGCTCAGCAGCAATGTTTTAGAGATTTTCCTGTCAAGATCCTTGCGGCAGACACAAATCCCATACAGGCGCATGGAAGTGACAACCGAGAACAGTAGTCTCCTGCTAGTTTCACTCCGCCCGCCAGTATTGGCATTATTGGGTGACGCAGGTGGTTTAAGGCCTTTCCCGCCTTTGACACAATCTTCCTAACATGATGTCCAATGAACATATTCCAGTCCAGATAAATTAAAAGGTACTTAAGCGTGTCTTGACTGCAAATAAGCAAATCGCCGAGGCGGATATAGTGAACCTTTCAGCCCACCAGCAGATTCGCCTCAGTCTAGTGTGATGCTAACTGAAGCTTCTTACACAGATAAATGCCCAGGGTAGCTAAGGCTTGGTTAGTCTTTCTCTCTAAAGTCTTTGCATCTGCTGCAATGGCAATAATTACCAGATCATTGGCGTAAGCCGTTAGTGTAATTCCCTCGGGCATGGGTAACTGCAAAACTCCATGAAAATAAATATTTCACAAAGTGGGGCTGAGTACAGATCCCTGGGGAACACCACATGACATAACCATCCGGCAGTAAGCACCCACAAGAAGCGATCTATCTTCCAGAAAACTAGCGATCAGGTTATAGAGGTATGGGGCCATGTTCCGAGAGCCGAGTTCCTGGTGGATATCACTACATGGGGCTGAACAAAAGACATTATGGATGTCAAGACTGGTAAGGGCACATAAGGGCCTCTGCCCCTGAGGCCGGGCTTTTACCTCCTCGGCTAGCCCTTGTATTCTTCTCAGAGCATTAATGGTGGACCGAGAAGTTCTGAACATCAGGACATCAATCAGATAGATTGGTTGCTACTAAGTAACACCGGGATCGCGCCTAGCTTCTCCAACAATAAAAGCCGGGCTAGCTTCCTTTCTGCCGGAAAATACCAGTCGTTAGCAAGTGATTAAAAAGCTCCAGACACCTCGGGTATTCACTGGCGACCATTTTCACCGCCATGGGGTCCAAACCATCCAGTCCTGGTGCTCTGTGGGTCCTGCTTTTATCTGCTACATCACTGAGCTCGTCCGGAGTAAACAAAGGTATCATCCAAACGGCATTGTATTGTCGCGAGCATTGTTGCGGCCTGCGCGCACATAGAGACAGTATAGCGCGGAGATGAAAAGCTTGCCGAAGCAGATAAAGATAGATAACTGAAAGGTTGTAGTGCCATCCTGTTTGTTACAGAAAATACCGGTAATTTCTCGAACAGTGAGTGGAGCTATAAAAGCTGCGGATCGCTAGTGAGAGAAAGTGGTAATCGGAACTTGAGAATCGTTCGCGTGCAGCTGGGTTTTGAAAGCGAACTCTTCGTTTGTGGTCAACGACCTTGACGATTGTATTTGTGTATGCTACGCAATTCTGCTACTTAGGGGCTGACCGAAGTATGTTTCTATGGAAATAAAGAGCATTTTGAATTTCTGCAACTTGGACTTTTAATTTTACGAACCCACAAAGTCACAATTGGTGTCAGGAGTGAGAAATACGACAATGGACGCTCCATTGGAAAATATTTTCAAGAAGATGATTGAAATGAAGGCTGAAATAACCATGGAAATGAAAGCGGCACATGACAGCCTGGCCGCGGAACTAACAGAAATGAAGACAGCTAACGCCAACCTCTGCGAGAAGATGTAAGAAATGAAGGCCAAATTAACAAGGAAGACGGTAACGGCAAATAAGACCAAGCGAACCGCGTTAATGACCTAGAGGGAAAGGCCAGCAGTACAACGTCGGAGCGCCATTTGAACGCATCCCTATTGACACAGCTGGAACATTCCCAGTGTCCGACCGAGGCAACAGGTATCTGATGGTGGTCGTGGGCTACTTCACCAAGTGCCCGGAGGTGTATGCCATTCCGAACAAGGAGGTGAAGAGGATCACCGACTGCCTCGTGGAGCAACTGTTCTGAATTGTTGGGGTGCCATGAGAGCTCCACAGCGACCATGTCACCAATTTTGAGTCTCACCTGATGAAGGAAGCAATGGAAAGACTTGGGGTTAAAAAGACCTGCACAACACCTCTACATCCCCAGTCGGACGGCATGGTCGAGAGGTACATAAAGACTTAAGAACACCTGAGGAAAGCCGTGGCCAGCCATCAGTGAGACTGGGACGTCAGGGTGTCACTGTTCTTGCTGGCGTACTGCTCGTCAACACACGACACCACTGGGTTTAAGCCAGCAAATTGATATTCGGCCGAGAGCTACGTCTCCCATGTGACCTGGCTTTTGGGAGCCCCACGGAAGCGAAACGGCCTGCAAACGAGTATGTGGAGTGCCTCGTGGACCATCTCCGAGACATGCACGAGATGGCTCGTCAGAACATCCAGATGGCGAGCGACCGCATGAAGACCCGGTGCGAGAGGCAAGTTAACAGCCGAGGATTCCAGCAAGATGACCTGATCAGGTTGTACCGGCCTATGCGGACCAAGGGACGCTGTCCAAAACTTCAAAACCGTGGCAAGGACTGTACCGGGTGGTAAAGAGAATTAACGACGTTGTCTACCCAATCCAGAAGGTGCCCCGAGGAAAGATGTTGGTGGTACACCTGGATCGTCTGGCCCGCTACGATGATGCTGTTTGGGACAACCAACCTTGAGGAGGGAGCAGTGTCACCGATCGCATTATTTTGTCAGAGTAGCGACAAGTCAGTTGGTAGGATAGAAAGAGACACAACATAGCGCCCAAGCCACGCCCGCACAAGGAACTTTGGTTCAATCCGTGTTTAACCCTAACATCCCTGAACACATGTCTGATGGATACCTAGCACAGAGGTGGTGACTGGGTGATAATGCCTAACTCCATCCCCCTCGTTATCATGTAGGACTGTGTTCGTATCCGCTGATAAAGGTCAGTCCCGGAGAGGGGCCATTGCATGAGCTGATGAAATTCTATAGGTGATTGGGTCCCTCTGTCTGTACATTGGGAGGTGAGACACTGAGGTGAGCAAGGTCCAGGCCAGGACTCTCACCTAAGACTGGGTAGCACCCAGGATGTGAGCACACCTTCTGAGACGTTTGCTATGGTAGAGGACATTGTCGCCATGGGAACTAAAAATTGTTAAGAACAGTGGAACAGAAACAACTGAGTGTTGTTGTCCTCTCTACTTGATTATAAATAGAAATGAGGGAGGCCAAAAATTTACTACCATGAACCTGTTTATTATCCAGAAGGATTTAGATGATATTGCTGTTCCTGTAAAATAATGTATCAAATGTCACAAAGGCATGCTACTGGTCGAAGATGTTTCACTGATACAGGCTGTGAAAATTATGAAAGCAAATGTGCTTGTGAGCTAACTGGTGCGCATTGAAATGCATAGGACTCTGAACTCCTTGCATGGTGTTGTGAACACCAGCGCACTGGTTGGAATGTGGAATTAGAAGATTCAGTAAAACTTGGTGGAACAAGGTGTGACCAATGTATATCGAGACCACCGCAATGAACAAGGTGAACTGATGCCTACTCATAACCTGTTTCTTACCTTTGATCAAGTAGATCTACCACAAAGGATTAAGGAAGGGTATGAAGCTATTGAAGTGAGGCCGTAGATATGAAATCCATTGAGGTGTTTTAAATGCCAGCGCTTTTGGCCACACGAGTGAATTGTAATGGAATTGCTACCTGTGTTGAGTGTGGGGAAGTCCAGCATGATGATATATGTACTTCATCTGCAACCTATGTCCACTGAAGAGATAACCATTCATTGAACTCCAGAGAATGGCCCCGCTATATGCAGGACAAGGCGAACCAAGAGATCCGGGTAAGAGAAAACGAAGCCCGGAAGCTGTTGCATATTCGTCAGCCTTCTGTCCCTAGGACCGCTACTTATAGCGAAGTTGCAGCTAAGTAGGTACCTAGACATGAAATCGCAACACAACTAGCAACTTAAACAGGGGAATGATTGCAGAAAGAACAATTAAAACACGATCATAGCCAAAGCAACAGACACCAGCACGAACAACATTGTGCATTTCCTTTCTTGGAAGTGTTTAAAACAGTGTTGTTATAATAAATTAAATTTTAAAGGGAGTCGATTAATGACACTAAACAACACTTACTTTTAATTTTTCTGAAACATGTTCCGGAAAAATTTAAAAGTGTTGTTTTGTGTCATTAATTGGCTCCCTTTAAAATTTAACAGTGAGCATGCCTAAAAAGCCCAGTTCCTAAGAAGAATGTTTCAGCCATCCCAACGCCAAAAACATCTATTTTAAGAACAACATATAAACCAGCAATATATGATGCATGGCCAAAGAAATTCAAGACCTCATTTAAAAAAAGTGACTTCCTAAGGGAGAATAAAAAGACTAGTACCAAGAAAAACCAGCGTAAAAGTCCACGGCCATCTCCTCACTGATATCTTCTGAGGACTCAGATCAGTGACTATCATCTTCCTCGATCAGTTTGAGAGCCTTGAACTGAAATTATCACTTGGAAAGCGGTCCTTCTCCATAGAGGATGTGGAGCAGGAAGATCCTGCCCTCACTGCCAGAATAAGCCTGTTGAAAATGCTAGCCCAAACCCCAAAAAAGGAACAAATTGATTCGACCATCACTTAGCAGGTAGTTTGTTTTGTCATGCCAAGTTATAGAATTTAATATTGAAAATGGCCTTTTTAATGCCTTTTGGTGTTTTATTGTTATTTATAGCTTTTCATTGGCTTTTTCCCTAATGATGCATAATTATTTCATTGCCATTTTGTTTTGGTTTTTTAATTTTTAGATAAGTTTATCTCTGGCTATTGCCATGATTTAGTTTTTGAAAGGTCGCTTATGACCAAGCACTTAAGTGCCCTTATATACAAATCATCATCATCATGCCTTGACAGCTCAAGGTCTAGTTCATTTCTGACAAAATACATGTAAAATATAATGGCACATAAATAATGAATGGCACAAAATAAAATTACACTCTGAATATTGTCACCCAATTAGCGGAAGGCATGACCGGCGACATGACTGGAAGGGACCAGAGGCAGCTGGGCCACACCCACTCATCAGTCTCTGTCACTAACTGAGGGGGATGATTAGGGAAATGTCACTTGCGAAGGCCGCCCCTTCCCCCTCTTCCACTGCCATCTGGAACCTTCGCGTGGAAACTAGAGAAGTCGAGAAGACGGCGATATTCCTATAAAAAGGGCTGCAGCGAGTGAAGTCAGTCAGTCAGTGCTTGACGAGCTAGTGCGAACGGACGAGAAGACTGCGTGCGTTGGAGGAGTTTACGTAATCGCGAGTGCAAGTGGAACTTTAACGGACGAACTGGTGAATTGTAATTGTGTGCATTACGTAATTCTGTGTAATTGGCAAGTGTTTAACTGTAAGTCGGTGGAAATAAAGAACATTTTTGAGTGGTGAAATTGGACTTTTCATTTCACGAGCCCACAAAGTCACAATATGATGATCACCCATATCAACAATGTGGTGTACCACATTCAGCGACAATCCTGAGGCTAGCTGATGGTAGTCCATCTTGATCAGCTCGCACCGTATCATGGAGATACTCGAGATGGTCAGCTCTGGAGAGAGAGCTATGTGAATCTCACCTATGGGACTCAAGTTATCAGTACAATAAGCCAAAGAAGCAAATGGCTGGACTATCACCCATGTAAATGCTAAAGGTGCTATAGAGAGATAACCATAATCTGCTGAAAGTTTCCCTTCTCTCCATCTCTAATACCTTCTGCAATTCTGTGGAAGATCACACATGCTATATAAGTGAACACTCTCATGAGTGAATGAATATTTTCTGGTGTGACAGAAGGTACTGTTCCATGAGCAAGTTCTATTGCTGCAAGAGATAAGAACGGTCTTGCATTCAACTCCCAAGAGGGTAAACTGCCCCGAACAAGTGGCTATGTCATGGGTAATTGTTGCAAAGAATGCTACATGACAATGAAAACTATGTAAAGTACTACGAAATGTTAAACTAGTTCATGTTAGTGATGTGACAGTGAGAACGTAGTGAAGTGGTACTTAAAACTGTACAGTCACAATATGAATTTAAAAAATATTCTAAACTTCATTACTGTAAGATGAAAAGCCTTTTAAGTCTTCAAAACCAATTAGTCAGTTTTTGAAATAATAGCAATTTAATTTGAGTCAATATCCGAAAAGTTTAAGCTAAACTTTAACCTCCAAGCAGAAAATGAATCAAGGCATAGAGCAATGCAGAGACTCTAGCAGTCTTACCTTGTTGGTTCTGGCAATATTAATCCCTCATCTCCTTTTGATAACTGATCCTGCAACAATAAATTGTAATGTCACACTTTTCTTTACATTCAACTCTATGTAGTGGAGGCATATCCTTGCAAAACCAATACAAAATGTAGATCTTTCAAAAGCTATTGACTGCTTTAGCCATGAAATCTTATCAAATTCACTGAATTTTATGAAATCAGAGAATTTCCTGGAATATTAGCTTTTTCATATATACTGGACTGCATCAATACATCTGCCATAATAAATATAATCTGTGTGTATGTTCTATTTCAGAATGTTACTTTCAATAATCTATGTTAAATATTATCCTTATCTTACAGGAATGAAAAACCTATGATGATGATGATGATCGTGATGATGATCATGATCATGATCATGATGACCATGATGGTTGTGCTTTCGGGCACACAACAGCACAGTCATTAGCGCCCTGAAAGTGCTGAAAATCGTGCTAAAAACTAGATAAAACGAAAGCTAAAATACAGTCATCATAAATAAAAGAAACACACCCTTCTATGTAATGGTCTAAAACAAGCCCTAAACTATAAAGAAGTTAAGGATAAAAAATTTAAAAACTAGATTCTAAAACTGAGGCTTAAAAACAACATACACTGTTTGTTGGTCGTCCGCCAGTATCTCTGCCAAGCTGGCCGGCAGCTGGAGAGACTGGCGAAGACGAGCCAGGTTAAAACAGTCTAAAAGAACATGCTGGACCATGAGGGCAGCTCCACAAAGCGGGCACACAGGAGCAGCATCATTTTTAAAAAAGTGACTTTGCGTAAAAAAGCAGTGGCCAAAAGAAAACTATGAGGAGAAATATATAATTTATATTAATTTATAACAACACCATAGCTCAATCTTTTGTGTGTGGTTCTAGCATATAACAATAAAAATTATAGAAGTCTGTTAAACTTTGCAATCACTGGAGACTGGATTTGTATATAATTATGTACATTCTATCCTTTTATATGAGGACACACAAGATGACAACTGAAGTTCTGCACATTGCTGCACAAAGTTACATTTTACATATCTGATACAGTAATTATGGATTAATTAAACAAATAGAATGCTTAGTAAACTTTACAAATGATTGTTATAAATAATCAATAAAATATTAATAAAGGACAAACAAAAACAGAACTATACCTAGGCTTTCATGGCTGGCATTGATCCAATAGAACATAGTGTCACAGGGTCACCCGAACGTCGGAACTCCCTATAGAATCGGCCGGCAGTAGGGCCAGAGGGGAAGCATTCAGCCTACGCCTACCCATTTGTCTCGTGTCACTAAATGAAGGGATAATTAGGGGAGTGGCGCGAGCCCTGTACCGTCTCTTTCCCCTCCCACCAGACATCTCGAAACCTCTGGATAATGTGCCGAGAAACTTCCGGAAACGGCGATCTTCCCTATATAAGGCCTGTAGTTGGCAAATCAGTTCAGGTCTTGGCGAGCACCGTGAGGAGCGCCCAGTGAGGGAACGGACTGTGTACGTGCATCGGAGGAGTGTACGTAACTGCATGCAGTGGACCTGTGACAGACGAACTGTTGAATTGTAATTGTGTGCATTACGTAATTCTGTGTAATCAGCAAGTGTTCCGATTGTAATTCGGTGGAAATAAAGAACAATTTTGAGTGGTGCGATTGGGCTTTTCATTTCACGAACCCACAAAATCACAATAGTTTCCGAGCTTGCAGGCCATGGTCCAGTCAAATTACTGTCTGATGTTTCGTCCATAACTTCACTGGGTACTTTCAGAGGAGGTCAGTCTTGGCTGGTTTACAACTAGACTGGCACTTTGTGGAACACCCACACTATAAATGAGTGGGAGGAACAGAACCTCATTTCCTATGCCAATCACTGTGTGGCTGTGGAAACTGCTGCATTATTTGTCCAATTGGTTATCAGGTTTTAAGTTTACATTATCTAGCAACAGCACCCAAGCTTTGTATGTGTGTCTTACTTCCTCATTCCTATTAAAATTGTTTTTGTGTTTGCAAATCTCAACGGCTTCTTGAAACAGTCGTGCATGCTAATAGGCTGTGTTGTTTAGACTTCAAACTTGATGTCATGGCCCATTAGCAATGCATGCTCGGCTACTGCTGATTTTTCCAGTATCCTAGCTAGCAGTTACTTTTACGTTCTTTAATTCAGGTTTTTATATTATATTTGATGGTGCCAACATAAGCTTGGCTGCAGCTTCACGGTATTCAGTAAATCCCTTGTGTCAAGAATAGATCCAGTCTGTTCCTAACAGAAACAACAAAAGATACAATAGCAATTAAAAGCGCCATTCATTTCTTTTTTTAATTTGGGATATGAGACTATAAAAACTGAAGTGGTGCTGTAGAGTACTATACAGCATTAGGAATAGCAGTTGGTATAATTAAAGATGTATCCCTCAAACAAGTTTCGTAACATGAATGTACTGAAATGCATACAAAGAAATGAACAAAATTGTTACTACTTTAATATGGTTTTACTTTTTAGTATTTCCTATCTTGGAAGTGTTGAAAACAGTCTTGTTATAATAAATTAAATCTTTCTGGGGGATGTCTAAATTAAATACTTTGTTCCTCATATCGAGATTTAACTGTATTGGAACACCACGGTGAAGCGAAATAATTATTAATTTATAGATTTGATGTGATTAATTTGCGAAACATGTCCTCAAAATAGGTATGTAAGTGAAGCAGATGTGAAATAAATACGACTCATCTATAAATTAATACTTTGTTCCTATTTTTTGAAATGAAGATTTGTTCTCATGTGGATAGTTCTTGTTTTCCTGATGTATGTTTTAGTAGTTTTGGTTCTGGATTTATGTTGTGGTTTTTTCCCCAAAAATGCGTGGCAACTGCTGATTTTTCTAATTGTTTATATTTTATGTTTCTAAAGTGTTCCTTTGCTCTTGTTTCTAAATTTTTTTGGTTTTTCCAATATAAATTTGACTACAGTCACTGCATTCAATTTGATATATACCAGATTTTTTGTTAGATGGAATGGCATCTTTGATGTTTGAGCAAATTAGGTTTTAATAAGGAGAAATGGTTGACTGGTGCTAGTTGAATGTTTTGTTTTTTGAAGACTTTTTTGAATTTATCATAGGCCCATGGATGCTAAGTGAATTTTTTTGAAAATCATTTTAGTTTCTGTAGCTGAGAGGGTTGTGGTTTCCTTTATTAGCTTCTTCTTTTTTGCTAAGTTCACTTTTTTGTCTACTAATGATTTGGTAAAGTAATTTTTTTGTACCATTTCAATAATTTTGTTGTATTCTGTGTTGTATTCTTCTGCTGTGAGAGGGATGTTTGCCAGTCTGTGTGCTAAACTATGGAAGATTGCCTGTTTGTGGGATCTTGGGTTGTAGCCATTAGCTTTTATGTAGTTGTCTGTCTGTGTTGGTTTTCTGTAAATGCCAAAGTTTAGTCTGTTTTTATTTCTCATTATTTTTAGATCCAAAAATGGTATATACTCATCTTTTTCTATTTCTACAGTGAACTTTATGTTTTTTCTTGAATATTTAAAAGTTTTAGTGCATCACTGATGTGATTTTTTGGTACTATTGCAAAGATGTCATCTACATATCGTTGCCAGAGTTTGAACATCCAAGGGAAACAGCAGATGAAATCGCCAAAACTGCTGCACAGATGAAATGGAGGGACAGAAAATTCGGGGAATGTAATTATCCAACCCAGCATTCACCTGACGACCAGGGAAAACCCCCGAAAAAAACCATGGGTCAGGTAGGTCGGATACGGTAATCGAACCTGGACCTCCCAAATGCGGGCCACAGATGACACAGTCTGAGCCATCCCGCTTGGTTTGCCAAACCGATAGATTGAAGTGAGGGAATACTAAGAACATTTAATAGTGAACTTTTGGATTTTGTGTGTTTGGCAATAATGACAAAAAGTTCATAGTTCCACCACCAGAGAGAGGAGGGCTGACGACAACAGACAGTTCGAAGGAGGTTGATAATGGGTCAATGGTTTTCGAAACTAGTCCCTCAAAAATATAAAGTGTAAGTGACAAAGTATTAAAAAAAAAAAAAAAAAAACTAATTTTTTTTTTTTTTTTTTTTTTTTTTTCAGATTTTGGATTTTGTTTCATTTTCAGTGCTGAACAATTTATGTTTTGATGAACTCATATTCAAGACTCATTTTCAAGGTAATCTTGCTCATTTCAACAGTTTAAGCTACACAGGTTTGTAGAGCATACTGACATCGATTGAATTTTACATCAAACTAATGGTGTTTGGAGGTAGATTTCTTGTATATGATTAGTTCCTCCTCACGAGTAAAAGACAGAGAACCTGTTTACCAACTATATTTAAAACCAGTTATTAACTTAAACTGTTAATTAGAATACATTTCAGAACAACTGATAGATCGACTGCAGCTAAATATGAAACAATTCCCCAAAGATTCAAAACAAATGATATTGATAATAATAATAGAAAAGAAATGCATTAGAATTTAAAATCAAAAGCCCAAAGAATTATACACACTAGCATTTTTCAATACTCTATACTGCCAAATATTACACAACTTTAAAGACATTCCAGGTAAGTTATTAATGCTTCCAGTATACAATACTGATGTAATAACCTTCTCTGAATTTTCTTATAATAAGCTCTAACTTTCAGAATTTAGCATTTATTAATTCAGATGAAGCTATTCGTTTGTTTAAAGTTTCAACTTTAAACAAATTATTGTAAATTTTAAAATGGATTAATACAATGTGATAAGGTAATAAATTATCTAGCAGTTGCAGTAAGGAAACCACTACATCAAAATACCACGCCACCACTGCAAACACTTACCTCAGTGTCCAAGTGTAACGGCTCAGCTTTAAGGTCAATCTCTTCTGACTTGCACATAATTTCAGTTGTTTTTTCCAGAAATCCGTATTTTTCCTTGATCTCACTTGTAATGTTTTTCTTATGATTATCCTCATACATCTCACAGTGCGGTTCCACTTTAAAAGGCAAAACAAAAGAAGCTAACTTATTCTTTATCCAAACTTCTGAACCAAGAGTATCCATTGATTCAAACTGTTCTTCGGTTAATGCTTTTTCCAAGCCTCTAGGCTCTTCTTTGACTTTAATGATGGAGTGGACATAATCAACCCCATGTATGTTGGAGTCACTGTCTGCTTCATGATGAACCCCATGTATGTTGTAGTCATTGTCTACTACATGATGAACCCCATGTATGTTGGAGTCATTGTCTACTTCATGGTGAAGCCCATGTATATTGGAGTCACTGTCTGCTTCATGATGAACCCCATGTATGTTGTAGTCATTGTCTACTACATGATGAACCCCATGTATGTTGGAGTCATTGTCTACTTCATGGTGAAGCCCATGTATATTGGTGTCACTGTCTGCTTCATGATGAACCCCATGTATGTTGGAGTCACTGTCTGCTTCATGATGAACCCCATGTATGTTGGAGTCACTGTCTACTTCATGATCAACCCCATGTATGTTGGAGTCATTGTCTACTTCATGATGAACCCCATGTATGTTGCAGTCACTGTCTGCTTCATGATGAACCCCATGTATGTTGGTGTCACTGTCTGCTTCATGATGAACCCCATGTATGTTGGTGTCACTGTGTATTTCCTGATGAACCCCATGTATGTTGGTGTCACTGTCTGCTTCATGATGAACCCCATGTATATTGGAGTCACTGTCTACTTCATGATGAACCCCATGTATGTTGCAGTCACTGTTTGCTTCATGATGAACCCCATGTATGTTGCAGTCACTGTTTGCTTCATGATGAACCCCATGTATGTTGTAGTCACTGTGTATTTCCTGATAAACCCCATGTATGTTGGAATCATAATCTGCTTCATGATTAACCCCATTTATGTTGGCGTCCCTGTCTGCTTCATGATCAACCCCATGTATGTCAAAGTCTGCATCTGCTTCATGATCAACACAATGTATGTTGGACTTGGTGTCTACTTCATGATCAACACAATGTATGCTGGACTTGGTGCCTACTTCATGATCAACACAATGTATGCTAGACTTGGTGTCTACTTCATGATCAACACAATGTATGCTGGACTTAGTGTCTACTTCATGATCAACACAATGTATGTTGGACTCTGTGTCTACTTCATGATCAACACAATGTATGCTGGACTCGGTGTCTCCTTCATGATCAACACAATGTATGGACTTGGTGTCTCCTTCATGATCAACACAATGTATGTTGGACTTGGTGTCTCCTTCATGATCAACACAATGTATGCTGGAACTGGTGTCTCCTTCATGATCAACACAATGTATGCTGGAACTGGTGTCTGCTTCCTGATCAACACAATATATGGTGGACTCGGTTTCTCCTTCATGATCAACACAATGTATGCTGGACTCGGTGTCTCCTTTCTGATCAACATAAGGAATGCTGGACTCTGTGTCTCCTTTCTGATCATCCACATGTATATTGCAGCCAGTGTCTACTTCATGATCAAGTACAATGGAACAACTCTTTATAAAAACTGAAGCAAAAGGAACTGACTCACTCTCTGTATGATCTGAATCATGAGTCACTTCTGAATCGCAGTGTGGTTCAGCTGATATTCTTTTCAGCAAACAAGGTTCCTGTTTGATTTCAACTTTAATATCCATTTTATCTATATTAATTAATTTTTAGTCTTCATTATAAACGCCAATAAAACAAAAGTGTGTTATTCTTTAACAAAGTTTCTAAACATAGATGCCTTTCTTGATTGAACTTATCTTCAGTTGAGTTCTCTGCCAAAATCTTCTTCAATTTATAATCTGCTATCACGTCAGTCATCCCCATGTGTGATTCTGGTATTCCCTGAGTTGTTACAAAACCTAAAGAGAGAAAAAAAAAACTGTGATCAATAATATGGCATTATTAAAGTAAAATGTGCAGAGAATGTACATATAATGGTTCAAATACTTTTTTATTTAATATGTTAAAAACAGAGACTTATATAAATAGAGTCAACATGAAAAATTTAATGCCATGGTTGGCATTTGAACATTGGATCTCCTAGTTTCCGTCCAGTAGCTCTAACCCATTGAGCTATCTAGGCCAATGTTTTTATCTCATGTTTTCCTGTTATTGTCATTATGAATTTCAGAGCTTTTATTAATTTTTTCTATATCGCAATATATTTCAATATCACAGATATAAATATGAAGAAGTGGCAGTATTTTAATACTTATAAAATATTCTTTACAGATTATGTTCTTTTTTTTTCCTGATTCATCATTGTTCTAATTACTCCTTTTTGCATTCTCAATATTTTAATTGTGCAACTTCTATTTTTCCCCATGTATTTCTTCGTGATAATCTGGGTGCTCTTTAATTTGAATAGGAGCATTGATCCTGGAATAAAACCATGTACACCACCAGCATGAAGCAAAATCAGTCTATTTCTTTTCCCAACTGGCACTTTCATTGTCCCTGCAAGAGTGTCATCTGTCCATGCCCTTGTCTTAGTGTGTCCTGCATTTACCCAGTTTCATCAATCCATACCAGCTTTTCGGAATTGCTATTTAGAATTTCCCACAAAAATCTGTCTCTGCATGCAACAATATCACTTCTTTCCATTACAGCTTTCCTCCCAGAAACAATTTTTAAACAAAAAACCAAGTTCTTTCAGTACTTTGCTTAGGCTGGTTTTTTTGCACCGTCGAATAAGCCAGCTTCCTTTAGAGAACACAGCAACTTCGCATGAGTGGGAAATTCCTTTCTCATATAATATTGATACACATGTTGCCTTATAGCATCCTTTGGAAAAGCATCAAGTGAAGCTTTAAGGCTGCCTCGTGGCCTTTGCTTTCCCAGTGCATGCAAAACTGCAGACGTTGAACTTATATCAGCTGGGCACTTTTCCTTGGTCAATGGTCTTCATGGTGGTTTTTCCCACCTTCAAAGCTTCATAAACTCTATCCAGCACCTTGGTAATGGGTAGTAGGAGTCCATCATTGTGCCACTCCTTTTCTAAGTACTCACGAAGCCTGAATATAAATTTGCGACTTTGGCTCTTATAACAGCCGATTTTTTTCTTGTGATGAACCAGTAGTCATATTACTACAATAGCGATAATAGTAAGACCTTCAGACACTACAAATTGGATTTCATGCACACACAAAATAATAAACAAACCACCAGTGCGAGCACCAAAAGCAACTAAAGCCACGTGGTCCACACAAAATTGCAGCAGCAACACGGTGGTGGATTTGCAAGCCACGCCTAACGGCGACAATGCTGATTGGCACTAGCAGACAGTTTTAACTTACTAACTACTACACCAGATGTTCAAACTCCCAGTACTACCAATAGAAGCAGTTAGTGCGTGTAAAAGGTATGAACAAAATATTCGAATAGAGTGATGTTGTACAGAATATCTTGCATGATAATGAAATTAAAAGTTGGATTTCAATGTTTTAAAGCAAATATAGTCCTATACTCTCATTATAAAGATGATTCTGACGATATGTTTTCAATTACTCATTATTATATGCTGGTGCTATTAATCTTCTCCCTCCACCTCCGGCAGCTAAAAAACGTCTGAGCGGCCGTAGATTCAGCAGCCGTACTGTACCTACACATTTCTGCATTACAGGAGAAACTGACTGTTCCGCTACAGAAGCAAAAAGTTCTTGCTGTTGACCTTTAAGATGGACTGGAGGGATTAAGAAAATAATGTATTTCTGGTAGTTTAAATAAGGTAGGCATATATCCAGGCAAGTTATTCATAGTTCTACAGAAAATGAAAAGCAAGAGGCAATGAAAACCATGTCTTGAGAGCAAAGCAGATGGTAAAAGCAGTGGTGGCACATGTTCACAGAAATTCAGTAGAAAGACCATCAATGATGGCTTAGGAAATGCCCATTTTGAAAATGTCTGGGCTGCCCACTGAGGGCAAAGTGGATCTCCATATTTCCAAATAGCAGAAACAATATCTTCTAACAAGTGAGGTGAATAGCAGAAGCTCTTAAAATTAAAATGCTTACTTCAGCATTATATGGCAGATGGTCACAGGATCCCTTTCATTGATGAAAAAACGTTTGTTGATGAGACTTCAACGCCTAAAATGACATATAAGATAAACTCGGAGAATTCTCTAGCTTAAGCAATTCCGTGGCATTTTTCATTGGCTTACAATGACATTAGACTGTTGCACATTAAAATTGCAAGTGTCCAACAGATGGAGGCATCTTTTCATTTACCGAATTTGTCCTTGAAGGCAAATCTCATGTCAAGAAGGTATTTGACACTTATAAGGAAATCCATCACTCCAAAGGTTTGTTGATAAGAAGAAAGCTGCAATGTGTGAATTGATGTGTATTATTTTCTGCTTTTCTGTGGTTTCTGCTATGTCTTGTTTCACAAAGAATGCTAGGGACTTTCTACTTATAAGTGTATCTTTAAAAGCTTTGGTTTCACTTCCAAATCAGAGTAGAAACCACTGCCAGGAACTTAAAATATAGTGTAACATGAAATTAACCTGAGTGGTTCTATACTCTCAAATTGGTGACAAATACTTACTTACATCCTGATGGTTAATAACAAATGTACTTAACTTCTATAATTCTAATACCAAATAATGATAAAGTGAATTTCCAGAACACATTCCATTTTCAAAAGCTTCTGAAAGGTCAGAATCTGCTGCTAAAAACGACCCAAGGTTCCAGAAAGCCCTTCTGTATTGGGGTGTAAGTTTTTTACAATTTTTTTTTTGGACTGCTTTTACAATTTTTTTGGACTGCCCTCTGTTTTGGGGGTGTAAGCTACAAAGGTAGCATGGAGTTCTTTCAGTGAAAAGGGAATCAAAACTTCTGACAAAGTGTAGCAGGAGACAGTACTACAGAACCTAAAAAATACCCTCTTGATTGACCTTGCAGCTCAGTAAATTGAGCAATGCCTATTGTGCGAGGAGCCCTGGGTTTGATTCTCATCTGGGAAGTTTGAATTCCTCTTTAGCCAAGTTTGCTCACCAGTCTGGAAGTATGACTGAAGATATGAATGTGTGTAATCTAATGTATAAAATCCATGCAAATCTATTAAGAATTGTACATGAATTAATGCCACTACCAATAGGCAGTTTATTACAAAGGTAGAGATTGCTGATGTGATCATTTAGTTAAAGGTAGAGTTTAAACGGTACAATAATAAAATATATTTTGTGTCTTTATGTTGACCCCTTAAGATTAAGCTTTGGCAAATGAACCTAAACCCCCAGAAATAGTGTTTCATACTTCAAAAGATGGCCTACAAGATGAGATAGAAATTAATACTGAAAGTGTACAGTGTTCTCTTTGAAAAGTAGCAGCAGATTTCCTGATGAAAAATTGCATAATTTTTGTCTGGTCAGAAAAATTAAGAGCCTGTTTGTGCAGGCCAAAAGTGGGTGTTTTGAATAATTACATGAGATATTTGAGTTTGTTGATTCTCATATTATATTACATGTGAACTGAGCGCGATGGCTCAGGCAGTTTCGTATGTGGCCTTCATTTGGGAGGCCTGGGTTTGAATTCCAGTTGCCAACTTACCTGACCCATGGGTGTTTCTGGTCTTTTCCTGGGTTGCCAGGCAAATGCTTTTGGTTAATCACATCCCCTGAATTTTCTGTCCCTTTATTTCATCTACATTATCATTTCACATCATCTCTCATCTAGTGGTCTCTTTCAGGGTAGAAGCATAGGCGTGTGTTTCGGCGCTGTCCTGACTCCTAAGGTCCGCCACCCTCATTTTCTTCTCGCCTCATCCTTCCTCGCAGAAGATGCCCCACTTGGGGTTTTGGTGCCGAATCCCCTATATAGTAATCCTAATCCTACTTATTACATACAATATTTTTTCTACACATCTGTTTAACCAACAAAATAGCACATTAAAATACTTCTAACCACTTTGACTTTGTGGTTCTTAGAATTAGAAATCCAATTTGCAGAACTTTTAAATGTTCTTTTTTTGCATAGAAACACACTCCGTAGCAGCAGGATTACATCACATATCACAACACCATCTTCCAAGGTCGGTGACAATAACAAACAGCTTACCCAACTTCCACTGTTGACAACACTCTTGTTACATCTCTTACAACAACTGTTGTTTCACAACTTGCAACGCCCGCTGGCGTGTCACAATCTCTTAAATACCTCCCGATAATTTCCAGAAGATTCAAAAATAAACCAGAACCCGAACAATCTCTATCAGTCCAGAAATTTCCATTTATCTCAGTTTGTTTGCCTCAGCAAACCCTTATCGGCATGTCATCTCTGTCTGCCGAGTCTTTGTTTTCACACTGCCCGCATATCAGCTCCTTTTGTGTAAACATAGATCGTAGATACGGGTTTGTGACACTGCTTCCTCCTGAAGGCTGGTCGTCCCGAGCAGCACCATCGTAGCAGGCCAGACGATCCAGGTGTACCACCATCTTCCCTCGGGACACCTTCTGGATGCGGTAGACCATGTCGTTGATCCTCTTCACCCCCAGGTACGGTACTTGCCACGGCTTTTGAAGTTTCGGGCATCGTCCCTTGTTCCAGTTAGGGCGGTACAACCAGACTAGGTCACCCTGCTGGAACCCTTGGCTGTTGGCTTGCCTGTCGTATAGGGTCTTCATGCGGTCGCTCGCCTTCTGGATGTTCTGACGAGCCATCTCATGCATGTCGTGGAGATGGTCCACCAGATTCTCCACATACTCAGTTGCTGGCTGTTTTGCGTCCGGGGGGCTTCCAAAAGCCAGATCACAGGGGAGGCATAATTCTCAGCCAAACATTAAGCTGGCTGGCGTCATCCCAGTGGTGTCATGTGTTGACGAGCGGAGGCCAGCAAGAACAGTGGCACCTTGACGTCCCAGTCTCGCTGATGGCTGGCCACGACCTTCCTCAGGTGCTCTTCTAAGGTCTTCATGTATCTCTCCACCATGCCGTCCGACTGTGGATGTAGTGGTGTGGTGCGGGTCTTGTTCACCCCAAGTCTTCCTAGTGCCTCCTTCATCAGGTTGGACTCAAAATTGGTGCCCTGGTCGCTATGGAGCTCTAACGGTACCCCAAATCGGCAGAACACTTGCTCCACGAGGCAGTCTGTAATTGCCTTTGCCTCCTGGTTCGGGATGGCATACACCTCCGGCCACTTGGTGAAGTAGTCCACGACCATCATCAGGTACTGATTGCCTCGGTCGGACACTGGGAATGGTCCAGCTATGTCGACAGCGATGCGTTTGAATGGCGCTACGACGTTGTACTGCTGTATGCGACCCCGGCTCCTAGCCTGGGAGCCGCGACTCACCACGCACACGTGACATTGACGGCACCATCTCTCAGCATCTGCTCGGAGCCTCAGCCAGTAGGAGCGCTGCCGAAGTTTTTCGATCGTCCGGTTTGCTCCCAGGTGTCCTCCTGAAGTACCAGCGTGCACTTCCTCCAAGACCTCCGGGACCTTACTTCGGGGAAGTACCAATTGCTTCCTCTGCATCTTCCCATCAGGCGATTTCCATACCCGGAACAGCTCCCGTAGGGGAGAGGATCCGTCCCCTTCAGCTGCCGTAGTGTGGGCGCTGCGGACCCTTAGCACTCGTGGTACCTCTGACGTTACTAAAGGAACCTTGGGTCGAACATCTGAGCCCCACCTCCGGGAGTTCGGATTGAGATGGTCTCGAGGGGGCAGTGTGTTCCCGATACCTGTAGCACGGGGTTGAGGGAAGCCATTAATTCTCCCGGGTACTAGCCTGCAAAGCTAGTAGAAGGTGTGCCAGATCGCTAGGCGGCCCCATCGAGGTCATATCGGTAGCCTTCACCTTTGGTGTTGGCGCGCGTAAGTGGCGTATCCACTTCCATCCCGTCTTGTGTCCTTGGACCAACTGGGGGGCTTGTTTGTTACCCAGGTATTGTCTTATGGAAAGCCCCACGGAGGATGCCGAGTGCCCTTTGGGACAGCTCGGATAACTCCCTGGTTGTAAGAGGCCCAGGTCTTGGTCCTACGGGTCCACGTATATGGGAGTAGAACCACTGGATTCAAACCCGGAACAGCACGCCCTCTCTTGTCTTCAGTGAGTCCCACTGGGCCCAGTACGACTTGTAGCTGGTGCTCCTCGGTGCGATTTTTCTTCTTTTTTTGTAGTTTACGTCCTCCAACGTTGTCATATCGGACGATGAATGGAATGGGTGAAATGATGCTCAAATGAGCCCGGGGTCCATGGAGCTTAGAGTTACCCAACATTCGTCTTTCAGGATAAGGGAAACCTCCGGAAAAACCTTATCCAGGTAACTCACCCTGACCGAGATTCAAACTCGGGACCTCTTGAATGTGAGGCAGACATGCTACCACCACGCTACCGAGGCGGGCTCTCGGTGCCATGTCCTCCCAGGTTGGCCTTGTCCCTACCTCCACTTCTCTCAAGAGTGGTCACAAGTCTGCCTCCACCAGCTGCTCCCTCCTCAGGCCTGCGCTATCCCAGCCATCCACAGGCACTGCCGTGATTTCAAAGTTCATCCCGCCAGAAGAGAACCCCACATTTAAGTTCATCACTAAATCAACAGATGGCAGCAGCAACTCCAGAATTACCCACACCACTGGATCAAGCTTTAGTCGCATAAGAGTCGAAGATGCAAACGATTTGCGAAACATGTCCTCAAAGTAGGTACGTAAGTGAAGCAGATGTGTAATAAATACGACTCATCTAAAAATTAATAATGACACATAGTGTCCAATCATTAGATGATCAATATGTATATCTCACTTTAAATTGCTCTGGATCCAGACTCCAAAACATTTGGTGCTTTTTACCTTATCAATGATCATATTGTTTACGTAGAAAATGAAACTAGTTACAGTGAAGCAATAAGTATTATACAAATATAACCATTTGTCACAAGAAACTTCACTTATCTTAAGAAAAATGATGTTGATTTTTCTTATTAGTTGAATTAGTTGAAGTTGAAATCGATTTCACGAAACCTTGTTCATGTCGTCAGTCAAGAAAACCACAGGAGAAAACAAATTCGCCGTTAAGGAAGCTGCTATGTTATTATGTTATTTCAGTATTACCAAAATCTGAAAACGAAACAAACTTGAGAACAGAATCAACTGCTGGTATTTCAAGATTCAGTACGCAATGTTTATTTTTTAAAATAAATATGTTTTCCAAAACCAATAAATCTATCAGGACATTTAATTGTTTTAATAATTTAACTTCAGGCTTTATACTATAGTTAAGTGACCAAAAATGATCTGCTACGGCCGATATATCAGTTTGTCCAACTCAATGTTACGAAAATGTTCTTTTGTTTTGGTTTCCAAATTATGTTTCGTCCTACCAATTTAAACCCGATCACAATCTAAACAATCAAATTGATAAATACCAGATTTTTTATTATAGGAATTTCATCTTTATTAGAGAAATGTAGTAAATTTTTAATACTATATTTGTTTTGAGGAACCAAAGTTATACCAAACTTTTTAAAAACTTTTTGAAATTGTTTATTAAACCGAGGATGGTAAGAAATTTTTTTTTTAAATTTATAATCGTCTTTTATTTTCGTAAGGGTAGAAATATCATTAATAGTTTTTTGATATTTAATTTTTCAATCTTCCTTTGTATAAAGCCTTTATGAAAACCATCAATTAAAGCAGTATTAATAATATGTTTATATTCTTTATTAAATTCCTCTTTATTCAGGGGTATATTTATTAATCTATAAATCAAACTATTAAAAACAGCAAATTTATGTGGAAAAGGGTTTAAAAAATTATTTTTATGTAATTATCGATATAAGTAGATTTCCTATAAATACCCAAATCCAATTTATTATTATTTCTTATTATCCTCTTATTTGAAGAAGACAACACACGTACGAAACCTTCAAGTCCGTCTGACACACTTCACACTGGAACTTCACCATTAACAACTCTCAAATGACTGCTTATCTTAAGTCTTGTCTTGGTCGACAACAGCTGATGACGTTAAGAAGATCTCTGCACTGCTCCACTCCACTTATATACAACCGAACCATCGTTCTCGAAAGTTACCGAACTCACACAATCGTTCACGATGGCGAGGGAAGGAAAAGAATTATCCAGAACTCACTCCATCTCCCCCTCTCCGCGCTCCTGTCTCTCCTTCGGCAAACGCCCCCGATTCTCGCACATGCGGGTGTGGCTTGGATGCTATCTGTCTCATTCCTTCCCTGCCAGCTGGCTTCAGCCCGTCGCACATGATGTCACACAACAATATAAAAGTGTAATTGATTAAGTGTTAAAAACCGCCTACAAGTTTTAAAAGTTCAGATCAGGACAGTCTTCTCTTCTTCATTAAGGGTGCCAAGAGTTGCTTCTTGACAGGATGCCAAGCCGGGTGACCACATTCCAGAAGTCGGCAGCGTACAGGGAAGTGCATACATCAATCCCAGAGAGACAATATCTCTTTTTATGTCATTGCTAGCCTTCTTTGGGTTGATGATGCTGATTCTTTGAATTAGGGCATCATCCCTGGACATAATTTTCCTTTTAGTTTCACAGTGTGCCTGTCTTACACTTAGCTCCGTGTTTTCACTAAGAGCAATGATTTTTGCCCTTTTACACGGTGTGATATCCCTAGTAAAGAAAAAAATGCAAAAATCGTTTTTGAATCTCAATATGTCTATGTATCAATGCCACTAAATATGAATTCAGAATGAATAGAAGAAAGAATTATCAGTTAAATTAACTGTTCTTATTGCTACATTGTTCTAATGTTTTCAAACAAAATGTATCCAGCAACAATGCAATGTGTAATTAAACTTAATTTAATTTCCATGCTGTCCCAATTAATCTGCACAGTACTGTAACAAGGGGAAAGGGAAGATGCATATGATACTATTATACAATTTGCAAATGCCTTAGATGTCCATTTGATGTATGACATTGACACAGCACATAGACTTTCCTCAAAAAAACCTGAAATACCAAACTAAGGAACCCCCTACTCTGGTTCGCATTACATGTCACTGGAAGAAAGAAGAAAAGTCCAAGCCAGAATAACAAAAGGATGAGTATCCACATTGAAGATATGGGTTAATCTGAACCCCCTCAACTAATTTTTATCATCAGTCACCTGACGGCCATCATTGATTCCATAGTGAAACGAACCAGCTATTTAAAGAGAGAAGGAAAGACAGTAGGAGCATGGGACAGAGATGGCAACATCTTCATACAAGAAAAGCAGTGTGGATCATCAAAAAGGATCATAAGGAAGAATCACATTTTGGCACATGAAAAGAAGGTAACCTCAAATAACAGCGGTACAAAACAAAACAAAGCAAGAGAAGGTCAGTGAACTAGTGCCTTTGGTTTTATTTTGTGATGAAGTGCAATATTTGTACCTTTTTGTGTGTGATTGTGATAACATTATTAGAGTGTTTAAATATGATTGTGTAGATGATTATTTAAACATTACAAGATCTCAACTAAGCCCACAGGTACATAAGAATTGTGTACCTGAATGTTAGGTGTATTGATAACATAAAATATGAAGCTATTAACAGTGAAGCAAACAAATATATACAAATATAATAATTTGTAACTTAAAGCTTCACTCAACTTATAAGAAATGATGACACTGTTCTTATAAACTGCACAGGATCACAATTTTTGAAACCTTTTACACATGCTCAGCAAGTCATAAACAACATCATCATCAACGTTACAAACACTAGATCTCACTATGGTCTTGTTAGTACTACCAAAATCTGAAAATGAAACAAATTTAAAAACAGAATCAACAGCCGGTATCAAAAACTATTTGTAGTTGGTTTATTAATACTCGTCACTTCTTGTTTATATTAATGAGAGACTAGTTTCAAAGACATTCGCCTCCATTTTCAATTTCTTTCCAACTGGCATCTGATGCTGTCTGCTGTCTCTCTGGTGGTGGAACTATGAACTTCTTTGACAAATTATCTACTGGTGGGATTTAAAAGTTCATTATACGATCCTTATTTTTCCATATGAATATGTTCTCCCATGTTGTCAATTTATTTTGGTTTATCACTCCTTTTAATAATTTTGGATTTGGATCAATGTCATGGTTTTCATTCCAAAAATGAAATGCTACTGCAAATAGTTTCTGAGATTAATTTTGATATCACTGTTACTAAATTCCTCCAAACACATATAATCAACAGCCGGTATTTCAAAATCCAGTATGCGATGTTTATTTTTTAAAATAAATATCTTTTCCCAAACCATTAAATTCTATCACTCTATTAAATTATTTTAATAATTTAACATCAGGATTTACTTCATGGTTAAATGACCAAAAATGATCTGCTACGGCCGATTTATTAGTCTGTTTGTATTTAATGTTACGAAAATGTTCTTTCGTTCTGGTTTCCAAATGTTCTGGTTTCTTATAAGATAAGTAAATTTTAAGTTACGAATTATTATATTTGTATATAAATTAGATGATCCTGAACTTCTTGTATCTACGATAATGAAAGTACATGTAATTGTTACAGTAGAAAGCTGGCTCAAAGAAAACATAATTAACCTTTTTAACCGTTAGAGATGTTTGGAAAACATTGGTACAGAATACAGTTAACATTGCCCACAGTATCTTGCACATAAACCTGAAAACGGACCTATTATGCACGTCAAACCTCCTGCATATGACCTTCAGAGGCAACACAGGTGTGGTGTTGCCTAGTCAGAACTAGCTTACTTTCACTTTGTAATTGTTAGATCAACGCTTGGATATTAATTTATTAAAAGCTTAAAACCTATATCAGATATATAGAGAATGATCGACCAAGAATACCAACAAAAAAAAAAAGTGTAATTTTAGCTTCAGTAGTTCGGTGTTTACATGTATTTGGTCAGAAATAAGTAATATTGAGCTGTCGAGAGATGGTCATAGCTCTGTGACTGTCCTGTTATGCTTCCTCTTTCTCTTATTACATTCTTAAATACTATGACCATGGGACAAAACAGGTAAATGATGTGGAGCTCTAAGAAGTTGTGGAAGCTTGCAACATGTGACTAAGTAAATCAACTGATTGTATTAGTGAGCAAGGAGAAACAAAATTTAATGTTTTACGTAGTCAAGCATAACATTCTTTATACGTGATGTGTGTTTGGAGGAATTTAGTAACAGTGACGTCAAAATTAATATAAAAATTATTTGTGGTTGGTTTATTGACACTCGTCACTTACTTTTTCATACATTTATGAGAGACTAGTTTCAAAGGCCCTGGCCTCCATTTTCAATCTCTTTCCAACTGGCATCTGTTGTTGTCTGCTCTCTCTGGTGGTGGAACTATGAACTTTTTTGTCAAATTATCTACTGGCGGGATTTCAAAGTTCATTACGCGATCCTTATTTTTCCAGATGAATATGTTCTCCCATGTTGTCAATCTATTTTGATTTATCACTCCTTTTAATAATTTTGGATTTGGATCAATGTCATGGTTTTCATTCCAAAAATGAAATGCTACTGCTGACTTGTCTTCTTGTTTCAATCTGATGTTTCTAAAGTGTTCTTTGACTCTGGTTTTTAAATTTCTTTTTGTTTGACCTATGTAGCATTTTTCACAATTCTTACAATTTATTTGGTATATTCCAGATTTGTTACCTGAAGGAATTTCATCTTTTGTTTTTGAATTTAGTAATTTTAAAATTGAGTATCTATTAGAAGGTGCCAAGATGATATTTTGTTCCTTGAATATCTTTTTAAATTTATTAAATGTTTTTGGATATGTGAATGAACTGAATATGCTGTTACTTTCTTTTTCTTTAATAAATGTGGTTGCTTCCTTAATGGTTTTCTTTAGTTTAGATTTTCTAATTTTCTTCAACACCAAACTTTTGTTGTATCCGTTTTCTTCTGCTATGTGTATTATTGCTTTTTGTTAACTTTTGTTGTATCCGTTTTCTTCTGCTATGTGTATTATTGCTTTTTGTGAAAAGCAGAAGAAAACGGATACAACAAAAGTTTGGTGTTGAAGAAAATTAGAAAATCTAAACTAAAGAAAACCATTAAGGAAGCAACCACATTTATTAACGAAAAAGAAAGCAACAGCATATTCAGTTCATTCACATATCATCCAAAAACATTTAATAAATTTAAAAAGATATTCAAGGAACAAAATATCATCTTGGCACCTACTAATAGATACTCAAATTTAAAATTACTAAATTTAAAAACAAAAGATGAAATTCCTTCAGGTAACAAATCTGGAATATACCAAATAAATTGTAAGAATTGTGAAAAATGCTACATAGGTCAAACAAAACAAAAAACCAGAGTCAAAGAACACCTTAGAAACATCAGATTGAAACAAGAAGACAAGTCAGTAGTAGCAATTCATTTTTGGAATGAAAACCATGACATTGATCCAAATCCAAAATTATTAAAAGGAGTGATAAACCAAAATAGATTGGCAACATGGGAGAACATATTCATCTGGAAAAATAAGGATCGCGTAATGAACTTTGAAATCCCACCAGTAGATAATTTGACAAAAAAGTTCATAGTTCCACCACCAGAGAGAGCAGACAACAATAGATGCCAGTTGGAAAGAGATTGAAAATGGAGGCCAGGGCCTTTGAAACTAGTCTCTCATAAATATATGAAAAAGTAAGTGACGAGTGTCAATAAACCAACCACAAATAATTTTTATATTCTTTATACGGTTTATCAGGTATTTTAAAGAATCTAAAATAACAGAGAAAAGTACAATCTTGTTTTAAGGTGTAAGGAGTTAACTGCTCACACGTGTGGAATGAATTAATTCACTGTTTCTCGGATGAGTTCAGAGGTAAAAAGATATGAGTCAGGTTCTGCTAGAATTTTTATGTCACTTAGAAAACACATTAACATATCAAAAAGAACACATTTAGAATATTTTGAAAAACATGTAGTTCGTAGAACAGTTTTGGAATTTTATAAACACTGCAAATTTGTACTGCCAAAAAGATAACGACTCCTTTACACGAAAAAAATCTTGGAAAGATTATGCTTCCTCCATCTAAAGAATTCTGGGGGAAAAAAATTAGGCTTCAGATATAGGAAAACCAATTGACAATCGTAAATTCTTTATGGAAATTATTGACTGTTGCACCAATATTGAAATTCCTTCGCACAGTGTACGAATTAGGAGTTTGTGGACAAAAGCAGTGTGGCAAGTGACGATGATGGTGATGGCAAGGACATTTACCGGAGTGACGACAAGCCACTCACCATTCTCTCGAATAATTAGGTACATTACTGTCTATTGCCATTTATTTGGTTTTAACAAATAGCAGCATTTTATGCAGCATAACTGTCAGTATATAAGTAATAAACGAACGTCTATAGAACTAAATATCATAGATATAGAACCAGACATTATGATATTAACAGAACATGGCCTAAAGTCAGATGAAATTTTAGCAAATAATTACCATGGGTACGCATTAGCATCACACTGTTGTAGGCAACATCACAAAGGTGGAGGTGTAGCCATATATGTAGAAAACCGTATAAATTTCAAAGAGATAGACTGCAGTAATTTTGGGGATGAAATGTTATGCGAACTAGCAGCAGTAGAGATTTTCCTAAGAGAAACCAACATAGTGTTAATTGGGGTGTATAGATCTCCAGGTGGAAGTAAAGACTTGTTTCTGAAAAGAATAGAAAATCTTTTAAATAAATTAGACAACAAAAAAACTAAAATACTAATGGGGGACTTTAATAGAAAGTAAATATAAATTATCACTTAAAGAAATTTTAGATAGGCATAATTTAAAAATAGGTATAGAAAAACCCACAAGAATTACTAAATACTCTGAATCTTGCATTGACAATATTTTTATAAATTTACCAGAGACAAAATGGAAAATATCAATTAAAATGACAGGGATAGGAGATCACTTTGGTCAACTTCTAGAGCTAAATTTAAAAAGAGACAGCTCTGTACAAACTATTTCTGAGTACAGGAGACAAGTAACTGCAGAAAACTTGAACAATTTTAGAAAATATCTTAAAGATGTATGTTGGGAAAAGATGTATGATTTGGATGACGTAAACAAAAAGTATGAAATTTTCAAAGAAACAATACAAAATGAGTTAGAAATAACAATGCCCTTTAAAAAATTCAAAATAAATGAGGGGGAAAGGGTAATGAACTTACAAATTGGATGATAAAAGGAATAAAAGAATCTTGCAGGAGAATGAGATTTTAAAATCCAATAAAGCATCCAAATATGAATGAAAAATCACTAAATTATACTGAAAATTACAGTAAAATATTAAATGCCTTAATTGTGCAAGCAAAAATTAACTATAACAAAGAACAAATTAAAAAAGTAGAAAACAAAAGTTATATGGAAAATTGTAAATCAAATGCACAAAATCTGTGGCACAAAAAATAGAAAATATTGAAATAAATCATTAAAATAATAAAATAACAGATCCAAAAGAAATATGTAATCTACTCAATTACTATTACATAAATGTTGCAAAACAGCTAAGTTCATGTCAAATGGCAATGGCGGTAAATTCAAAATTTGTGACAGACTCAAATCAAATTAATTCCATGGCAGTTTTTGAAGTTGTGGCAGATGATTTTTAAGAAAAATAAATCAACTATGATCAAAGAAATTTGCAGGTCTGGATGAAGTTTCAAACGAAATGCTAAAACACATAAAATATGAAATCATTGAGGTTATAACCCATGTAATAAATACTTCATTAATGCATGGATTATTTCCAGATATACTGAAAAAAGTTGCTGTCAGGCCAATATACAAACAAAAAGGAAGTACATTTAACACAGAAAACTATAGACCAATTACATTATGCTCTGCACTATCAAAAGTGATACAGGGAGTGTATTTGAAGCAGTTGCAGAAATACTTTGAAAAACAAAACATTTTATCAGAGTTACAATATGGGTTTCAAAAACATAAATCAGCAACCAAAGCAACAGATAAAGCAAATGATATAATCATAAACGCTCTATATCACCATTGAACATAGTATTTTATTGAATAAACTATCTACGAGGGCTGTTTTTTTTTTTCAACCTCCGATCGCTCCATGCCGACGCTACGCGGGCAGCAGAAAGCGGGTATGCGCTGTCGACGACTGCGCAGCTCTCGCACTACACACTCCGCCATTGTTGACATTCAGTCGTCAGTCGGCGTTGTGCTACAGCCACGTAAACATGGCCGCCATTATTGATGCTCCCGCCAAGTGCAAATTGCGAAGTGTAATTCGTTTTCTACAGGCTGAAGGCCATGGTGCTGCAGAAATCCATCGGAGGATAAGTCGTGTGTATGGCGAAAACTTCATGAGTGATGGTGTTGTTCGTGAATGGTGTCGAAAGTTTAAAGATGGTCGTAATGATGTGCATGATGAAGGGGTTCAAGGACGCAAATCTGTCGTTTCAGATGACCTTGTTCAACGAGTTGACAGAATGGTTAAAGAAAACCGCAGATTCACCATCACTGCTTTGTCTACGGAGTTTCCAGAAGTTTCAAGGTCTGTTTTGTACTTGATTGTTACTGAAAGGTTAGGCTACAAAAAACTTTGTGCACGTTGGGTCCCAAAAATGTTGACTGACAAACACAAAACTCGACGAATGGCATCAGCTTTGGAGTTCCTTGAGCGTTATCACGATGAAGGAGACAACTTTTTGAAATCAATCGTGACAGGGGATGAAACTTGGGTTCAATACGACACACCGGAAACGAAACGGCAATCACAACAATGGATGCATTCAAATTCACCAAACAAACCAAAGAAATTCAAACAAACATTCAACAACAGAAAGACCATGGCTACTGTGTTTTGGGACCAACAAGGTGTGTTGCTTGTGGAGTTTATGCAGCCCGGAACCACAATAACTTCAGCTGTTTATTGTGAAACTTTACGTTTACGTAGAGCCATTCAGAACAAACGAAGAGGAAGGCTGACTGCTGGAGTTGTTCTGATCCACGATAATGCCCGTCCACACACTGCGGCAGCAACTCAACGGCTTCTCGACCAATTTGGATGGGACATTTTCGATCAGCCGCCATACAGTCCTGACTTAGCACCCAGTGACCTTTTTCCTCAACTGAAGACGTGGCTTGGTGGGAAGCGATTTCAAACCAATGAGGACCTTCAAACGAATGTCAAGGACTACTTGAATTCACTGGCGGCAACTTTCTTTGAAGAGGGAATTGAAAAGCTTGTCCACAGATATGACAAATGTCTCAATCTCTTCGGTGATTATGTCGAAAAGTAACCATAACTGTACTATTCTTTTGGTAATAAAATTATTGTTTTATATGAACTTGTGTTTTATTTATAGCCTATCGGAGGTTGGAAAAAAAACGGCCCTCGTAATATAGGAGTCAGAGGTACTGCTTTGAATTGGTTTGAAAGCTATCTCAGGAACAGAGAGCAAATGGTAGAAATTAGCTATCTAAATGAATGTACAAACTCGATGGGGGTTAAATTATCCAAAAAATTAACAAACGAATATGGCGTACCACAGGGATCCATCCTTGGGCCTATTTTGTTTCTTATATATGTAAACGATCTCCCTGCTCAAGTTGATACAGCAGAGGTTGTGTTATTTGCTGATGACACTAGTATATTCATAAAAGGTAATCAATTAAATAATGACTGTACAGTTACTAACAGTGTGATACAAAAACTGTCCAACTGGTTTGAAGCTAACAGGCTTGTAATCAATAAGGAAAAAACAAATGTAGTGTGTTTCCACCACCTACAGAATAAAAATATTGATATTCCTGATATTGAATTCGATGGTACAAAACTGCAATATGCCCACAGCGTTAAATTCCTAGGAATTACCATTACTCAATACATGAAGTGGAACACTCATATAGATGAGCTGATAAAAAAATTAAATAAAGTACTGTTTATGATAAGAGTAACTAGAAACACCTTAAAATTTGAATCCTTACGAATTATATATTTTTTGTATTTCCACTCAGTTTTGAACTACGGAATCATATTCTGGGGTAGCTCACTGAATAGTATCTCGGTATTTGAATTACAGAAACAAGCGATACGATTGCTCTTTAGAGTACCCAGGCAAGCAAGTTGTAGAACACTATTTAAACAATCCCCTATTCTGCCATGACCTTGGCTATACATAAGAAATGTTCTAGTATATACCTATCAAAATATTAACTCATTAAAAAAAAACTAGGATGTACATTCCTACAAAACCAGAAATAGACTCAACCTAAGCATGATATCTCACAATACTTCACTATTTGCAGACAGTTTTATTGTAACAGGGTTGAAATTATTCAACGCCTTACCAGACTCACTTAAGAGCATTACTAGTGTAGATCGTTTTAAATGTGAATTGACAAATCTTTTATTGAATCACTGTTTTTACAATATTGGAAGAGTTTTACTCGAGCAACTGTAATAAGCACACTAATATATAATACTACTTGTAAAAGACAATTATTTTATCAGGTATACTGCTGCTATGTAAATGTAAATATGCATTTGTAAATATGTTAATATTGTTAAATTACGACAAAATTTATATCATGTATTCATGGTCTACAGATGCAAATAAAATAAATAAATAAATAAACATAATCATGAAACTGTGATTGCTATTTTTCTAGATTTATCAAAAGCATTTGACTGTTTAAATATAAACATCCTTGTAAATAAATTAGAAAAGTATGGTATACAAGGCATTGCACAAAACAGGATTAAATCATATTTAGAAAATAGACAGCAGTGTGTGGAAATAAACTACAAAAATAAGGGTAGGATACAAAAAATCTGATCAAAATTTGAATTTGTCAAACATGGAGTTCCAAAAGGTGCAAAACTGGGTCTGTTTTTGTTTCTAGTATATATAAATGATATGTTTGAAGTTGTAGCAAGAAACGAGGGCACAGCAATTGGACATGCAGATGATACAACAATAATAATTAGGGATCATACTATGAAATGTGCAGAAAATAAAGCAAACCACATTCTAAAAGTACTAAAGGAATACTTTTTGAATTTAGATTCAGTATTATACATAAAAAAGACTGCCTGGATAAACTTCAAATTCAAAGAACAACACACAGATCATATTGAACTCAAAATAAATGGGGAAACTATTCCTGAGGCATTAGTAACAAAATTTTTAGGGGTTATTATTGATAAATATCTAAATTGGCAACCACATATAAACCATATAACGAAAAATATAAAGGTTTGTATATACTAAGACAGATCAAAAATACCATGCATAACAGAACACTGAAGCAGGTGTATTATGCTTTCATATATTCACATATAAAAATATGGAATAACTCTATGGGGAAATATTGCAGCTAAGGAGATATTAAAAATATTTAAATTACACAAGAAGACAATTAGAATAATCGAGAAATTAGGCAGAAAACACACTTGCAGAGAAATATACCAAAAATACAACATTCTAACTGTCCCATAATACATACATGAAAGTATAAAGCATGTTCTACAAAATGAACAAATAGCCAAAAATAGAAATATCCATAGTGTCACCCTGGTGGTAGGCTCGCGAAGCCGATGAAAAATGATGGCCGATCCTTACCGGAAGTGAGAGACAGTTGAGGGTAGAGTGAGAGAAAATAAACAGTTTAAGGTTAGCTAGCAAACAGTAATGGTGACGAATGTATTTGCTAGGAAAATAAATTGTAGTTTGTGTTTCGTAACCTCGTTTTATTATTTCACGAACCCACAAAGTCACAACTGGTGTCCGGAGTGGGATAACAACATCACCGAAGATTATGGCCATGGAATCGGCATTGGAAATGCTTTTGCAGAAGATGAACGAATTAACAGCGAAGTCGGAAGCGGCAAATAACAACTTGGCCGCGAAGATGAACGAGTTAACAACAAAAACAGAAGCGGCAAATAACAACCTGGCCGCAGAGTTGAAAGAAATAAAGACCGAATTGACCACAGAAATGAAGGCAGCGAACGACAGTCTGGCCACGGAAATGAAGGAGACGAACGAGGTCCTCGCCCCCAAATTTGAGGAACAGTTGGCCGGCGTGAGGGATGACGTGACGGAGCTGGGCAAGCGGATGGGCCAAGTGGACGAGCGCGTCAAGGACCTGGCGAGCCGCTTCAATGACCTAGAGGAAAAGGCCGACAATAACGCCAAGTCCCTGAACGCCATGGTTGAAGACGTCGAAGACCTCGCGAACCGCGTAAACAACCTGGAGGGAACGGCCGACAGCAGCGTCAAGTCCATGAACGCCATGGTTGAAGACGTCGAAGACCTCGCGAACCGCGTAAACAACCTGGAGGGAACGGCCGACAATAACGCCAAGTCCCTGAACGCCATGGTTGAAGACGTCGAAGACCTCGCGAACCGCGTAAACAACCTGGAGGGAAAGGCATATAGCAGCGTCAAGTCGCTGAACACCATGGTGGAGGACGTCGTCGGCAGGAAGCTGAAGGACATGAAGGCCGACGGGCCGGGACGCGACACATCTGCGCGCGTCAAACCTCCCAAGTATGACGGCGCGTCAACGTTTGAAGTCTTCCGCCGCCAGTTCGACACAGTGGCCAGGCACAACAGATGGTCACCGGAGGAGGAGCTCACACAGTTAATAGCCAGCCTCCAGGGACGGGCCGCGGAAATCCTAAACGCGGTGCAGACGACGGCGGCGCCCAAGGACATCTGGGAGGCTCTGGAGAATCGCTTCGGGAACCACCGCTTAGCCGCAGCATACCGCAGCCAGCTAAAGGCAAGGTCGCAGCAGCCGGGGGAGACGCTGCAGGAGTTCGCCATAGCGATCGAGCAGCTGGCTAGCAAGGCCTTGGTTGACCTGCCACTGGAGTTCGTATCCCGGGAAGCTGCCTACAATTTTGTCGACGGGGTACGGGACACGGAGATTCGTCAGCGCCTAATGCTCGGCGATTATAAAAACATCCAAGAGGCGCTGACAGCGGCATTAAGGATGGAGGCGGCCAAGGTAGCATCTATCCCGACATCGAGAACGAGGAGTGTCCGCTACGCCGGAGACAGAAGACCAGCTGAGGGACGCCGGCGAACACCTAGTGGCCTGTTGGGGGTGTGGACAGCCCGGACACCTGCGGAGAGACTGCCCACACCAGGAAGAGCAGCCGGAAAACGAGTAAGGGCCGTCGTGGAGAGGGGCACGTCGGGGCCATTACCACCATCCCCTCGAGTGACAATCCGCGCCGTCAGCCGGCGGATGGATGACAACCTCATCGCGGACGGCTGGGTAAAAGGAAAGCCGTGCCGCGTGCTGGTGGACACCGGGGCGGCCGTGACCATCATCAGACCTGACGTGGCGAAGGGTTTGCCGACGAGGAAACCGAGCCGACCATACCAGCTTGTGACGGCATCGGGCGACACCATGCCTGTGCAGAAGGAGGCCATGCTGGAACTGAACTTGGGACGGAGTGCCGTGCGTCTGTGGGTGTTCGTCGCGAAAGTGGCTGAGGAGGTGATTCTGGGACTGGATGCCCTCAGGAGCCACGAGGCGACGGTCGACGTCGGCAGGAAGGTCCTGAGTCTCAACGGAGAAGAGGTTATTCTCCATCAACCAGAAGAGCGCCTTGGAATTGGCAGGGCCGTCTTGAGCGAAGACGTGGTTGTCCCCGCGAGGAGCGAAGTGATAGTGACGGCGCGACCGGAAGGCCAGACAGCAGGTGGGGTTCAGAGGCAGCAGGAGTACGACTTCACGTCGGAACATCGAGAGGGAAGAGTCACGGTAAAGCGCACGCTATGTCCCGAAGACCCTGTCCAGAAGAGTGAGGCCAATGCACATGAGTGGAGGGGAAGGAGCGTGCCGCAGCAGTTCGAGTAGTCACGGCAGTGCCTGCGGATGGCTGGGATAGCGCAGGCCTGAGGAGGGAGCAGCTGGCGGACGCAGACTTGGGGCCACTCTTGAGGGATGTGGAGAACCTGGTGGACCACCTCCACGACATGCACGAGATGGCTCGCCAGAACATCCAGAAGGCGAGCGACCGCATGAAAACCCGATGCGACAGGCAAGCCAACAGCCAAGGGTTCCAGCAAGGTGACCTGGTCTGGTTGTACCGCCGGACCCGGACCAAGGGACGCTGCACGAAGCTTCAGCAGCCATGGCAAGGACCGTACCGTGTGATGAGGAGGATTAACGACGTGGTCTACCGCATCCAGAAGGTGCCCTGAGGAAAGATGTTGGTGGTACACCTGGATCACCTGGCCCGCTGCGAAGGCGCTGTTCGGGACGACCAACCTTGAGGAGGGAGCAGTGTCACCCCGGTGGTAGGCTCGCAAAGCCGATGAAAAATGATGGCCGATCCTTACCGGAAGTGAGAGACAGTTGAGGGTAGAGTGAGAGAAAATAAACAGTTTAAGGTTAGCTAGCAAAGAGTAATGGTGACGAATGTATTTGCTAGGAAAATAAATTGTAGTTTTTGTGTTTCGTAACCTCGTTTTATTATTTCACGAACCCACAAAGTCACAATACTTATAATGTAAGAAATAAACATGATTACTATAGAACTGTACTCAGGGGAACATTAAATAATCGTTCAATTGAAAATATAGGAAAAGAACTCTATAATGCATTACCAAAAGAAATAAAAGATATGCAACAGAGAAAGATGTGCTTAAAAGCATTAATAACTTTTAATAGAAAATGCATTCTACAGCATTGATGAACTCAAGCACATTAGTAATTATAGTGTATAAACATGTGTCTGTGTGTGTGTCTGTGTGTCTGTCTGTGTGTGTCTGTGTGTGTGTCTGTGTGTGTCTGTGTGTGTCTGTGTGTGTGTGTGTGTCTGTGTGTGTCTGTGTGTGTCTGTGTGTGTGTCTGTGTGTGTGTCTGTGTGTGTCTGTGTGTGTCTGTGTGTGTCTGTGTGTGTGTGTCTGTGTGTGTCTGTGTGTGTGTCTGTGTGTGTGTGTCTGTGTCTGTCTGTGTGTGTGTCTGTGTGTGTGTCTGTGTGTGTGTCTGTGTGTGTCTGTGTGTGTCTGTGTGTGTGTCTGTGTGTGTGTCTGTGTGTGTCTGTGTGTGTGTCTGTGTGTGTGTCTGTGTGTGTGTGTGTCTGTGTGTGTGTCTGTGTGTGTGTCTGTGTGTGTCTGTGTGTGTCTGTGTGTGTGTCTGTGTGTGTCTGTGTCTGTGTGTGTGTCTGTGTGTGTGTCTGTGTGTGTGTCTGTGTGTGTCTGTGTGTGTCTGTGTGTGTCTGTGTGTGTGTCTGTGTGTGTGTCTGTGTGTGTCTGTGTGTGTGTCTGTGTGTGTCTGTGTGTGTCTGTGTGTGTGTCTGTGTGTGTGTCTGTGTGTGTGTCTGTGTCTGTGTGTCTGTGTGTGTGTCTGTGTGTGTGTCTGTGTGTGTGTCTGTGTGTGTCTGAGTCTGTGTGTGTGTCTGTGTGTGTCTGTGTCTGTGTGTGTCTGTGTGTCTGTGTCTGTGTGCGTGCGTGCGTCATTAAAACTGTAAAATCATAGGTAATGATATTACAAAATGTAATGTATATAATGATTGAGACGTATCCTATGTAAATTGAGCATAAGGATGAAATAAAATGAAATGAAATGAACTTTGTATTTTAAACAGATGCATTTAATAGCTCTGGATAAAAAAACACACACACACGCACACGCGCACGCGCACGCACACGCACGCACACGCACACACACACTCACACACACACACTATTGTGACTTTGTGGGTTCGTGAAATTAAGAGTCCAATTGCACAGACTCAAAATGTTCTTTATTTCCACCGAATTACAGTTGGAACACTTGCCGATTACACAGAATTATGTAGCGCACACAATTACAATTCAGCAGTTCGTCTGTCACAGGTCCACTCTGCACTCGCAATTACGCACGACTCCTCCGATGCACGTACACAGTCTTCCGGTCCGTTCGCTCACTGGGCGCTCCTCACGGCTGCTCGCCCAGAACTTAACTCTCTCCAGCCCGGCGTGTCGCTTATATAAGACCAACTGACCTATCTAGAAGGTTCCGGGTTAGATGAAATATCCCGACTAAGTCAGACCTCAGGAAGAGGGGAAAGAGGCGGCCAGCGACCGGTGACACTTTCCTCACCATCCCCTTCAGTGAACGCTACAAGATAAATGGGTAGGCGTGGCCTGAATGCCTTCTGTCGGCCTACTGCTGGCCGGTTCTATCGGGAGCTCCGATGTTCGGGTGACACTGCTCCCTCCTCAAAGCTGGTCGTCCCGAACAGCACCATCGTAGCGTGCCAGGCGATCCAGGTGTACAACCAACACCTTCCCTCGGGGAACCTTCTGGATACGGTAGACCACGTCATTAATCCTCTTCACCACCCGGTACGGTCCTTGCCATGGCTGCTGGAGCTTTGGGCAGCGTCCCTTGGTCCGGGTACGGCGGTACGAGACTAGGTCACCTTGCTGCAACCCTTGGCTGTTGGCTTGCCTGTCATACCGGGTCTTCATGCGGTCGCTCGCCTTCTGGATGTTCTGGCGAGCCATCTCATGCAAGTCGTGGAGATGATCCACCAGGTACTCGGTCGCTGGCTGTTTCGCTTCCAGAGGGCTTCCAAAAGCCATGTCACAAGGAAGGCGTAACTCTCGGCCGAACATTAAGCTGGCTGGCGTCATCCCCGTGGTGTCGTGTGTTGACGAGCGCTAGGCCAGCAAGAACAGTGGCACCTTGACGTCCCAGTCTCCCTGATGGCTGGCCACGACCTTTCTCAGGTGTTCCTCGAAGGTCTTGATGTATCTTTCGACCATGCCATCCGACTGGGGATGTAGAGGCGTAGTGCGGGTCTTGTACACCCCAAGCCTTTCTAATGCCTCCTTCATCAGGTTGGATTCAAAATTGGTGCCCTGGTCACTGTGCAGCTCTAACGGCACCCCAAATCGGCAGAACACTTGCTCCACGAGGCAGTCTGTGATTGTCTTGGCCTCTTGGTTCGGAATGGCATACACCTCCGGCCACTTGGTGAAGTAGTCCACGACCACCATTAGGTACATGTTGCCTCGGTCGAACACTGAGAATGGTCCAGCAATGTCGACAGCGATCCGTTCGAATGGCGCTCCGACATTGTAGTGCTGCATGCGACCCCGGCTCCTAGTCTGGGGGCAACGACTTGCTGCGCACACGTGACATTGACGGCACCATCTCTCAGCGTCTGCTCGGAGCCTCAGCCAGTAGTAGCGCTGCCGTAGCTTGTCAATCGTTCGGTTCGCTCCCAGGTGTCCTCTTGAAGTACCGGCGTGCACTTCCTCCAAGACTTCCGGGACATTACTCCGGGTAAGTATCAACTGTTCTCTCTGCGTCTTCCCATCGGGTGATTCCCATACCCGGAACAGCACGCCCTCTCTGGTCTTCAACGAGTCCCATTGGGCCCAGTACGACTTGTAGGTGGCACTCCTCGGTGCGATGTCCTCCCAGGTTGGTCTTCTCCGTGCCTCCATTTCCTACAAGAGTGGCCCCAAGTCTGCGTCCGCCAGCTGCTCCCTCCTCAGGCCCGTGCTATCCCAGCCATGCGCAGGCACTGCCGTGACTACTCGGATTGTTGCGGTGCGCTCCTTCTCTTCCACTCTTGTGCACTGGCCGCACTCATCTGGACGGGATCTTCGGGACATAGCGTCTGCGTTACCGTGGTTCTTTCCTCTGCGATGTTCCGAGGTAAAGTCGTACTCCTGCAGCCTCTGAACACAACGTGCTGTCTGGCCTTCCAGGTTCTTAAAGCTCAATAGCCAGTTTAGGGCGGAATGGTCAGTCCTCTGGAGAAATGGCTGACCGTACAGGTACTTGTGGAAGTGCTCCAAGGCCTTTACTACCATCAGTAGCTCTCGTCGGGTGACGCAGTAGTTCTTATCTGCCTTGGATAGCGTCTTGCTGTAGTAGGCTATCACCCGCTCATGGCCGTCCCTTATCTGCCTTGGATAGCGTCTTGCTGTAGTAGGCTATCACCCGCTCATGGCCGTCCTGGATCTGCGATAGGACACCTCCAATGCAATGGTCGCTGGCGGCGGTGTCCACAATGAAGGCGCCACCAGGTTGTGGAAATCCCAAAATTGGAGCACTGCACAGGGTCTTCTTCGGGTGCTGGAAAGCGTCTTCGGCCTCTTCCGTCCACACATAAGGCCGGTGTTCCTCTGTCAGGCGGGTGAGGGGTTTGGCGATGTGGAGAACCCCTTTATGAAGCGTCGGTAATAACTGCACAGCCCCAGGAAACTGCGCAACTCTTTCTTATCCTTTGGGCGAGGCCAATCTCTCACACCCTGTGTCTTCTCCGGGTCTGTGGCCACTCCGGTTGCTGAGACTATGTGGCCCAAGTAGTTCACTTCCTTGCGGAAGAGCTGGCACTTCGCGTTCAGCTTCAAGTTGGTCGCCCGCAGTCTCTGTAGCACCTTACTCAGATTCTCGATATGGTCTTCAAAAGTCTTTCCGACGATGATGTCCAGGTATAGCAGGCAGGCGCCGTAATTCTGTCCTCTCATCACTGACTCCATGAGGCGTTGGAAGGTTGCTGGTGCGTTGCAGAGGCCAAAGGGCATAACTGTGAACTGCCAGAGCCCTTGGCCTGTCGAGAATGCGGTCTTCTCCTTGTCTCTCGGGTCTAGGACTACCTGCCAGTAGCCCTACTTCAGGTCCAGGGTCGAGAACCACTGTGCACCAGCTAGCGTGTCCAGGGTATCGTCAATCCCGGGTAAGGGGAAACAGTCATTCCGGGTGACAGCGTTCAGCTTCCTGTAGTCCACGCAGCTTAGTTCGCCGTTCTTCTGTCACCAAGACTACAAAGGGAACACCAAGGGCTGTCCGACTCTTCAATCACTCCCCTGGATCTCATGTCCTCCCGCATGTCTCGTATCGCCCCTTGCTTCGCCAGCGGAACGGGTCTAGGTGGTTGCCGATTAGGCCGAGCGTCCCCAGCGTCGATGCGGTGATGTACTGTGTCCGTGCGGCCGCAGTCACTATCACCTTGGCTGAAGAAGCGCTGGTATCGTCTCAGCAGTTGTCGAACTTTCTCCAGCTGTTCTACGGTCAGGTGGTCGGCCGCCCTCTCCAGTAAGCCTTCGAGCCGGGGCCCCAGGTGTTGCGTCGGCACCGGCTCCTATGTCTTGTCGATTGCTGTTACGCTTACCACGGGCTCACGTTCCCAACTCTGTCCCGGCCTGGACGTCGTGATCGGTGTCCGTTGGATTTAGGAGTCTCACTGGCACCTCCTCTCGGCACGGCAACAATGCCCTGGCTACACATAGTCCGTGTACAGGCGTCTTCTGGTCCAGCATCATGTTCCTGGTTCTCTGGCCTTCCAGTCGCGCCGTCACCACCACCTCGCTCCTCGCGAAGACAACCACATCTTCGTTGAAGACGACCCTGCAGATTCCAAGGCTCTCTTCGGGTTGACAGAGTATAACCTCTTCTCCGTTGAGCCGCAGGACCTTCCTGCCGACGTCGACCGTCGCCTCGTGGCTCCTGAGTGCATCCAGTCCCAGAATCACCTCCTCAGCCACCTTCGCGACGAACACCCACAGATGTACGACACTCCGGTCCAAGGTCAACTTCTATAGGGCCTCCTTCTGCACAGGCAATGTGTCGCCCGATACCGTGACAAGCTGGTATGGTCGGCTCGGCCTCCTTGTCGGCAAACCCTTGGCCACGTCAGGTCTGATGATGGTGACGGCTGCCCCGGTGTCCACCAGCACGCGGCACGGCTTTCCTCTTACCCAGCCGTCCGCGATGAGGCTGTCATCCATACGCCGGCTGACGGCGCGCAGTGTAAATCGAGGGGATGGTGGTGATGGCGCCGACGTGCCCCTCTCCACGACGGCCCTTAATCGTTCTTCCGACTGCTCTCCCTGGTGTGGGCAATCTCTCTCCAGGAGTCCTGGGTTTCCACACCCCCAACACAGGCCACTAGGTCTACGCCGGCGTCCCCCGGCTGGTCTTCTGTCTCCGGTGTAGCGACACTCCTCGTTCTCGACGTCGGGATAGCTGTAATCTTGGCCGCCTCCATCCTTAATGCTGCCGTTAGCGCCTCGTGGATGGTTTTATAAACGCCGAGCATTAGGCGCTGACGGATCTCCTTGTCTCGTACCCCGTCAACGAATGTGTAGGCAGCTTCCCGGGATACGAACTCTGGTGGGAGGTCGACTAGAGCCTTGCTAGCCAGTTGTTCAACTGCCAGGGCGAACTCCTGCAGCGTCTCCCCTGGCTGCTGTGACCTTGCCTTTAGCTGGCTGCGGTACGCTGCGGCTAAGCGGTGGTTTCCAAAACGATTCTCCAGGGCCTCCCAGATGTCCTTGGGCGCCGCCGTTGTCTGTACCGCGTTCAGGACTTCCGCGGCCCGTCCCTGGAGGCTGGGTATCAACTGTGTGGCCTCCTACTCTGTTGACCTTTTGTTGTGCTTGGGCACTGCGACGAATTGGCGGCGGAAGACCTCAAACGTTGACGCGCCGTCGCGGCCTTCAAATCCCTCAACCTCCTGCCGACGACGTCCTCCACCATGGCGTTCAGGACTTGACACTGCTGTCGGCCTTTCCTTCCAGGTTGTTAAGGCGGTTAGCAAGGTCTTCGACGTCTTCCACCATGGCGTTCAGGGACTTGGCGTTAGTGTCGGCCTTTTCCTCTAGGTCACTGAAGCGGTTCGCCAGGTCCTCGACGCGCTCGTCCACTTGGCCCATCCGCTTGCCGAGCCCCGTGACGTCCTCCTTCAAGCCGGCCAACTGTTTCTCAAATTTGGCGGCGAGGGCCTCGTTCGCAACCTTCATTTCTTGCATCTTCTCCGTGAGGTTATCGTTAGCCGTCTTCATTTCTTCCAGCTTTGCGGCCAGGTTGTTATTTGCCGCCGCCGTCTTCGCAGCGAGGTTGTCATTCGCCGTCTTTATTTCCTTCAGCTCGGCGGTGAGGTTGTCGTTAGCCGTCTTCATTTGTTTCAACTCTGCGGCCAGGTTGTTATTTGCCACCTCTGTTTTTGCAGCGAGGTTGTCATTCGCCGTCTTCATTTCCGAGGTCAATTCGCGGCCTTCATTTCCATCATCTTCTCCAAAATCTTTTCCAGTGCCGATTCCATGGCCGTTATCCCACTTCCTGACGCCAGTTGTGACTTTGTGGTTCGTGAAATTAAAAGTCCAATTGCACAGACTCAAAATGTTCTTTATTTCCACCGAATTACAGTTGGAACACTTGCCGATTACACAGAATTACGTAGCGCACACAATTACAATTCAGCAGTTAGTCTGTCACAGGTCCACTCTGCACTCGCGCCGCCTGCGGTGCCGTATTAGTAAAAGCGGGCGTTAAACACTACACATTTCATTTTCTGCACTCGCAATTACGCACAACTCCTCCGATGCACGTACACAATCTTCCGGTCCGTTCCCTCACTGGGCGCTCCTCACGGCTGCTCGCCCAGAACTGAACTCTCTCCAGCCGGGCGCGTCGCTTATGTTAGACCAACTGACCTATCTAGAAGGTTCCGGGTTAGATGAAATATCCCGACTGTTCCAGACCTCAGGGGGAGGGGAAAGAGGCTACCAGCGACCGGTGACACTTTCCTCACCATCTCCTTCAGTGAACGCTACAACACAAATGGGTAGGCATGGCCTAAATGCATTCTGTCGCCCTAATGCCGGCCGGTTCTATCGGGAACTCCAACATTCAGGTGACACTATTCTTACACTACGCTGCAAGTTACTATCACAGTTTCTTTCACACACAGGCGCAGGATATGTCTACGTTGCAGCACTCTCCTATTGGCCATTGTCATGTGCAGGAGGTTTGACGCAGATAATAAGAGCACTTGATGTTATTGCAGTTTATAAACCAAATTACCATAATGCTGACATCTTTCTCACTAACTGTGTAAGAAGCTTGCAAAATCTGCCATGATCATAGGCGATGTAAATATTAATTGCCTCACGCAGAGTAAAGTATCCAAAACTACAATTCCCTAATTACAAGATTGACTTTGTACAAGATAATAAAGTATACCCAAAAAGAATAGGCAATACCTTAGCTACACTAATTTACCACATAATGATACCCCAATATTTATATTGTCACCCTGGCGGTAGAATCGCGAAGCCGATGAAAAATGAAAACCGGTAGCGACGGACAGTTGAATGTAGTTGTTAGAGAAAATAAACAGTTTTAGGTTAGCTAGCAAATTATGATGTGACGAGTGTATTTCGAGGAGAATAAAGTGTAGTTTTTGTGTTTCGTAACCTCGTTTTATTATTTCACGAACCCACAGTCACAATATCTAATGTAATGCATGATATCAGCGACCATAATGTACTTATAATTGCCATTGAAGATTGTTAGAATATTGACAAATTCAAACAAAACTGACCACTGTAAACCATTATTTGTTAAATTGGGAATTCCAACAGTGTAAATTTATATATCTATGACATATTGGTTAAGATCAAAGAGAATCTACATGATCATAAAACTAGAAATGGAATACATAAATATGAGACAAGAAATAATAATGTAATTGATGTACCATACCATAGATTGCAAAAAACATTTAAGAACCACAAAGTAATTGGTATAAAAGTTTTCAATGCCCTTCCACAAGAAATAAGGAGTTTCAATATTCTAGCATTTAAAAATAGATTGTACAAATGGCTGATAAGAAATTGCTTTTATTGTTTGCAGGAGTTTTATGAACAACACAAGAGGGAATTGTAAATTGTATTCTTGTGTGTGTGTGTGTGTGTGTGTGTGTGTGTGTGTGTGTGTGTGTGTGTGTGTGTGTGTGTGTGTGTGTGTGTGTGTGTGTGTGTGTGTGTGTGTGTGTGTGTGTGTGTGTGTGTGTGTGTGTGTGTGTGTGTGTGTGTGTGTGTGTGTGTGTGTGTGTGTGTGTGTGTGTGTGTGTGTGTGTGTGTGTGTGTGTGTGTGTGTGTGTGTGTGTGTGTGTGTGTGTGTGTGTGTGTGTGTGTGTGTGTGTGTGTGTGTGTGTGTGTGTGTGTGTGTGTGTGTGTGTGTGTGTGTGTGTGTGTGTGTGTGTGTGTGTGTGTGTGTGTGTGTGTGTGTGTGTGTGTGTGTGTGTGTGTGTGTGTGTGTGTGTGTGTGTGTGTGTGTGTGTGTGTGTGTGTGTGTGTGTGTGTGTGTGTGTGTGTGTGTGTGTGTGTGTGTGTGTGTGTGTGTGTGTGTGTGTGTGTGTGTGTGTGTGTGTGTGTGTGTGTGTGTGTGTGTGTGTGTGTGTGTGTGTGTGTGTGTGTGTGTGTGTGTGTGTGTGTGTGTGTGTGTGTGTGTGTGTGTGTGTGTGTGTGTGTGTGTGTGTGTGTGTGTGTGTGTGTGTGTGTGTGTGTGTGTGTGTGTGTGTGTGTGTGTGTGTGTGTGTGTGTGTGTGTGTGTGTGTGTGTGTGTGTGTGTGTGTGTGTGTGTGTGTGTGTGTGTGTGTGTGTGTGTGTGTGTGTGTGTGTGTGTGTGTGTGTGTGTGTGTGTGTGTGTGTGTGTGTGTGTGTGTGTGTGTGTGTGTGTGTGTGTGTGTGTGTGTGTGTGTGTGTGTGTGTGTGTGTGTGTGTGTGTGTGTGTGTGTGTGTGTGTGTGTGTGTGTGTGTGTGTGTGTGTGTGTGTGTGTGTGTGTGTGTGTGTGTGTGTGTGTGTGTGTGTGTGTGTGTGTGTGTGTGTGTGTGTGTGTGTGTGTGTGTGTGTGTGTGTGTGTGTGTGTGTGTGTGTGTGTGTGTGTGTGTGTGTGTGTGTGTGTGTGTGTGTGTGTGTGTGTGTGTGTGTGTGTGTGTGTGTGTGTGTGTGTGTGTGTGTGTGTGTGTGTGTGTGTGTGTGTGTGTGTGTGTGTGTGTGTGTGTGTGTGTGTGTGTGTGTGTGTGTGTGTGTGTGTGTGTGTGTGTGTGTGTGTGTGTGTGTGTGTGTGTGTGTGTGTGTGTGTGTGTGTGTGTGTGTGTGTGTGTGTGTGTGTGTGTGTGTGTGTGTGTGTGTGTGTGTGTGTGTGTGTGTGTGTGTGTGTGTGTGTGTGTGTGTGTGTGTGTGTGTGTGTGTGTGTGTGTGTGTGTGTGTGTGTGTGTGTGTGTGTGTGTGTGTGTGTGTGTGTGTGTGTGTGTGTGTGTGTGTGTGTGTGTGTGTGTGTGTGTGTGTGTGTGTGTGTGTGTGTGTGTGTGTGTGTGTGTGTGTGTGTGTGTGTGTGTGTGTGTGTGTGTGTGTGTGTGTGTGTGTGTGTGTGTGTGTGTGTGTGTGTGTGTGTGTGTGTGTGTGTGTGTGTGTGTGTGTGTGTGTGTGTGTGTGTGTGTGTGTGTGTGTGTGTGTGTGTGTGTGTGTGTGTGTGTGTGTGTGTGTGTGTGTGTGTGTGTGTGTGTGTGTGTGTGTGTGTGTGTGTGTGTGTGTGTGTGTGTGTGTGTGTGTGTGTGTGTGTGTGTGTGTGTGTGTGTGTGTGTGTGTGTGTGTGTGTGTGTGTGTGTGTGTGTGTGTGTGTGTGTGTGTGTGTGTGTGTGTGTGTGTGTGTGTGTGTGTGTGTGTGTGTGTGTGTGTGTGTGTGTGTGTGTGTGTGTGTGTGTGTGTGTGTGTGTGTGTGTGTGTGTGTGTGTGTGTGTGTGTGTGTGTGTGTGTGTGTGTGTGTGTGTGTGTGTGTGTGTGTGTGTGTGTGTGTGTGTGTGTGTGTGTGTGTGTGTGTGTGTGTGTGTGTGTGTGTGTGTGTGTGTGTGTGTGTGTGTGTGTGTGTGTGTGTGTGTGTGTGTGTGTGTGTGTGTGTGTGTGTGTGTGTGTGTGTGTGTGTGTGTGTGTGTGTGTGTGTGTGTGTGTGTGTGTGTGTGTGTGTGTGTGTGTGTGTGTGTGTGTGTGTGTGTGTGTGTGTGTGTGTGTGTGTGTGTGTGTGTGTGTGTGTGTGTGTGTGTGTGTGTGTGTGTGTGTGTGTGTGTGTGTGTGTGTGTGTGTGTGTGTGTGTGTGTGTGTGTGTGTGTGTGTGTGTGTGTGTGTGTGTGTGTGTGTGTGTGTGTGTGTGTGTGTGTGTGTGTGTGTGTGTGTGTGTGTGTGTGTGTGTGTGTGTGTGTGTGTGTGTGTGTGTGTGTGTGTGTGTGTGTGTGTGTGTGTGTGTGTGTGTGTGTGTGTGTGTGTGTGTGTGTGTGTGTGTGTGTGTGTGTGTGTGTGTGTGTGTGTGTGTGTGTGTGTGTGTGTGTGTGTGTGTGTGTGTGTGTGTGTGTGTGTGTGTGTGTGTGTGTGTGTGTGTGTGTGTGTGTGTGTGTGTGTGTGTGTGTGTGTGTGTGTGTGTGTGTGTGTGTGTGTGTGTGTGTGTGTGTGTGTGTGTGTGTGTGTGTGTGTGTGTGTGTGTGTGTGTGTGTGTGTGTGTGTGTGTGTGTGTGTGTGTGTGTGTGTGTGTGTGTGTGTGTGTGTGTGTGTGTGTGTGTGTGTGTGTGTGTGTGTGTGTGTGTGTGTGTGTGTGTGTGTGTGTGTGTGTGTGTGTGTGTGTGTGTGTGTGTGTGTGTGTGTGTGTGTGTGTGTGTGTGTGTGTGTGTGTGTGTGTGTGTGTGTGTGTGTGTGTGTGTGTGTGTGTGTGTGTGTGTGTGTGTGTGTGTGTGTGTGTGTGTGTGTGTGTGTGTGTGTGTGTTTGTGTGGTGCCCGTTTCCATGTCTGTCAGTAATGTGCTTATGTATATAATTTGTTTATATTTATATTCTGGATGACGAAGTCTATTGTAATTGTTTGTAATTACCAAATGACAAATAAATAAACATTAAACATTAAAGAACCTTTCCTTTCTTGGAAGTGTTGAAAACAGAGTTGTTATAATAAATTAAATTTAAAGGGAGTCGTTTAATGACACTAAACAAAATTTACTTTTAAATTTTTCCGGAACATGTTTCAGAGACTTTGCCTCCATCATCAACCGGCCATCGATGGGTTCTCATTGGTGTAGTTGACGACATTTTGTCATAGGTCTCTTCTGGTGGCGGTTCAAGGAACCTTCCCCCAGAAAGATTTGATCAGTAATTCCCTTCTTGGAAGTGTTGAAAACAGTGTTGTTATAATAAATTAAATTTAAAGGGAGTCAATTAATGACACTAAACAACACTTACTTTTAAATGTTTCCAGAACATGTTTCAGAGACTTTGCCTCCATCCTCAACTGGCCATCGACTGGTTCTCATTGGTGTAGTTGACGATATTTTGTCATAGGTCTCCTCTGGTGGTGGTTCAAGGAACTTGCTGAACAAATCTTTCTGGGGGATGTCGAAATTGAATACTTTGTTCCTATTTTTTGAAATGAAGATCTGTTCCCCTGTGGATAGTTCTTGTTTTCCTGATGTATGTTTTACTAGTTTTGGTTCTGGATTTATGTTGTGGTTTTTTTCCCCAAAAATGTGTGGCCACTTGCAAAGTTGCTTATAAACAAATTTAACTCATTTCCAAAATTCGACAGCCTAAACATTAAAAACACCTATGAACTTATAGAACACATTAAGGATACTGAACTAAAAGAAGAGGACACACTAGTCTCGTTTGATGTTAAATCACTGTTTCCCAGCATACCAGTTAATCAACTCCCACCGTTGATAGAAAAATGAATCACTTGGAATGTCATCACCTGAAATTTCAGATTACATCGAACTAACCAAATTATGCATAGAACAAAACTTCTTCCAGTTTCAAACAAAATATTTCCACCAAACTTCAGGTTTAGCAATGGGCAACCCCATATCACCCTTCCTGGCCGATCTGTACATGAGTGCATTAGAAATAAGGATCACCAAAGGTTTCCCTTGGATGTTCAAACTCTGGCTATGATATGTAGATGACATCTTTGTAATAGTACCAAAAAAACACATCAGTGATGCACTAAAACTTTTAAATATCCAAGAAAAAAGCATCAAGTTCACTAGAGAAATAGAAAAAGATGAGTATTTACCATTTTTGGATCTAAAAATAATGAGAAATAAAAACAGTTTAAACTTTGGCATTTACAGAAAACCAACACAGACAGACAACTACATAAAAGCTAATGGCTACAACCATTGCCCACAAACAGGCAATCTTCAATAGTTTAGCACACAGACTGGTCAACATCCCTCTCACAGCAGAAGAATACAAAAGAGAATACAACAAAATTATTGAAATAGCACAAAAAAGTGACTTTCCCAAAACATTAGTAGACAAAAAAGTGAACTTAGCAAAAAAGAAGAAGCTAATAAAGGAAACCACAACCCTCTCAGCTACAGAAACTAAAATGATCTTCAAAAAATTCACTTACCATCCATGGGCCTATGATAAATTCAAAAAGGTCTTCAAAAACAAAACATTCAACTAGCACCAGTCAACCATTTCTCCTTAAAAAACCTAATTTGATCAAACATCAAAAATGCTGTTCCATCTAACAAAAAATCTGGTATATATCAAATTGAATGCAGTGACTGTAGTCAAATTTATATTGGAAAAATCAAAAGAAATTTAGAAACAAGAGCAAAGGAACACTTTAGAAACATAAAATATAAACAATTAGAAAAATCAGCAGTTGCCACACATTTATGGGAAAAAAACCACAACATAAATCCAGAACCAAAACTACTAAAGCATACATCAGGAAAACAAGAACTATCCACGTGAGAACAAATCTTCATTTCAAAGAATAGGAACAAAGTATTCAATTTTGACATCACCCAGAAAGATTTGTTCAGCAAGTTCCTTGAAATGAGAACCAGTTGATGGCCGGTTGAGGATGGAGGCAAAGTCTCTGAAACATATCGAGATTCAACTGTATTGGAACACCACAGTGAAGCGAAAAATCATTAAATTTTAGATGAGTCGCATTTTTTAACACATCTGCTTCACTTTCGTACCTATTTTGAGGACATGTTTCGCAAATCTTCGCTTGCATCTACGGCTCTTGTGCGACTGACGCTAGATCCAGCGGTGTGGGTAATTCTGGGGTTGTTGCTGCCATCTGTTGATTTAGTGATGAACTGAAAAGTGGGATTCTCTTCTAGCGGGATTTCAAAGTTCATTAGTTGGTTTTTATGTTTTTCTATGTATATCCTCTCCCATATGAAGAGTTCACTATGTTTTTGTACGTATTTTAGTAATTCTGTGCTATCTTCAATTTCATGATTTTCAGACCAGAAATGAGCTGCTATTGCGGACTTATCAATATTTTTGTATCTTAAGTGCCTGAAGTGTTCTTTCTTTCTAGTGCCTATGTTCCTTTTTGTCCTTCCTATGTAAATTTTTTCACAGTCTTTACACTTAATTTTGTAAATGCCTGACTTTTCCTCTGGTTTTATCTTATCAGTATTATTACTGTGAAGTAGGTTTTTAATGTTGTAATTGTTTTTTGGTGCCAATGTTATATTGTATTTCTTGAATATTCCTACTTACCTTCTGGCAAAATGGCTAACCAACAAATTTCAGTCCTTTCCACAATTCCATACTCTGAGTATAAAAAACTCTTTAGACCTGGTAGAAAAAATTCAAAATCTTAAACTAAAACCTCATGACACTTTAGTATCCTTTGATGTCCGCTCCCTCTTCCCTAGCATTCCATTAGACAAACTTTTGATTCAACTGAAAAAATGGCTAAATTCTATAAACCTGGATGCCAATGCAATAGAAGAATATGTGGCAATGACTGAATTATGTATACATCAAAATTATTTTGTCTTCGATGGAAAATATTACAAACAAATTTCAGGACTAGCTATGGGAAGCCCGCTATCACCATTTTTGGCCAATCTATACATGAGCTTTTTCGAAACACATATTACTAAAGCCTTCCCTCATATGTTTAAAACATGGTACAGATACGTAGACGACATCTTTGCAATAGTGCCCTACAAACTAATAGATGATGCTTTGAAACTACTCAACCTGCAAGAACCCAGCATACAATTCACAGTAGAAACTGAAGAGGACTCTACTCTACCTTTTTTAGACCTTAAAATCAAAAAAGGCAATGAAAAACTAGAATTTGGCATTCATAGAAAAGCAACACACACAGATAATTACATCAAAGCAAATAGTTTCAACCCAATTCCACACAAACATGCAACCATCAACAGTCTGACACACAGATTAGTAAATCTACCTCTCAGCCAGCAAGAATATCAAAACGAGTACCATCAAATCTTAAAAACTGCAATTAAAAATGGATATGGAAAAAACCTTGTAGATAAAAAACTAAAATTATTCAAACTTCAAAAGAAATTAAAACAGATCACAGCTCTCACACCAATAAAACAAGAAACTAGATTTGCTAAATTTACTTACCACCCCTGGGCCACAAAAAAGTTCCAAAAAATATTCAAGAAATACAATATAACATTGGCACCAAAAAACAATTACAACATTAAAAACCTACTTCACAGTAATAATACTGATAAGATAAAACCAGAGGAAAAGTCAGGCATTTACAAAATTAAGTGTAAAGACTGTGAAAAAATTTACATAGGAAGGACAAAAAGGAACATAGGCACTAGAAAGAAAGAACACTTCAGGCACTTAAGATACAAAAATATTGATAAGTCCGCAATAGCAGCTCATTTCTGGTCTGAAAATCATGAAATTGAAGATAGCACAGAATTACTAAAATACGTACAAAAACATAGTGAACTCGTCATATGGGAGAGGATATACATAGAAAAACATAAAAACCAACTAATGAACTTTGAAATCCCGCTAGAAGAGAATCCCACTTTTCAGTTCATCACTAAATCAACAGATGGCAGCAACAACCCCAGAATTACCCACACCGCTGGATCTAGCGTCAGTCGCACAAGAGCCGTAGATGCAAGCGAAGATTTGCGAAACATGTCCTCAAAATAGGTACGAAAGTGAAGCAGATGTGTTAAAAAATGCGACTCATCTAAAATTTAATGATCTCTGAAACATGTTCCCGAAAAATTTAAAAGTAAGTGTTGTTTAGTATCATTAATTGACTCCCTTTAAATTTAATTAAAGAACATTTTTGCAAAGCTCTTCAAGGTAAGCTTACCTCTGCCAGAATGTCAATTCAAGAATTTAACCTTATAGATCATTATAGACTTTCCTTATTTATACAAGATGCTGGTCTTTACCGTGTCATAAATGATCCTAATGAATATTATAACTCACTATTACAATTTATAAATGAACGGGTGTCAGTCAGCTTTTATAGGTGCAAAAAGCTTCTGTCAAACTGAAGCATAAACCATGAGTTAACAGTAACTTTTTATATAGAATAAAAAGAAGTATTTCAGAAAGTGGAGTGCCATTGTTACTAAAATTAGGCAAGTGAGTCAACCTTGTATATACTTTTCTCCACTTACAAGTTTTTTATGAAGACTAGTTTCTGGGGACTTATCCCCTATTGTCAGTTCTGTGGTTGACTGATGATGCATCCGGTGTCTGCATCTGGCTTGGTGTTGTGCTGCCATCTAATGTCCTGGTAAGTTTGTTGATGTCATCTACCGCGGGAATTTCAAAATTCATCAAGAGGTCCTGTTTTTTCGTAATAAATATGTTTTCCCAAATCTGTAGTTCCAGAGGTTTCTTTGCCTGTTTGATCAGTTCTATTTCTTGTTTTATGTTGTGATTCTCAGACCAAAAGTGATGTGCTACAAATGGACAAGCTGGCCGTAGCACATCACTTTTGGTCTGAGAATCACAACATAAAACAAGAAATAGAACTGATCAAACAGGCAAAGAAACCTCTGGAACTACAGATTTGGGAAAACATATTTATAACGAAAAAACAGGACCTCTTGATGAATTTTGAAATTCCCGCAGTAGATGACGTCATCAAACTTACCAGGACATTAGATGGCAGCACAACACCAAGCCAGATGCAGACACCGGATGCATCATCAGTCAACCACAGAACTGACGATAGGGGATAAGTCCCCAGAAACTAGTCTTCATAAAAAAACTTGTAAGTGGAGAAAAGTATATACAAGGTTGACTCACTTGCCTAATTTTAGTAACTTTTTAGCTTTAGTTAAATAGAAAAACTTGTATAGTAAAACAAAATGCAAATTTCCTTCTCCAAAAGCAATTGAACTGTATAAAAAGTCTGCAAATGGGTTACTAAAACGAAAAGGGAACTGCAAGAAGTCTATTACTCAAAGTGAATAGCTCCTATGACCCAGAAAAGGTGTGGATGACAATAAATGGAATCTTAAGATATTATAATACCAATTCAAGAAGCTCTGGGTAAGAACAGTTTAGCTACTGGATTATTTATTGACCTAAAAAGGGCTTTTGACACTGTAAATCATACTAACTTGCGTATGCTGGTGTAAGAGAAGTTCCTCTCAACTGGTTTCAGAACTATCTCAGCAATAAGAAACAATTTGTAATCATACGCAACAGTTCCAGTTCAGTATCAAAAATTTTTTATAAATGACAAAAGATGTTTAAGACTAAAAGGTAAATTAACTCTGTTCACTGACGATGTATGTCATATATAGCTAATTCTAAGCATCAGCAGTTACCTGATATACAGCATAACCTAAATGCAGTGAATAACTGTCTAAAATAAAATATATGTTATTAATTTATAGATGAGTCGTATTTATTATACATCTGCTTCACTTACGTATATGTTTTTCCATAAAATAGCATATGTACCAGTATTAGATAACAATGTGCATGTTGATAAAACAGCAACTACAACAGTAACAAAAAACACATCTTGGATTGCTTCTAGACAGTACTCTTACATGGAACAACCACATTTTACATGTAAAAAATAAGATTCTACCTCTACTAGCTGTAATTCATATGTTGAAATTCAAAGGATTCACTGTAAATCATTTACTAAGTATATACCATGCCTTAATTCAATCCCATTTTGACTCCTGGAAATAAATTGTTCTTCCACACTAGCCGTGTGTAGGTGATGGTTTGGATGGGTAGAGACAGACTGAAAAATGTAATGCCATAGCTGGGATTTCAAACACGGATCTTCCGGTCTCCATCCAGCTGATCTTAACCATTGAGCTGCTATAGCCAACATGCCAGCACATTAAATTCTCCAACTGACTCATGCTGGTTCAAATCCTGGCTGTGGCACTGAATTTTTCAGTCTGACTCTACCCATCCAAACCATCACCTACACACACCTACTGCGAAAGAACAATTAATTTCCATTAATTGACCTAATAGTGGTCCAAACTAGAGAGTGCACCTTAAAGTACTTACAGCATAGTAAGTGGTCATTAAGGTAGTTGTCTCATGTGTTTATGAGAAGTCCCAGTGGTTTACTGCGAAAAACACAAGTCAGTTGGAGAATTTAATGTCATGCTGACACGTTAGCCAGTAGCTCAATGGTTAAGAGCAGCGAGATGGAGACTGGAAGTTCTGTGGTTGAAATTCTGGCTATGGCATTGGATTTTTCAGTCTGACTCTACCCATCCATTTTGACTACCTAAACATCTTATGGAATTATTCTGCTAAATATTTACTTCATGACCTCAAAGTACTCCAAAAAGTGTGGCTTGAAAATAATCTACAAGCAGACTTGGAAACATTGTTAATTAACTGTAAATGTTATGTATGTTTCTCTGCTTTTCTAGTACGAACATCAATGTTATTGCAATAATTCTACAAGGATTACGCTTCCCAATAAACATGCAGATCATGATGATGAGCTTATTGAAAAGAAAGTAAGAGGAAAGTACCAACTCTTTTCATAATCAGCTGCAGAAATGTATTCAGAAGCACAATCTACAAGAAGTGGTGAACTTGGTCAAAATGAAGATGAGTAATGAATGTTGATAAGGATTGTGTTTTAATTTAATGCAGTGTTCAGTACCCTCTTATTTCATGTAAACAATGTTAAGTACAACTGCACATTAGTAAAAAACATTAATGTTTACAGTCACAATACAGTCATAAAATTCTTAAATTGGAAATGGAAGTTCTTTAAACATAAGTTTATGGGAAAACATCTTTGTTTTCTATGTATGGTTAGCAAAATAATTATATGTTTTTTCTAAACTTTCAACTCTTTTGTTTCTCTATATGTGCTACGTGTCCCTTACCATTGTTTACTGCCAAGCCCTTCATATAATAATACAACATATAAAAAAAATTAAATAAAAATAAAAAAAACAAAAAAAATCTACATTCTTATGTTCTGATTTCTTGAATCTATATCGGAACCTAATCTAGCATTTTACACTCTTTGTCATTACATATTTTATTTTTAGCATTATTGATTATAATTGTGTAGATGAACTATACCTAATCTAACTGCATGATTTTGCAGTTACCTAACTTGTCAGTCATCACTGCTTACTGATGACTGAACCTAATCTAAATATAATAATTTTAACTTTTTGTATGTGTTTTATTTATGTATGAATATGTTGCTGTCAAGTCTCAGATTCTATACTCTTCTATAAGTAGTTCCTCCTATTTAGATATCCTCTCCTGTGATGCTTTGTAGCTCGATATTTTCCTCTTCTTCTTCATCTATGTCGTCTAGATCTGTCGGTGTTGCCTGTATTGTAGGATTTAGGCCTCTTTGTTGCTCCAGTCTTTCAATTAACCTTGTAGATCTTCTTACATGTACTGATGTGGCAGTTCTATCAGTTTCCCTGTGTCTTCGGTACCTATATAAGGTATACTCTTTCCATGCCTTCGATGATATGTAGTTCGTTAGTTGATTGAGTTTCATAAAATCGTCCACATTTCTTATTATCGTCCATATGGTTTTGCCTTGTAGTTCCTGTCTTAGATCGCCAACTTCGTTATCATGTATTCTGCATTCAAATATTTGATGCTCTGGTGTATCATCTATATTACATACTATACATAACCTTGTTCCTCTTCTTCCTATTCTATGAAGGTAAGTAGCGTATGGTCCATGACCGGTTATAAAATGTATAATTCCTTTAGTTGGGTTAAAGTGCTTCATTTTTAGTCTTTCATTTATCACTCGTAATATTTCATATGCTCTGCGTCCCTCTTCTATGTTGTCCCATTCATGCTGCCAGTCCATTAATAATTTCCGTCTAATCTGCCATCTAGTTTTGCATTCCTCTCCTATTAATTCAGCTACTTTCTCTCTGTCCTTCTTCTTTTGCCAGTAATCCGCTCCTCTAAATCTTATTAATAGGTCCATTGGCCATATCCCAAGTATTACAAGTAGCGCCATTGTGGGGGTGATCTTTGTAGCTCCTGCACATCGTAGTAGTATTTGTCGCTGTATTCTTCTAATTAATATTACATTCCCTTTATTTGTTAGTCTCTGCACCCATATACTACCACCATATGCCATTATCCCTACTGCTATGCTGGTGTGGTATATTTTAATCGCATCATGTGAAATATTGACAGTTCTTTGTATTATTGAGGTTAGCTTGCCCATTACACCGAGTGTTTTTGCCTTATAAACTCTATATGTTTCTGGAAAGTTAGATTCTCATCTATCATTATTCCTAGATATGTATAGTGATTTTTCTCGAAATTGCTGCATTGTTTATTTTGATTATCGGGTTTCTTTTTAGCTTGCCTTTTGTGATTAAATAAGCGCATTTTGAAGGTGCTATGTTCAACTTTACTATCTGACACCAGTTATGCAATGTATCTGTTACAATCTTTGCCTTTTCCTCCAGCTCTTTTCTATTATTGCCATCTATATTGATCATTAGGTCGTCTGCATAGGCTATTGTTTCTGATGTTGAGTTAAGATTATTGAGTTGCTCTAACATTGGTTTCGTTAGTATATCCCAGAATACAGGTCCCAGTATAGAGCCCTGTGGGCATCCTTTTGTTATATCTCTGATAATTTTTCTATTTTGTCCTATAAGCATGACTGTTGTATTTGTACAGTAGTCTTTTAGTATGTTATAAAGACATCTAGGATAATCTTGGTTTCTCATTATTCTGAAGAGTTCCGGGCACCATAAATTGTCGAAGGCGCCAGAAATATCAAAGAAGATGTTTATCACATATTTTGATGTTATCTATGGATTTGTTAATCGCATCTTCAGTTGATTTGTATTTCCGGAACCCGTATTGCATCTCCGTCATCCCCTTCATGATTCTATACTCGTATATTCGTTTGTATGAGTTTTTCTTGTAATTTGTCAAGGGTATTTAATAAACATACAGATCTATAGGATTTAGTCGCTATTGGGTCCTTATCTTTGGCTTTCTTTAATATTACAATGCTTGCATTTTTCCAGCAATAGGGAATTTTACCTTCATAAATGCATTCATTAAATAAATTTGTTAGATAAGGAGCCAAGGGTTCTTCTAATGCCATTAGAACCTCTGCAGGTATACCGTCTGGGCCAGGAGATTTCCCCTTTTATCAATCTCTGATAGTAAGTCTAACTTCTGATGTATCAAATGGATAAATTAACCTTTGGCCGCTATACATAGATCCATACTCCTCCCTTTTTCTTCTATGTTCATCATTTTCACCTTCTATTGAATCTGACGGCAATAATCTCCTCATCAAGTAGTTTACAGACTCTAGCCAGGTTCTTGTCATTTCTCTATTTTCCTTATTAAATGTCGAGATTACTTTGGGTGCTCTTACTTTCTCCATCGCTATTTTGTATGGTATACCCCATATGTTATCAGATAGTTTATCTTTTCCAAATTAATTCCATGAATTCTCTCTAGATTCCTCCATTGTTAATCTATATTTTTCTTTTATTCTTCTATATTCAGATTTCTCTCCCTTTCTTGTGCAATTGTTGTTCGTTGATAAATTCTTCTAGCTTTCCTTGGTTTGCTTCTTAGCTTTTGTAGTCTACTGTTCCACACATTGTAATCCTTACTTCCCAATCTTATTTTCAACAATGTTTTCTTCATTACTTCTTGTATGCTTTCTCTTTTCTTTCTTACTTTGGTATCTATACTGTCATCCTCCTCTAATATGGTTAATCTGTATTTATCCAGAATTTTACGTTTATCCAGATTCTTAACAATATATCTAGTCAGGCCAGTATTCCATGTTGAACCATTTACCTTATTAACCTCATAATCAAATAAGATCAAATTATGAACACTTGATGTCTGTTGTTGAGTTACCTTCCAGTTAGTTAATTTCTGATTTATATAACTTCTAGCCAGTGTTACGTCGATGTTTTCCTCAGCACCTGCTCTCCCTTGAAATGTATAAGGATTATTGCTCTGGTTTAACACATCTAGTCTATACTCCTGTATTAGATCCTCCATTTTTTCGCCGTTATCATCTGGGTTCTTACCTCCCCAAAGAATAGATTTTGCGTTTGCATCTAATGTCACAATAATGGGATCTGTGATATACTGATCTATTATTTCTCTAGTCTTAATTATATGAATGTCTATATTATCCTTGTATTGATAATACTGGTTTATCAATATGTTGGATTTACCTCTGTATGTCATTTCTATACAGCAAAGACATTCATCATTATATTGAGCAATGTGGACAATTTGTATTTCCTTGTTAAAAACAATGATTGCTGCCTGAGGATTTAGTCCTGTTATTATTACTCTACTTGTAACTGGCATATGTATGATTTTCCCTCGTAAGGTGTATGGTTCTTGAACACAAAGTAAGTCAAGTTTATTTTCTTCTGCTAATTTCCTTAACTCTAACATTACTATTTTGCTTCGCGTTGCATTTACTTGGCCAAATCTTATGACTGACATTTTCATATTTATATGTAAAATTGTATAAATATTTATTTCTATCTTGTTTGGTATCTAATGTTAGAGTTATTAACCATAGTTTGTTCTGGATATTATTCTACCTCTCAACATTGAATAAGTAGGACACTGCCTTTTCTCTTCCTTATTTTCCGTACAAACTTTTTGCCTCAGTGTACATGGTATACATCTTTTCTGTTGGTCTTTTTTCCCACAATCTTTTCTATCGTGTCCCTCTTCACCACAATGTGCACACTTACTGTGTTCACTTTTGCAGAACTTGGGCACATGCCCAAGATCTTGACACTTTAAGCATCTGGGAACTGAAATAAAGTTTTTCACACTTAATGATTGAAAGCCTATGTGAAGTCTTCCTTGCATAGCCATATGTCTTCTTAACATGGGGTCAACCTCCATTACATGGTGCACCGTTGCCTTGTTTCTAGGTCCTGTTTTAAATCTTAATTCAACCTTCTTGTCGAATTCCTCCCATGTCATATCATCAAAATTTTGCAAGTACATATCTCTTTTTATGTCTTCTTCTTTTTGTCCTGCTAATACATCATATATGATGAGAGGATTTCTACTTCTCTAGGCTCTTCCATTTTTAAGTCTTTCTCCTTCAGGTTTTTGCTGTTAATAATTTTTTGTATATCCTCCTTCGTTTCCATCTCTACTATTGAAGTTCTATCTGTTGCTTTTATATAGCTGATTTTTATTTTTTCAGCTGCAGACTTTAAGCTCTTGCTTACAATCTCCTGTACTTCTTTTGTTGTTTTCCCTTTTGATGATGAAATAAACAATGTATGTCTTTGTCTTCTCGCTGTCTTGTCTATTTTATCAATACTTTCAGGTATTTTGGGTTTTAATAAGGCCTATGAATAGCTCGCAGCTATTGGTTGTACTAAAGCTAATTCTTTATGAACTGAAAGTTCTGTTCTTAGTTTTATATTCTCTTCTTTTAGTCTAACAAATCTCGCTATTATATTTGTCAAATTGTTGAGCAAGGCCTTCTTTCCATTTACTGACATCTTGTCAGCGCCTATTATTAAATTCATATCATGCATTATTTTGGTTATTTCATGTTCACTTGGTTATCTAAAGACAGTATCATCAATGGGTATTTCTATGTGTTTGTTTCTGCCTGAATGTGCAACTCCTTCGAAGTCGAAGCAGTATCCGGAGATCTTGCCAATGACTTTCTAGGAGTAAAAATATCTTTTTCGGTACCATCTTGTGGCTTGGTCGCTTTCCCTCTATCCATATTTAGCTCCTCTTCGCCTATAGAGAATTAAACACGCTCTATAGCCCAGGGTCGGGGGAAATGAACCCAGGAGCAAGTCTTGACAGCCCCTACAGCCGCGTACTCATGCAAGTCGCTGCAGGTATAACCACTTCTCTTTATCCTTTGGCAGGGGGTTAGTTGCCAAAACTTCCGACCCCTATACAAGATATAAAGGATACTCAATAAAACCAATTATGAACACTTCTACTTATAGCCTGATAGCTTAACCTCAGATATTAACTTATACAATGCCTGCCACTGAAACTGAAAAGCTGCAGAAACATAAAAGGTTTTCAAAGGAAACTTGCTGAAAATTTGCTGAAGACTTATTTTGATGGCTGACACTGTCACTCATT
>CM060952.1:219293560-219508560 GCA_030765055.1 Mantis religiosa | reverse complement strand
TAAATAATAATAATAATAATAATAATAATAATAATAATAATAATAATAATAATAATAATAATAATAATAATAATAATAATAATAATAATAATAATAATAATAATAATAATAATAATAATAATAATAATAATAATAATAATAATTAATAATAATAAATAATAATTAATAATAATTAATAATAATAAATAATAATTAATAATAATTAATAATAATAATAATAATAATAATAATAATAATAATAATAATAATAATAATAATAATAATAATAATAATAATAATAATAATAATAATAATAATAATAATAATAATAATAATAATAATAATAATTAATAATAATAATAATTAATAATAATAAATAATAATTAATAATAATAAATAATAATTAATAATAATTAATAATAATAATAATAATAATAATAATAATAATAATAATAATAATAATAATAATAATAATAATAATAATAATAATAATAATAATAATAATAATAATAATAATAATAATAATAATAATAATAATAATAATAATTAATAATAATAATTAATAATAATAATTAATAATAATAATTAATAATAATAATTAATAATAATAATTAATAATAATAATTAATAATAATAATTAATAATAATAATTAATAATAATAATTAATAATAATAATTAATAATAATAATTAATAATAATAATAATTAATAATAATAAATAATAATAATAATAATAATAATAATAATAATAATAATAATAATAATAATAATAATAATAATAATAATAATAATAATAATAATAATAATAATAATAATAATAATAATAATAATAATAATTAATAAATAATAAATAATAATTAATAAATAATAATTAATAAATAATAATTAATAAATAATAAATAATAAATAATAATAATAATAATAATAATAATAATAATAATAAATAATAATAAATAATAAATAATAATAATAATAATAATAATAATAATAATAATAATAATAATAATAATAATAATAATAATAATAATAATAATAATAATAATAATAATAATAATAATAATAATAATAATAATAATAATAATAATAATAATAATAATAATAATAATAATAATAATAATAATAATAATAATAATAATAATAATAATAATAATAATAATAATAATAATAATAATAATAATAATAATAATAATAATAATAATAATAATAATAATAATAATAATAATAATAATAATAATAATAATATGATGATGATGATGATCATCATAACAATAACAATAATAATAATAATAATAATAATAATAATAATAATAATAATAATAATAATAATAATAATAATAATAATAATAATAATAATAATAATAATAATAATAATAATAATAATAATAATAATAATAATTATACTAATAATAATAATTATACTAATAATAATTATACTAATAATAATAATAATAATAATAATAATAATAATAATAATAATAATAATAATAATAATAATAATAATAATAATAATAATAATAATAATAATAATAATAATAATAATAATAATAATTATACTAATAATAATTATACTAATAATAATAATTATACTACTAATACTAATACTAATACTAATACTAATACTAATACTAATACTAATACTAATAATAATAATAATAATAATAATAATAATAATAATAATAATAATAATAATAATAATAATAATAATAATAATAATAATAATAATAATAATAATAATAATAATAATAATAATAATAATAATAATAATAATAATAATAATAATAATAATAATAATAATAATAATAATAATAATAATAATAATAATAATAATAATAATAATAATAATAATAATAATAATAATAATAATAATAATAATAATAATAATAATAATAATAATAATAATAATAATAATAATAATAATAATAATAATAATAATAATAATAATAATAATAATAATAATAATAATAATAATAATAATAATAATAATAATAATAATAATAATAATAATAATAATAATAATAATAATAATAATAATAATAATAATAATAATAATAATAATAATAATAATAATAATAATAATAATAATAATAATAATAATAATAATAATAATAATAATAATAATAATAATAATAATAATAATAATAATAATAATAATAATAATAATAATAATAATAATAATAATAATAATAATAATAATAATAATAATAATAATAATAATAATAATAATAATAATAATAATAATAATAATAATAATAATAATAATAATAATAATAATAATAATAATAATAATAATAATAATAATAATAATAATAATAATAATAATAATAATAATAATAATAATAATAATAATAATAATAATAATAATAATAATAATAATAATAATAATAATAATAATAATAATAATAATAATAATAATAATAATAATAATAATAATAATAATAATAATAATAATAATAATAATAATGACAACTCTGGCAAGGATTCAGATGTTCTTTATTTTACTATCGCTGGTTTGCTTGCGTGACGTTGGTATTTTACGCGGTAGCATGCTGTGGAGATTGGCAACGCTCCAGCTATGACTACAGATCCACGATATCCGCACCTCGGCCATGTGCATGATTACCGAAATTAATGATTTTCTCTGTATTGTTAAAACTATTGGAGCAAGAGTAACAAAAAGAACGGGTTGGCAACATTTCGCTGTCCTGGCTTATTTGAAAACTAAGGAATTATCAACCCTTTATTTCCACTCCTTACCTTGGCAAACGAAGCCAAGACGATGCCGGTGTACTGTAATTTAACCAATGTAATAATACTGTAGGCTCTTATTAAAAGTTAAGTTTAACAAAGATCCCATTTGCATTATAAAAATGTTCTAACCTTGGTAGTAGACGCTGTACCAGATATTTTGGTGTTGTTTCTAACACTTCATATGTGCGTATGGCAATCCTCAGTGTACAAACTTCAATTATAAGTTCTGTTATATGGTAAGTAAACAAACAAAAGAAAGTATAAAATTACTATTCTATTTGTAACATTATAATCTTGCAATAATTGAAAACTATTGATTTAACACCAGAGAAAACACAATGCAATAATTTTAGTTGTTATATATCTGTCCTGGTGGCAACCGCATGACAAGCAGGTAACTTTGAGAAATAAAATTGTGTAAAAATGTGTAAATTTTCCATATCAGTTAATTGTTTGTAACCACAGATTAATACCAGATTCTCAACTACATGGTAAAAATGGAAGACGCATAGGGCGCTCAGTTGGCCAGTCAGATATCGTCGATAACACACGCTTCTGCCAGCCATTGAGTACGGGAAAAGCGTGTATATTTATAGGTTAAACTATTAATCTGTGGGTTAAACTTACACAGTGACCTGCAGCACTTAATACAAGCGGAAAGGCAGTGAGTAGCATTATAATGAGGCGTAATACTCGCATACCGGCTTGTGTAGTAATTACAGAGGTAAGATTAAGCAGTTTACTATTACAAAGTACACCGTATCAGATTACTGTGAATAGGCTACTTCCACGGGGGCAGCGGCCCCCGGGGATAGTAAGTACAAAATATGGAAAGTATCGAAGGCGGAAATATGATAGTACCAGACGTGGGAATGGAAACAGACATTATCACTACAGCAATATTGACTAATATTCCAGAAATAGACACACAGATTTTACCTAAACAGAAGACGAATCAAGAACAGTTGAATGTGACGCCACCAGATCAAAGCACGGCACCAACCAACAAACTTAAACAACCTTTAAGATACGTAACAACGGATCAGGGTCCGTTTTTTTGTGATAATACGTAGCAACAGCAAAAATATTAATGACTTTCACCCACGAAAACTAGGTGGCACAATATGCAAACGATTTCTTGGAATCGAACTTCGATAATGTTACCAACACACACTCATACATACCATTTTACAATTTACTGGTTACGGGAGTAATTAGAGGAGTGGACTTAGATATGGATTTAGAAGAACTACGTACACATCTACAAATAACGGGACAATTTCCCGTGCATAATGCATACCGATTGAATAGAAGAATACAGTCGAATGGGGAAACCCAATATGTACCCACTCGGTCTATCAAGATTACTTTCAGAACCCAAACATTACCGGAACATGTGTCCCTGTATTATCAACGCTTTCCCGTAGAACCCTTTACACATCGAGTAGTAATATGTAGCAATTGTGGTAAATTCAACCACCGTGCGAAATTTTGTCGTAATAGTAGACGATGCCTGCGATGTGGTCAGACACACGTGGAGGGACAATCAGAATGTCAAACGGATAGGCCACGATGTGTAAACGGACAAACAACGTTGTCCGCAGCAACGGACAAACAACACTGCCCAGCGTACAAATTAGAAAATCAAATTGCAAGCACCATAGCTAAAACTACCAGTATCGAGGTTTGAGGCACGGCAAATGGCGTCAGGGAATATAACATATGCAGACATAATGAAACGTTCAAGAGATAATCCGACAAGAGAGGAAAGGCAGGACAACTATCCAAGATTATCGGCACGAACGGACCAGTATGGACCCAACTACCCTTCAGTGGGGGACAGGGTATCCACGCAAAATAGCTCTACAAAACGCAAGTGCCTGGAATCACAAAAAGCTACCCCACCAGAGTAGAGATCAGAGTGCTGGGCACCACATGGTCGCTGGCCAGTACAAGAAACAAGACCAATACAGACGCGGGTGACGAACAATATTGGGGGACAGAACAGGAGTCCAAGGGCCTTGGAAACGGCGATGCGGGACGAGGCCCCGATAAAACCCAGAGAGAGGTCTCGAGAGGGACAGGTAGGGGCACGAGAAAAATGGTGACGCAACAGGGAAGGAGTGGACCTACGGGAGAACAGCATATAGATACTAGATTATTACAACAATTATTCGCGAAGTTAATGGAACAAGCACCGGAACACCTCCTACACATTAATGGGGTTACAAACCCATTTACATTTATAATTAACATAACAAAACTGAATATGTCAGATTTCTCGGTGTTATACTGGAACGCCAGAAGCATTACCAGCAAAATAGCTGAGTTCCAAACATTTCTAGCGCGAACGCGACCGCAGGCGTTCATCGTTGTAGAATCATGGTTACAGACCCACCAATGATTCCGAAGCCCAGGATATAAAATATATCGTACGGATAGCCAAACACACGGAGGGGGGGTGGCCATCGGCATCCAAGAGAATCTAGTCGTCTACAACTGGAAGACAGATATTCGTATACCACCACACCTGGAAGCAGTGAGGGTTAATTTGGGACATATCAACCTGTTAGGCATCTATAAGACGGGACGACAGTTATCGAGAGAGGAATGGGAAACCCTGCTCAAGCCACGCCATAAAAAGCACTTACTGTGTGGTGATTTTAACATCCCTAATTTCCACAGCCTTAGTGCACAAAGCAGGTGTAGGCTGCCGATAGTACAGATGGTCTGGACGTACGACTGGGAATTAATATCCGGACAATACACGACCAGACAAGGGAGACCGGGACAAAGTGACACCACGCCTGACCTGATTTTCGTGTCAGCGGACATAGCATCTAAGGCTATAGTTAGGAAATACACTTACACTATGGGCAGTGACCACTTTCCATTGATGATAAACTTTTCGACTCCCGAACACAGTGGACATCCAGCATACCAAGCGCGCAGGAAGGGAGGATTTGATCCACAGCACTTACGCGAATATATAATAAGGTCAATGGAACATATACAAAAGACGTCGGTGGAATACGTACAATTAGAAACCTCACTAAGGCAATACGTGGAAGATAACCATCCGGTGACACTACAACGACAATCCCGAATACCGAGACCTCCCTGGTGGACACAGGAGTGCTCACGTCTGGTGGCGGATAAACGACGAGCTTATGCACTATACCAGCGGGACAGAACACGAGAGACGTACCTGACGGCCAAAAACACAGAGACACGAGTACACCGGAAGATGCGAAAGATCAAGAAGCGTCGTGGGCAACATACTGCGCATCTATTACATCGAACACACCGACGACCGTCATGTGGCAGCGGCTTAAATGGTTCAAATATTCGAGAAATCAACAGAAACCATACCCAATAACGGAACAACAGGAGTTGCAGGTACAGTACTTACATCATATCGCACCGGAAGACGTGATAGGAAATACAATGGGAACCCCAGAACCGGTAGATCTGTAAGATTTTCTCCTGCGTCCCATAGTGGCACAGGAGGTCCTCAACCACCTGCGAGGAACCAAGGACATATCTATGCCGGGCGAAGATGGTATCACATACAAACATCTAAAATCTATTCCCGAAGCGTGGTATCGCCTTTTAGCCAAAGCATACACACAAATATTACATGCTGGCTACCCCCCAGACTCGTGGAGACATGTTATAATACATCCATTCATGAAACCGGGAGTTGGGGGTCTACATCCCACAGACTATCGACCCATAGGGATGCTGCTTACACTACGCAAATTATTTGAAAAAATCTTGCAGGATAGACTAACCTTTCATCTGGAAAGAAACCAGCTATGGCCAAAAACTCAGCTCGGTTTCCGTAGGGGGCATGGGACAGCCTTCCCGATATACCTATTGACCACGGATATCCAGATAGCGTTCAGGACCAAAAGACAGATTCTGGCCCAGTTCTTGGATTTGTCATCAGCATATGACTATGTCTGCATACAACGTTTAACAGAACGTCTCGCAATATACGGGATTCCTGGGATTATTGGTTTACTCGTAGAAAACCTATATAGGCATCGACAAACTTCCCTGGCAACGTACATGAGAAATACAAATAGTCGGTCAACATCACGAGGCTTGATTCAAGGATCGTCACGCAGTCCACTGCTTTACGCGTTGTATGTTGGAGATATCTCGTCCACAAGGGTCACGGCTAGGATTCTACAATTTCCAGACGACATAGTGATATACACACCAATATCACTGGGGTCGCAGACAGACGTACAACAATTTGAGGCAGATTGCAACAAGTTCGTCAAGTATTTAAGTGATATAGGCATGGAAATAAACTTCAAAAAAACACACAGCGTACATTTCCAAAAATCAATGCGTGCATCACAATGCACACTGAGAATACAAGATGATATAATCCGACCAGTGCGAAGTATCAAATTTCTAGGCGTGCACTTACAACAGAACTAGCAATACACAACACATTATCAGACATTATTATCGAAATTGACGAAGTTGAAATTGTTATTTCGAGCAATGGCAGCAAACCATTGGGGCATGCACCCCCGACTCATTCTGAAATTAATACCACCTTTAATACACTCCCGCCTTGAGTATGGATTATTAATGGCACCAGCAACAACCGAGGGTGTGCGCCGACAACTGGAGTCCTTCTTCTACCAATTGTATAATATAGTTTTCAGTATTCCAGGACGACCGGTGAAACTCCTCACTGCCAAACATTTCCCAACATATGACATACAAGAAAGGTCGTGGAAAAACAGATGCCGCTTTACAGCAGATCTGCTTACACACGCAGAATATATTGCTTCCCAAACTGATTCGACTAACAGAACTAATGAGACAGGAACGGGAAGAGGATGGACATCTTCACCGTCCACTGACACGGCATGGTGGCATTTCAAACTCATACATACATCTACAGGACACCGACGTGGCCCATATACTTATTACATAAGCCACCATACGAACTGCCACCCAATATTAAAGTAGACACGCAGTATTTTAAGAGAGTGGCGACAGATTACGAAAAGGCATGACGGGAATTTATATCACCGGTTTTAGCTACCAGGCGTAACAATCGCCAGTTATCATATTCACAGACGGATCAAAAATGACAGCAGGTACAAATACAGATATCTATGTATTGAATTCAGGACACAAAATGACATGGCGACTGCATACGGAAACATCGATATATACGGCAGAAACCATAGCTATATACCGGGCACTGAAATATGTGCAAAGTCACGGATCAACAAAAGTATTTATACACTCCGACTCCCTTAGCTTGCTAACGGCACTACAAAGACCAGTAAAGGGGGTAAAACGACCCATATATGAGATAATTATACGAAACCTGTTGGAAATTTTACCGCCGACGACAGAGATCGAACTTATATGATTCCGAGCCATGTAGGAATTCTTGGAAACGAGAGAGTGGATGAGGCAGTGCGAGAAGCCATTATCAATAAACCGGTATCAAACGAATACCTCATACCACCAACAGACATAGCGAGGAATATGACACACAATAACACAAAGACAACCTGCTCAGCCGGACAGGGTAGTAACGCCCTGCGTACATTCATTAACACGCCGTATTTAACAAGTAAGGCGTTATCATTATAATTCAGAATTCTATTTCAAGTGGCATTAACACCGGTGTACATCCTAAGAATAGGGCGACGAGATAACGACCTATGTGAATGTGGAAGAAGAGGTGATATTAATCACCTCTTCTTCGCCAGCCCAGTAAGACGTGCCGACACCTTGAAATTACTACATGACATAACACGCATTCACCCTGTGGGAGCATATCAGCTCCCATCACTACTAATACCTTACTCAGGGCCAATATGCAAGGCATTATTCCGATTTACAACGAGGACTGTAGTAAGATAACACTGCCGTTATGTATTTACACCACGGAAATCAGAGCTTCCTGGATTCAACGTTATACTCAGACGCAGTAGCCGTCTCAATAGGCTGGCAGTAGCGTCTTAAAAATAACCTAACAACAACAACAACAACAACAACATAGGGCGCCCCTCCTGAACCATTCGATGCCAGATAGGCGAACTAACCAACAAGTCGTCGGTAGTGCAGTGAGCTTCTGTTTCGACCGAGCTATGGTACATGCGCCTCCCAACCTACCATTCAATGCCGTGTTCAGCGACTGATTTAACCAAGGCCGAGTAGAGTCGGCCTTGGATTTAACCCAACATCTTTCGGGGCCTAATCTCGTGCACTTATGAATAATTTACGGCACAGTTCATTTCACATAAGCATAATACGCGCTAAATATGCTGAGTAAATGTGCGTAAATTATTCATCACTGTGCGAGATGTGACTTCCAAAGAAGTTGATTAATTAAATTCGGAGAAAAGGTCTCAGAAGCCACTTCCAAATTAGATCTTTATCCTGTTGTCACTAAGCTTTATTGCTTTTATATTCATATTATAATCAATATGATTATTCCGGGATATATGTTTATCAAGTTGCATTTCTAAAAAACTGTGATAGTCAGAATGTTGTATTATAATGTTATCAAATTTAACATGCAGTAATGTATCTTTTATGTTTCTATTTAGCCCAAATTTAATTAAATTTGTCTTACCAGGATTATTATTGAGGTTTAGGAATTTTAAAACTGTAATTATTGTTATTGATTTCTTAATAGGTAATAATTGCAGGTGATGATCATTGTTTGCAGTTGTTATTACACTTATTACATATATATCATATCTAATTATTATCAATTGTTATTACTTATATATAGTATCTGTTATTAACAATTGTTGTTACTTATATATAATATCTAGCTATTAACAATTGTTATTACTTATATATATATCTGTCATTAACAGTAATGTTAGTGACGTCAAAAACAAACCTCATCACTACAGTCCGGCCGCTCTATCTCCGGCTGTAACAGTTCTCGAGAGGAGGAAGGGCGTTGTTGCCAGTTCTTTGGCGGGAATTTCAAGCAGAGGAACATGTGTATTTTAAATATTTCACGCTATTTGCCGATCGTAACTTCGTAAATGTACGTGGACAATGTGTATATACAGGATCCCAGAATAGTTGCATATGGAGTCAATATACCATTTACTGGAAAATAAATAACAAAAGGCTACTTCGCACGAGTGGGAAATTCCTTTCTCATATAATATTGATATACATGTTGCCTTAAAGCATCCTTTTGAAAAGCATCAAGTGAAGCTTTAAGGCTGCCTCCTTGCCTTTGCTTTCCCGGTGTTAGCAGAACTGCAGACGCCGAACTTAAATCAGCTGGCAGTTTTCCTTAGTCACATTCTTCCCACCTTCAAGGCGTCACAAACTCTGTCCATCACCTTAGTAGCAGGTAGTAGAGGTCCACCATTGTCCCGCTCCTTCTCGAAGTACTCACGTGGCCTGAATATAAATTCATGGCTTTGCAGGGGCGGCTTCTGAGGTAGTGCCGCTGTGCCATGGCACCATCTGTATGAAAGCGAAAGAAAGAGAAGTGTATAAGAATTGCGCAAAAGGAATTGTTTATGAGTAGTTGCTCCCTCGTTTGAATAGGCGCGTTGAACGCCATCGCTCTCTCTTGGTTGTTTTCCGTAGCTTGGTGCCGATTCCAGAACGGCACCGTCTACGCTCATAAACGCCTGTGTTAGGGCTTGGGGCTAAGACGTCTGCTTATACACGGCTTCTTATGGAAGAAGGTAAGAGAAGGATTTCTCTGGCGCATAACTTACGCTTTGCCCGTTAGAGTGCAGTAAAACACGGGACTTCAGAGAACCACGATCCTGCCACCTAGCGAAAGACAATGGTAAGGATACATTTCGCGCTATACCTTCCTTTAATGCAGTGTCACCATCCTACTGCAGTTAATTCTGAGGAATTTCAAAACGCAAATTAATGCTTAATGAAATCACTTGTTGAAACACAACACATAGATATCCTCATAAATAAAATTAATTGGGTTTCAATGTGAATATAGTATTAGATTTTAAAATTTAGAGACAGTATTTCAAAATGTTCATATTTCACAGCAGCAGTTTTGTTGGTAGAACATAAAACCCGCGCGTCCAGCATGTGTTGGACACATGTTTTCAAAGCAATGGTAGAGTAGTTCTGTTTGTGCTCCTGTAATGCTGTAGTTCATCGTGAGTAAGGATTTTTAAAACAGTGTTCAGTGTTTTTTCTTTAAGTTAAAATTCACAGTAAAGTTACGCACATGAACAAGGTAAGTGAATTACTGAAAACTTCATTTAGTAACAGGACTCTAAATGAAAAAATTCAGATAAAAACAATAGGTAGGCCACTGAATCTGCAGCAGCAAACAAAAAATCGATGCCGTAAGTTTAATCCGGATATTTATCAAAAGAACAAATGGATTTGCGGCTGTGATGAAAACAGTGCAGTTTTTTGTTTTCCTTGTGTGTTATTTGGGGGAGATGTCCATTTGTGTAAGACTGGAATAACTGATATTGGGCATTTATGGTCTAAAATGAAAGTGCATGAAACATCGAAGCGACACATGAACAATGTTCTGAGTCTCTTTTTTCTAGGCAAAACCAATGTTCAGGACAAATTAGATTCGCGGTATAGGCAGCTAACAGCCATAACAAACAAGTAGACAAGAACAGATATATATTGAACGCAATTATAAACTGTATTCGGTTCTGTGGTGCTTTGGAGCTGGCTCTTAGGGGTACGACGAATCTGACGCCTCTCAAAATAAGGGGGTTTTTCGTGAGCTCATTCAGTTTAGTGCGGAGTTGGATAAAGAACTTCAAGTGCATCTCAGTCAGTCATCAGTATTCAAAGGCATTTTTAGGACTGTTCAAAACGAACTCCTGCAGTGCATGTTGGAAGTGTATCACGAGGAAGTTCGCAAACAAATAAAGCGTGCGGATTATGTCGCGGATGAAGCCACTGATGTGTCTTGCGAATTTCAGTTGGTTATTGTTTTGCGATACATTGTTTATGGAACCCCCATTGGAAGATTTTGGAATTTTGTTAATCCAGAAGGTCAGAATGCTCAGTCTATCTCGGAGTGTATTCTGAAAGAAATCTAACCCTTAATTGGAGATGACCGAGCAAAACTAATAGCTCAGAGTTACGATGGTGCAAACGTTATGAGTGGCGAGTCAAACGGAGTACAGAGATTAATAAAAGACAAATACCCAAATGCGCACTACATTCATTGCTATGCGCACCAGTTAAACCTTATAATGTCTACTGCCGCCTCAATTAATCGCAAAGCCCGCATCTTCTTTGCACATCTTTCAGGCATTTCTTCTTTCTTTTCAAATTCGCCACACAGATCGAAAGTGTTGCATAGCATAATTCAGAAAAGCTTACCCCGTGTGTCTCTCACAAGATGGAATTACCATTCGCGAGTAGTACAGGATATTTATGAAAACAGGAAGGAGCTTATTACTGTCATGGAAACAATTGAAACGAGTGAGAACATAAAATTACCCTCTACTATTGAAAAAGCTGGTTCATACAAACAAATACTGCAAGATAGAGACTTCATTTTCTGGCTATCGTTTTTCTATAAGATAATGCCTCATGTGGACATACCTTTTAATCAATTTCAAAAGAAGACACCTGAACCAACCAAGGTAAAACAAGACATTCATAACTTTGAAACAATAATGCAAAACATCAGAGATGACATTGACTCCATCAGTCAGGTTAGTTTTGAAAATGACGAAACAATGCCTTACAAGAGAGCAAGGGTTGATGATAATAACAAAAAGCAAAATGCTTTGGAGGTGTGTGATGCCATATTTTGTGAAATAAAATCACGTTTTCAGTTCACTGGGCACCTAATTGCAATCAACTTATTTGATGTAAGCCAGTTTGACAATTATGTAACACATTTCCCAGACAAATATCTTTAAATTACGGACACATACATTTCTGAAGAAAAGAAAGGTGAAGGGAGAGCTTCAAGTGTTCTATGCTAGGCCTGAGTTGAGAGCAGTTTCCGGTGCGGTTCCGTTGCTTTCGCTGATTTTAGAGGATGAACTCTGTGCTACTTTTGAAGAGTCTGTTAAAATTTTGAAACTGTTAATCACTATGCCATCTCGACATCAGAAGCTGAGCGGTGCTTTTCAATGCTCAAGAGGATTTAAACTTTTCTACGAAACACAATGAAAGAAGAGCGATTGAGTGCCTTAGGACTGCTGTCCTGTGAAAAGCTGTTCGTGTGCAAAATTGACAATTTCAATTCAAAGGTGATAGATTTATTTGCCAACAAGAAGGAGCGACGAATGGATTTTCAATACCGTTCCTACTAATTCATTTGAAGCTGTCTTCATAAAGTCATGGAGTTGCTGCTTTCGGTGAGTACAATGCTTTTAATTTTTAAAAGTTAGTGATTTCATTAAACCATTTTTAAAAATTCAGATTACTCATTTTGCAGTGAAAAATTGCGTCTTGTGTGTGCGTGCGTGTGTGCTCGCTCGTATGTGTTTGTGAGTGTGAGACAAAGATTTCTCGAGTTTGTTTCGTTTGATTTCAGTGCGAGGAAATTTATGGCTAAAGCAATAACAATAACTGTCTCTCTATCACGAAATCGTACACGAACGCTTCGTATCACATTCTCCATGAACTGTATTATCAAACTGTCACTGTACTCGTTACACCTGTGCGTAACAGGAGTACGAATGTAATAAATATCTATTTCCGTTTCCCTGTACGCTCTGTGTGGTACAGTATATTATAAAATAGTTTGGATTATTGATAAGATTACCTAAATCGGTCGTAATTGGTGCACATATTTATATTTTAACAACCCTTATTTACTTATGGCACCATCAATACAATACCTCACCGGCCACCCCTGTGGCTTTGGCTCTTATACGAGCCGATTTTTTTTTTCTTGAATTCTGACGAACCAGTAGCCATATTACTATAATAGCGATAATAATGAGACTTACAGACGCTACAAATCGGAATTCACGCACACACAAAAAATTAAACAAACCACCAGCGCGGGATCCAAAAGCAACTAAAAGCCACGTGGTCCACACAAAATTGCAGGGAAAACACGGTGCTGGATTTGCAAGACACGCCTAGCAGCGACAACGCTGATTGGCGCTAGCAGACAGATTTAACTTCCTGAGCACGACACCGGATGTACAGACTCCCAGTACCGCCAACAGAAGCAGTTGGTATGCGTGAAAGGTGTGAACGAAATATTCGAATACTGATGTTATAAAGAAGATCTTGCATGATAATGAAATTATAAGTTGGATTTCAATGTTTTAAAGCAAGTATAGTCCTATACTCTCATTATAAAGATAATTCTGACGATATGTTTTCAATTACTCATTATTATATGTTGGTGCTATTAACCTTCCCCCTCCACCTTCTGCAGCCAGTAAACGTCAGAGCCGGAGATAGAGCGGCCGGACTGTACTACCGCCACGTCACAATATAAACTCTACCACTAACCTTTTAATTGCTGTATATGAAGCTCCACAGTCTTGCAACCTACTGTTCATTAGCGCCTACATTTATTTACGCCTTCAGCATTTCACATGGAAGTATTTATTAAATATACGTTTTTCCAAATCCTCCGTTTTCTTAAAACCTCAGCATAACTAAGGTTTTTCGCTTAGCCATCGAAAATATTAAAATTGTTTAAATACGTGCTTTAAAAATCCAAATGAACATGTTAAAATGAGTAAGAAAGAACATTGTTAAAATTCAGTAAAGCATGATACAACGCAACATGTAAATGAAATAATGTGATTGGTTTATGATTAATATTTTTTAAAATAAGATGTAATGTGTGACGTGGCCCAGTATAAATTAAACTTCATTACTATTAATGGCAACCAGTGAAGGAAAAATGAATAATTGATTGAATTTGATAAAAGAGCGACGGAAAAAAGCGTATTTCCATTGCGCAACGTACAAGAGAACAGCGTGTTTTGGATTCTAGAATGTCCAAGTGAACAGACTAAATTATTACAAATAGTTAATACTGATTTTTACAAAATTGTATCCAAAAAATATTCTTAAGGTAAGTGTTGCTAAAATATCGCAATTAAGTTACAAATTTGCATTCTTATAAATTAAACAAAATCTACTTATTTCTGTGTTTATTTAGATAAATTATTTCCCTTACGACTACGACTGAGAAAAGAATTCTCATTTAACGACTAAAGCAGATCCGGAGATTTCAGACACATCGATACATCCAGGCTTAAGATCTGAACCAAAAAATCTGATCGAGAAGCATCTGTAACTCGTGGCTTCTTCATCGTCAACCCACGACCCCATTCACAACGCCACCAAACTCCTGTTACTCACTTGTGCTGTTTAAAATGCTATCATTCAAAAACTAAACAAGCTATTGACCTGTAGCTATCCTGGTCCAGAGTGAAACTAAATTTCGCTATCTGTAAAACTGACCCAGTGCTGCCATCTCTATGTAAGGGCCGGAAATTATCAGCCAACCCTCCTACAGGAGGGGACGTCGAAGCTGCTCAGATCCGTAAATTAAATAGGTAATTCTGAAATAAGATTCACTATAATTTTCACTCATTAATCCTCTGATCACTCTATATCGTATGGAATTCATCAACAAAACGAACAAAAGCAAACAAGAATTAAGAAAAAATTACAATAAGAGAATAATGCAATGTCAGTAATAACATAAGTAAATTGCACATAATTGTAGGATAGAACAAGATTAAAATTATAGAATCCTTGAAAATAAATCAGGAAACTACAGTTAATTTATAAGAACAATCAAGAAATACAATCTATCAGAATTCTTTCAAATCGTATAAACATTTATTTATCAGATACATCTTCAACTTCTTTTCAAATTGTTGTTTAGAAAGATCGGGTACAGTTTGTTATAAAGTATAATTTCGGAAATACACTTACACAACTTTAAGAGACTGCTTTTTTGCAACTTTGGTATAGATTATATCAGTGTGGCTCTCCTTTGTATCACATACATTACGGCCCTGAGTGCGTACAGAGGAACAGGAGATGGTAGTAATTTGTTATAGATAAAGGTCTCCTTATATGATTCTATTGGTTTTAGGTTAAACCAAATTCTGGTATATTTCTTTTAATAGTGTCACCCTGGTGGTAGGCTCGCGAAGCCGATCAAAAATGATGGCCGATCGTTACCGGAAGTGAGAGACAGATGAGAGTAGTTGTTAGAGAGAAAATAAACAGTTTGAGGTAAGCTAGCAAATTGTGATGTGACGAATGTATTTGCTAGGAGAATAAAGTGTAGTTTTTGTGTTTTTAACCTCGTTTTATCATTTCACGAACCCACAAAGTCACAATATATTGCCTGTAACTTTACTGCTGTCATTTGCAGACGTGTTTGCGTAATAAAAACAGTTAAAAGAAGTTCATAGGTACATGGATCTACAAATCCATTATTTCAGAGTTACATCGAAGTTACAAAAACTGCTTGCAGTATCTTCGCCTTTCTTTGTATGGGAACATTTGAAGTCCTTAATTTGTGTGACTCCTGTACCTGGCGTTCACATTTTAAGAGACCGTATTCAATTTGGAGTAGACAAAATACAAAAAAGATTAAAAATTTTCAAGAGTACGCGAGAGCAGTGAACGCAGTCTTACTGCATACATCCAAGAGGAAGCCACTTCGAGCAGTTTTTGTAACTTTCGATTTTGTGTCCTAACTCTGATGTTTTCATGTTACATTCCCCACATGACACCAACAGTTATACCCGTATATATCTTCAGTATATTAACATCTCTATAATTGCTGAGGTATCCAAGTAGAGATGTTACTGAATTTCCATACCTATGTATGCTCAATATGTGAGCCCAGGTTAAGGTCAACAATAAAATTAAAAATGTGTACATCACTTCTAAAATATCATTACTATCACCTTTTAGTATTGTATTCCACCGTTTCTACTGAATGGCAGCAGTGCAGGTTTCTTGGAAGTTGATGTGCACATTTATTGACTAAAAGTAATTTAACGGCCAAAAGCTGGTATTAGTATTGTCTTTTATCCTTTTACCGTTTTATTCCAACATACAACCCTGGTAACATCCGCATAAGCATCCACTGAAGTACTTGGAAACATTTTTAACATCACTGACATAAGCAATAAACAGAATCGGCCCCAGTACTGCCCCTTGCGGTACAACTTACCAACCAACCAGTTAACTACGAATTAAATCCAGGATTAATCCTCTTATACTATAGGCCACGCCGTGGCTCTCACCAAGGCGGCCCGGGTTCGATCCCAGGCGACCGCAAAGTGAGATTTATGGTGGACAACACGGCGCTGGGTCGGGTTTTCTCCGGGACCTCCGGTTTCCTCCGCCATCTCATTCCACCGATGCTCCAACTTCATCTCATGTACCATCAGTGTCACCGCCTGCGGTGCCGTATGTAGTAAAAGCGAGCGTTAAACACTACACATTTCATATTTCTTATACCATAGCTTTCCAATTTAGTAATTAAAATATTATAGACTGGCCCCGTAACTCAGTCGGTAGAGCACCTGCCTGCCATGCTAGGGGTCCCGGGTTCGATTCCCGGTGGTGGGGGTGGGGTTTTTCTCCGACCAAGATAATTCCCCATCTTCCGCAGAGTCTGGAAGTATGAATGAGTGTGAATGTGTGCGTGATCTAATGATTAAAAACCAAAAAGATAACGAGTTGACACCTTCAGTATGTTCCAAAGGAGAACGGACGCCGATATGACCATAGCAGTTAAAGGCGGGGTATAAATGGAACAAGGAAAAAAATATTATGGTTAACGCAGTCAAAGACCTTAGAGAAGTACAAAAATTTTATTAACCTTGTCCTTATTTTCTAGATTCCCAATTATTTCACATATACACTGATTTTGCTGTAATTACAAAATCTGAAAGCATTCATACCACATATTTGATATTGCTCTAAGCTTGGAGAGACACCTGTATTCGTTAAGTTGAGCATCAAAGGTTTAAAGGCAAAACAACATCAACTATAAAGTAAATACAGGGAACGGTAATAATGTTACAAATAACATAAGTAGAACCCTGAAGCTATTGACAGGGAAGCAAACATAATTTATAACTATAATAATTAGTGGCTAAACTGCAGTTACAGAATTAGTTCTGAAAACAGGATGGTACAAACTATAGATTTGTAAAATCAGACTTTTGATATATATTAACATCAAACTTAAAGTTAAATTTATTCAGTAAATATTATTGTGTATTAAATGATACAATTATGAAATGATAGATTACACCACGTACAATAGATCCCAGTGTACAGTTCTTTGTACTTATAGGTTATCCAACTTCTTTAAAATGATAAAAGCCACTAAGTCTTCATAAATGCATTTTATGAGTGTATCTCTTTATGAAATAAATGATACATTTTCTAACTATACAAAACAATAAACCCATGTTCATTACCGTAATACTACTGTCTTTATGGCGCTGAGGGATCAAATTGCGTTTTATTTAACCTGATATCTAGCAGCTAGCGATAGAAGAGCAAACTTAATCCAATGATATATAAATGACGATAGTCGTGTTATCCTATGTTTTAGTGTCGAAGACAAGTAAGCTTTAGTCACTATGGACTCTTATCACAGGTTTTACGCATATTATGGAATTTCAAATGTGACATCTGAATGAAGCTCTTATTACAGATTTCACATTTATGTGCCCTTTTTCCCTCATGAATCATACTGTGCACTTTCAAAGAAGACGACTGAGTAAAGCTCTTATTACAAATCTTACATTTATATGGTCTTTTGCCTTCATGAATCAGATTGTGCACTTTCAAGTAAGATAACTGAATAAAGCTCTTATTACAAGTTTGACACTTATGTGGTTTCTCACCCTCGTGAATAAACTTGTGCATTTTTAAATGTGACATTCGAGAAAAGCTCTTATCACAGGTTTGGCATTTATATGACTTTTTACCCTCATGTATCAACTTATGCACTTTCAAATGTGACATTTGAGTGAAACTCTTATTACAGGTTTCACATTTATGTGGTCTTTTGCCCTCATGAATTAGATTGTGCACTCTCAAAGAAGACATCTGCATAAAGCCCTTATCACAAATTTTACATTTATGTGGTTTCTCACTCTCATGTATCCAATTATGCATATTCAAATGCGACAAACGAGTGAAGCTCTTACCACAAATGTTACATTTGTGTGGCCTTTTACCCTCATGAATCAGACTGTGCGCTTTTAAACTTGACAATTGAGTAAAGGATTTATTACAAGTTATACAGATCTGCCGTTTTATGCCCTCATGAGTTAGATAATGTTTTTTTAAGCTAGACATCTGAGTAAAGCTTTTGCCACAAATTTCACAGCTATAGGGCCGTTTACCCTCATGACTCGATTTATGCCTTTTTAAATCTACCAACCGAGTAAAGCTCTTATCACAAGTACTACATTTGTGTGGTTTTATACCGTCATGAAACAACGTATGCCTTTTTAAATCAGACGCGGCAGCGAAACACTTCTGACAAACATCACATTTGTGCGGTGTTTTACCTTTATGAATAAGTTTATGTAATTTTAAGTGTGACAAATGAGTAAAACTTTCCCCACAAATGAAGCACTTGTGCGACCTTTGACCCTTATGAACCGAATTCTTGTGTTTCACGTGTATAGTCCCATTACTACTAGATTGTCTTGAGAGAGGATTTTTTAGTAGACTTGGTACTTCTGCAACTTCACATTCTTGACCTGTACATTCAGGAAGATCCTTTCCATTATAGAAATCTGTGTCTGTTCCTAAGACTTCAATAGAGGACAATGGTGATTTATCACTTCTATAATCAGAATCTTCTTCTGTAAATAATCTGAAATTGAGCAGAATTTGATATTATTTAGCATCATAACCACAAAATTAAACTTTAAAACCAAATTTGTTTGTTATTTACCCATCAATGATCGGCTGTACTTCTAAATTCAAACTGCTGTCCACTGTAATCAAAAGAAATTTGAAAACCTACATTAACATTAAACAATAAAATGGATAAAGGTTCTAAGGCTTTCACGGCCGGTGTCAATACTAGTTGAAGTGTATTCCGGGCTTGTAGGCCGTGGTCTACTGGGCTCATTCTTCTTCCCAGACGTTTCGTCTGCGACTACGGCAGACATCTTCAGTGGCAGTGGCGAGGTCGAAGTACTCTAGTGGGTATATCAACAGCGACTGCTGTTTGCACCGTGGATCGCGGAATTTATACAAGTGGCTGGAGGGGCAGTCTGCTGTAATTGGTCCGGGTGGACGGTGGGCTGGATTGGTATGGGCGGAGTGTTGCGCTCTGTCGGCGTCTGATTGGTTCGGGTGAGGTTCTTCGCGTTGAATTGCGTAGAACTCTGAACTCCTCGCGTGTGTTGTTAACACCAGCGCACTGGACGAAACGTCGAATGAGGAGATTCAGGAAACCTTGGCGGAAAGTGTGAAAATGTATATTGAATACACCACAAAGAACAAGGTGAACTGGTGCCCACTCGTTCCCTGTTTCTTACCTTTATTCGCATAGATCTCCCACAAAGGATAAAGGCAGGGTATTAAGCTATTGAGGTGAGGCAGTATATACCCAATCTATTGAGCTGTTATAAATGCCAGCGCTTTGGCCACACGAGAGATTCTTGTAATGGAGTTGCTACCTGTGTTGACTGTGGCGAAGTCGAGCATGATGATGCATGTACTTATCTGCAACATGTGTTAACTGCAGTGGCAATCATTCATCTAAATCCAGAGAATGACCCCGTTATATGGAGGAAAAAGCAATCCAAGAGATTCGGATAAGAGAGAGGTTCTCTTTCTTGGAAGCCCGGTGCTCTTGCGTATTCGTCAGCCTTCTGCCCCTAGCGTTACTTATTGTGCAGTTGCATCTAAGCCGGTACCTAAACGTGAAATCGCAACACAAACTAGCGACACAAACGGGACATTCGTTGCAGAAGGAACAATTAAATTACAGCAAGATCACAGCCAAAGCAAAAGACACCAGCAATAACAATAGTGAGCGCGCCTACAGAGTCCAGTCCTAAGGATTCAGCCATGTCACCGCCGAAACCATCTACTTCAAGAACATGTGAACCGGTAATACTTAATGTATCGCCAAGGAAATTCAAAACCTCTTTTGAAAGAACACTTCCTTAAGGAAAATAATAAGACCAGTAAAAGAAAAGCTAGCCAGCATAAAAGTCAGTGACCATCTTCTCCGTCAACATCATCTAAGGAATCATGTGGAGAGGACTCCGATCAGCAACTTTCATTTTCGTCGATCGCAGTCTCCGATCGGTTCGAGCCTTTGGACCCGAAATTATTAGCTGAAAAGCAGTCCTCTTCCACAGAGGATATGGAACAGGAAGAGTCTGCTCTCATTGCCAGAACAGTTAAAAAGGCAGGATGAATCTGGGTAAATGCTAGCCAACACCGAAGAAAAGAAACAGATTGATTCAACCACCGTTGGGCAGGTAGTTCAAAAAAATGTTCCATCATACTGTTCTATTATTTATTAAAGAAACGTTTTAATACCTTTGGGCGTTTTATTGTTACTTATAGTTTTTAATGTTTTATTTTAATTGTGCATATTTATTTGCCATTTTATTTTGATTTTTCCAATTTATTGTTTTCTTTATCTCTGGATATTGCCATGATTTAGTTTTTTAATGGGGGCTGATGACCCCGCTGTTGAGCGCCCTTATATACACATCATCATCACTCCGAAAGTATCTAATTTTATTGTAACTCCGGCCGTGAAAGCTCATTACTACTCATGATCATTTAGAACCTTTAGGATCCCACTACGCGACTTAATACAACCTGCATCATGGGTCAAAACGCTCAGGGCTGTACTGCTGTTAGTGGCAGAGTGGCGGTGTTTGGAGACAGTGATTTGTTCACTAGATGTCAGAAGCACGTAAACGCACGATGGACGAAGAGGTGATATTTTCACACAGAAGGGAGAAGATATCCAATGCACGGTATGCTATATAGAAACTAACGGCACTAAACAAAATGGCAACACTATAGTCTGTGAGGTTTAACTAGTCGTGTGCCTTTTAGAAAGAGAAAGGAATACTCACCGCCTCACTCTATGACAGGCAAAGCAGACATCCCAGCCAAGCATGCATCAGTGGCGGAGCGCCCTTTCTCCTCTTGGTCCGATTGTTGCTCATCTCCCGATTCACAGTCAGAAATTTCAAACGAATCTTCGTTTTCTTCTTCCGAGTCTTCTAAATTTATAACTAACCTGTCTGTAATTTCATCTATCAGACCGTCTTTCTCCCAGTAAAACTGTTCAGTGTTTTGTGCATGCTCACACGTCCTTTTTCAGTTTTCTGGGGTAACTTTTGTAATCGCACTATGAAACAAGGCTCTTACATCGACACCTTTAAATGAAATATTATGTTTGGCAACACCATTCTTCACTTGCGCTCATATACGTTCTATAGCATTAAAATCGCAATGATAAGGTGGCAATCTTACTACGGTATGACCGTGTACCTCTGCGAGACTATTTCATACACTTTGAAATTATCTTTTCTCAGTTTAATTAATTCGTATAGCACTGGTTTTGTTGCTCGTGGATCAAACTCAATATTCCTATTATGAAGCCATTCCTGCATATGGGATTTGAGTGAAGATGACGTGGGTGCTTTATTAATTTCTATGGAATGATAAGAGGCATTGTCCATAATGATGACACTATTAGACGGGATGTTAGGTAGTAATTTATTAACAAACCAATCCTTGAAAATGTTACTATCCATTTCTTCATGGTAGTCTTTGGTTGAATTTGACTTAAAAGTTAGCAAGGCATTAGGAATAAATCCTGTAGAACATCCAGCATGTACAACTATAAATCGCTGTCCTTTGCCGATTGGTGTTTTAAGAGGGAAATCACTTTCATTTTCATTGGCGATGCACTTCCACACCTTATTTCTCGTATGGTTTATATTTACCCACGTTTCATCAAGGTACACTATAGGCCTACCTGTAGATCTGAGTTCTTTCATTCGTCTTAAAAATTTAAATCTTTTAGAAACAATATCCATTCGTTCCATTAAAAAGCGTCTTCCTTGCGAATTTTTACTGTAAGTGAAATTAAGCTTTTTAAGAATTTTTCTTAAGGACCACACGCTTCCTTTAAGTAAGTCTTTAGCTCTTAAAGCCTCATATATTTCCAGCAAACTAGGCAGAAAGTCCGTACGATACAGCGAATAGATTGTTCGCTTAATAGCAGCAACTGTAAATGAATCAATTTCTGTTTTTCGCGGTCTTCTATTAGGGAGCTTTTTGCCTGGTGTTTGCAGTCTACCGCCGCTAGCTTCTGCATTTTTGTGTTCTTTTAAAATTCGTTGGACAGAACGAGAAGAAATACCTGTAGCAGCAGTTCTCTCAACGATACTCGTCACTGAAATAGTTGGCTTTCCACATTTTAAAGCTTCACATTCATCACTGAAGAAACTGTGAACTTTGGCTACAATTTCCCTAGAATCTGATTTTAGAACTTTCCGTCGAGATCCAACTTGAAACTACACAAACACAACCAAAACTACAAGAAAATAATTCAACATTAAATCCATATGTTGCAACACTGAAAACATTTTGTGTAACGTGTAAATCCACAAAACAATTAATTCACAGTTCTATAGCTTATACGTCACTGACACCCTTCAAACAACACACAACGGAATGGGGGTTGGGACCGCCTACATTCCACGAATCACGACAAAGCAGGGTTGGTGTTCCGCCCACGTGTGCTAGACAAGGACAGCATTCTGTCTTAGACAAGGACAGTAGAGAATACGCCAGGAACAGGAACAATCAGAGCCAAGTGTAACTTCACCGTCTCAGTTGGAACTCTTTTAGAACTTGTGTAAGATGATGATGTGTGCAAATATACCGATGCACAAAGTAGAAAATACACATTTTAGGAAACTTCATACAAAAGTATACTAAACGAGATCCTCCTCAAACAACTTTACTTAAACGAGAATTACCACAATGTTATAATGATGTCATCGCAAATACGAAAGGAATGGTCGAAAATAAAATGTGGATTTCTATTGATGAAACCGAAACTGCTGTTGACAGGCGTGTTGGAAATGTCGTCGTGGGAACGCTATTGCCAGACAAACCAGCAGAAATATTTTTATTAACATCATAAATTAGTGCAAAGGTGAACCATTAACAATTGCAGACATATTTAAAACAAGCATGACGCTATTGTCTCCAGAAGGAATAAATGTAATGTACTCATTTTCATCGCCGACACTGCAAGCAGACAAGGAGCTACAGAACATGTATACTAACATGCTGCATTTGACCTGTCGTGTAGCCGAGGAAATTCCAAGAAGTTACAGTGATGTAGACAGTTTCCTTGCAAACGTAAAAAAGATATTTTTGAAAGCTCCAAGCAGAAAACGTAAATTTAAAGAAATGGCGCCTAACATCGCTGGGGCAGCTGGCTAAATGCCGCCATGTATTATGTCATAATGCTCATTTTAAGCAAATTACGCGAAGATTTGCTCTTCAACAGAAACAGTTTTTCAGACCTGTCCAAAACCTTTGTTCAGCTAGAATACCTCATGACATAGGGCTCAGAGAAGAACTAGCTCAACAGATCTGTCATGGATAAAATAAAAAAACGACATGAAAACCATACTTGAGAAGAACCCAGGCTATTTTAAAATGACAAACATTAAATATAATTTGCAAGGTAATGTGATCTGCAGTATTTTACGTTTGCAACTGTTACATCATCTGATGTCGAGAGAACTTTTTCAAACTACAAATACTGCTTAAGTGACAGCATGAGGAGATTCGCCTTCAAAAAGTTTAAAATGTATGTTATACACTGTAATAAGTTGAACAATTAAAGAGCATGCATTTATTTTGTGTTGCAAAAATAATTTATTTTACTTTACTATTCAAAAAATGTTTGGTAATACATCTACTTCTACTTAAACATTCTGAAAACGGTGACATTATTTATATACTGTTTTATTAGAAGAGTTTGTTAGCACACTTGTATAACCCTAAGGCGGCCGACCTTGTTTACTACTGGAGTTAAACCACGACCAGCATGCACACACAAGCCGAGTCCTAGAAGCCCTACCACTACTCAGTCACACAGAGATGTGTATTACTTGAGTGTTATAGTAAACCTTACCGAGAAGGGAAATATGTAAAGAGTAATAGATAGTCAACATGTAAAATTCAATGCCATGGCCGGGATTTAAAACACGGATCTCCTGGTTTCCGTCCAGTCGCACTTAACCTTTGAGCTACCATGGCCAACGTGCCGTCCTGACATTAAATTCCTCATTTGACTCATATATTTCCCTGGTGGACCACTAGGGGCTCTCGCATCCGAGATACACCATTTGTGGCGACTTACTGTCGTAAGTACTTAAGTCCCAGGCTTCATCATTTAACTCTTATTATTTTAGTTCATTATTTAGTGTGGAGAAATGATTAATTTCCATCAATTAACTAAAAAAATGTAAAGAGTAATTTTACTTAAGGGGCCAGATACCGTAAAAATCTTTGTGCTGCAATCTTTAAAGTGTCTGAACTATATGAGATTAATATTCAGTTACTTTTCATTTTAAAATTAAAAGGTTTCTTTTCATACACAACGCGGATTTCTTTTCTTTAAAACTGCCCTTTCTTAGGTTCCAGAGTTCTCAAACTGTGAAATTTTGATCAAATCTAAATTCTGAAATTTGGGATTAAATTAAATGTGTAGTGTTTAACGCCAGCATTTACTACATGCGACACTGCAGGCGCTGACGCTGATGATACATGAAATGAAGATGGAGCATTGGTGGAACTAGATGGCGGGGGAAACAGGAGATCCCGGAGAAAACTCGCCCAGCACCATGCTGTCCACCACAGATCTCACTTTGCGGTCGCCTTGGTGAGAGCCAAGCGGTCTAATCACTCAGCCACGGCGCGGCCTCTGAAATTTGGAGTGGAAATAGATAAAAAGATAACCACCTATAGTTCTACTCCCAGATGTTTCAAAAGGTGTAACTTTTACTGAACTATTGCAATAATAAACGTACAGATACAAGTCAATCTTGTTTTGTTTGCATAAACTTATCCAGGGCCGCAACCTCAGTGGCAGTGAACAAAGCCCTACTTTATCAGTTAATATTCACACTATACAGCAAGTGTGCTTACACAAGGATTTGGTTATTGCCATGGAGTTAGGCCTATAGCTGCGTATTACTTATCCTAAACGAGGGATTAAATTCTTTTATTCGGCAATTCTAAGTTTTGAGTTCCTCTGAACTTAAAATTCATTTCACTAATCCGAAGGAGAAGCCCAAATGAAAACTTAGGCACACATCCAACTATGTATGTAAAAGGTAAAGCAAAATCCCCCAATCAAACCTATTAATGAAAAGATTTCATACTTTCACTTCTTCTCCTGCTATTTTAAATATAATATTGTCACATAGCTATTTGCATGGTCTGCCAAGAGATTACATCGCCATTGCTGTCTGTTTATCAGACGGGAAAGTTAGTCGCCATTGAGAAGAGGGAGTGGCTTATTGGCTGGAAGGAGGGGAGTGATATGCCTTCAAGGCCAAAAACGAGTTAACGTCATGACACCTGGGCGAGAAGGGTCCAATTCCATAATGATCTGCCGCGCCCGGCTGGTATATAAAAGCAGAGATGCAGTCAATGAGTCGTAGTGAGAACAGAGTGGTGTTCCACGCTCCGCAGTAAAGTGTCCGCAGGCCGTGGAAACAGTTCATGAGTCAGTAAGAGCGGCTCCGAGCTGTGGAACTAGCAGCGAAGCAGTTTACTTCTAAACATCGGAGCTGGCTTCAGACTTGGTAGTGTAACTCCGTGCTAAATGAGGATCTGTTTGTAAACCAGAAAGTTCATAGCAGCAAAAAGGGTACGTGCTACGGAGACCTAAACAAACAAGAACTTTTATATTTGTGTAAAAGAAAGCTTGATTGTACGTTAGCATTGTACTAACATGTTTTGATGAAAATGCAGCAAATTTTTTAAGCAAACATTTTTGTCATCTTTGTCACAATATTGTATGTTTGAGTATTTCAACGCACAAGATAATAAATCCCATCACAAGTTTCTGTACCAATTCTATAGTGTATGAAAGAAGTGTGAAAAATGGCGAACAATGTAAACCATACATGTAATTGCGTTTATTCTTTACATAAAACGTACTGCATAAACATTAAAATAGCAGTTTTGTTAGTTAAATTACCTGTAAAATATATACAAATTTTGGCTGGCCCAAAAATTGGTATATTGTAACCTGTAGCAGATCTCCTAACTAAATATCTGGTATCCAGCATTTGCAGAAATTTCTATACTATTGTCGTGGCACGGGCATAAAAGTTTCGGCGCAATAAGAGGACAGTCGGTGGATATAGTTTCATGGTAATAATGAGCCTTGCTGAGCAGTTCATGATAGCGGTGCTATTGTAAGCGGGCACCGGCGGGCAGCGATAACAGAGGTAAAGGCCCCGCCGGCTTAGATTAGGTAACGCTTCTAGAAGGCGATAGAATGTTCGAATTATGTAACTAGATGCTTCTTTTCCAGAAACCTCTAGTGATTGACAGAACAGTCTGGTAATCATGAATGGAGATATAAAAGGGATTATGACACGCTAGCAGGAGTTAGTGGTGAACAGTTATTGTGAAACCAGACAGCTGGAAGTGTTGCTGTAACGAGAGCTAATGAAATCAGCTGCAAGTGTTTGTTATTGTCCTCAACCTTGGAAGATTGTGTGATGTAATGTTGTTACGTGAGAATTAACCAGAGTATTGCTACGGAAATAAAGGAGATTTTGAATTTCTACAACTTGGTCTTTTAATTCAACGAACCCACAAAGTTACACTATTGTACACAAGCGAGCAGATGTTTTCCAATGCGGGCAAGACTGGCCTACGTGAGGGAGGCGGGTTTCTTATCACTTAGTTGCGGCAGGACGATTCACTTTCCTTATACCTGACCAGCGATTTCGGCGCACAGGTAATTTAAGTCTCAATGGAAAATAAAAACAGTTTTGCCACATGAATCGTAGGTGGTTTTACATAACTCTCTATCAATCTTGTATCTATCGATCATTTTAATAACGTTATTTCCTCCCTCTCTCACACCACACCTCAACCATTTTAATCGCCCTTTCTTCTTTTTAAATACATTTCCTTTACTCATACAGTTTTAGCTTCATCTGGAATGAAATACTCCTACCTTTCATACGTTAGCGATACTATAATGTTAAACTGCGTGATATTTAAAATTAATAGCTAAAATTATTGTTTAAAATTTATATCTTGTTCCGAAAATAAATATATTATTTTTGTCACAGTTCTAAAGAACAGCTTATATCAATATACTACGACAGTTAATATAGCCACCAAATTGAAAGCTTTATATATATTAGACTTTAAAGCTGATATGATGCATGTCACTTTTAGCTACACGTAGAAACCATCGAACTAGACCGGGCTTGAACTCGCAACCTTTGGATCAGAATGCCAGCATCTAAGTCAATCTGATCAGCTTTTATAGTGATGATGGTGATGGTGTTTTCCTTTTTTGTTTAATTTACGTCCTCCAACGTTAAGTCTTATCGGACGATGAATGGAATGGGTGAAATGATGCTCAAATGAGCCCAGAGTCCATAGAGCTTAGAGTTACCCGACATTTGTCTTTTAGGATAAGGGAAAACCCCGGAAAAACCTTATCCAGGTAACTCACCCTGATCGACATTCGAACTCGGGACCTCTTGAACATGAGGCAGACACGCTATCATCACGCTACCGAGGCGGGCAATGATGGTAATGATGATGATGATAATTATGACGACAAAGAAAACCTGAAAGGTTAAATAAGATTGTAACGCTAATCTAATATGCAGCTATAACAGAATTAAACATTTAAACAAGAAATAGTTTACGTATTTGAAGCATATATAGTTCGAAGCAGTGTGCAGCAATTATCTGCTCTAGAGGCTGTGAACATTACAAAATTTCAGGTAACAAATAAACACAAAGATCGCGAAAAATCAACTGTCATGTAGATGCCGTTCCGGAACCGGCCAATTTAATACGTTAGTGTTAGCACTTTCTTCGTTCAAGTATTTTAGGGAAATATTGTACATTTACTTCAAGAATATATTAAAAGTTCCGTCTTCGAGTGAATTTGTCTACATAGGCAATAGAACTGTCACTGTGGTTAAATGGACATGTGGTCGATGCACTCTGCGATTGGTAGTTACCTCCTCGTGGTCAAAGGTCACATTTGCATTATATATAAGAGCAGAAGGTTTGCATTTGATTTAAAAACGACAAAGGGTATCAATGTATCGTGCATTAGAGAGAATAAGATTAGAGAAAAATGCCTTTAACCACGGAAGTCACTCGGGGCCGTATTGTTGAAATGTGGGAAGCAGGTCTTGCTACCACACAAATAGCTAATTCTGTGGGAAGAGGGCTTGACTGCGTTCTTTACTGGATCCGGCAGTTCCAGGAAGAGGTAGAAAAAGGATTAAAAACCCGACCTAAATCCGGAAGACCCAAGGTTACCTCTCCGGATATGGATGCAGCCATAGTGAAGAATTCCAGAGAGAATCCATTCCGCCCTTCTACGTCAATCGTAAGGCATATGGGACTTCAGATAATGCCTTCGACTGTTAGAAGGCGTCTTCATGCTGCCGGGATCCACACTAGGAAGCCAGCTCGAAAAGAGAACCTCACAGAAGCACATAAAGCTGCTCGTGTGGGATTTGCTCTCCAGTTCCTTCCAATGCCTCAGACATTCTGGGACACTGTAGTATGGACGGACGAGAAAGTGTTCTCATCCGACGAAGAGGGAAGGATGATACTTTGGCGTCCAGACAAGACACGCTACAACCCAGAGTACGTAGTGACCACAGTAAGAAGCGGCAGGATTAGCATCGCTTTCTGGGGCTGGATGTCGGCTGCCGGTGTGGGTCAACTGGTCCGTGTATCCCCGAGAATGAATTCTGAAGAGTATGTGGAGGTGTTAGAGGACTGCATGTTACCAAGTGTTCGTTCCGATTATCCTGAGGAAGATATGCCTGTCACTAACTATGTTCATGATAACAGCAGCATTCACACTTCAGCATTTACGCGAGATTGGATAGAGAACATCCTGAAGTTTCTCCTCTCCCTTGGCCAGCCAAATCACCAGATCTAAATCCCATTGAACACATTTGGGTTATAGTTAACGAATGGGATTGCAGGGCAGAAAAAACTCCTGAAAGCCTCGAGGATCACGTTCTGGAAGCAAGGGAAAGCATGCGCAGACGACCTCATATTTGTGAATCTCTCGTCGCTTCTCTTATAAGCAGGCTCAATACTCTTTTAGATGTAAATGGTTGGTGGACCGGGTATTAAGCAATTAATCGTTTGTTCCCTATCAGTAGTAAAGTGTTGGATTAGCCAACTTGACCTTGAAGTTCACCCAATTTGACCTTGAATGACCTTTGAGGTCTTGCAATTTGACCTTGAACAATTTGAACTTGAAGGTCATAAAATTTGACCTTGAAGGTTATGGTGCACCCTCTGGACTAGGACGAACCCCCGCGCAACCCGACGCACTCCCAGGTACCCCCGTGCACCCTCTTGAATTTCTGCATTCACCAGGCACCACGCGCAACCTGGACTTCCTGCATCCTTCAACGCACTCCCGCGCACCCTCTTGACTCTCTGCATCTGCCACCCACATCCGGGGCACACCCACGCACCCCCGTGCACCCTCTTGAATTTCTGCATCCCCCAGGCACCACGCGCAACCTGGACTTCCTGCATCCTTCAACGCACTCCCGCGCACCCTCTTGACTCTCTGCATCTGCCACCCACATCCGGGGCACACCCACGCACCCCCGTGCACCCTCTTGAATTTCTGCATCCCCCAGGCACCACGCGCAACCTGGACTTCCTGCATCCCCTGTGCAACCCCTAACCACCCTGCGCAACCCGACGCACTTGACTGTCTGCATCTGAGACCCACCCCAGGCGCAACCCCGCGAACACTCTTGACTGTCTGCACTCCTTGACGCACTCCCGCACACCATCACCTTACCCGCGCAACCCGACGCACCCTCTTGACTTCTGCATCCCTCGACGCACTTCCGCGCACCCTCTTGACTCTCTGCATCTGCTACCCATCTCCGGCGCACAACAGCGTACCCTCTTGACTTCCTGCATCCTTTGACGCACCCCCGCGCACCCTCTTGACCACCAGCATTCCCCGACGCACCTTCGACGCACTGTGTGGATTTTGTGCATACTTGATGCAGTTCCCTCCCCGAGCACCCTCCGGACAGGCTGCATCCCCTGCACTGGCTGCATTCTCCGTTAACGAACTGATCTACGCGTGCGTGCACGCGTTCCCGTTGGCATACATGGCGCGGCGCCCCGGGAGACTGACCTTGGGACTGCAAGCCATTTGGCCTTGAAGGTTATGGAGCACCCTCTGGACTGGTTGCATCGCTGGACGTGACGATCTCTTTTGGAACACCTGTTATATACTGACTTGGAGAAGGAACAACTGTCTGCAACAGGGTATACTATGGTCTTTTTCAACACTTGTGTCACACTGCCTTGCAGAGCGAACATCTTTCTGCAACAGGATATACTATGATCTCTTTTGGAACACCTGTGCCACACTGACTAGCAGAAGGAACTGTCAGCAGCAGCGAATACTATAATCTCTTTAGAACACTTGTACCTCACTAACTTGCAGCAGGAACAACTGTCAGCAGCAGGGTACACTAGGTCTCTTTTGAGCACTTGTGCCATTCTGACTTGCAGAAGGAACAACTGTCTGCAACAGAGTATACTATGGTCTCTTTTCGAACACCTGTGTCACACTGACTTGCAGAGGGAACAATTTTCTGCAACAGGCTATACTATGATCTCTTTTGGAACACCTGTGACACACTGACTTGCAGAAGGAACAACTGTCTGCAACAGAGTATACTATGGTCTCTTTTCGAACACCTGTGTCACACTGACTTGCAGAGGGAACAACTTTCTGCAACAGAATATACTATGATCTCTTTTGGAACACCTGTGCCACACTGACTTGCAGCAGGAACAACCGTCAGCAGCAGGGTACACTATGATCTCTTTTTGAACACTTGTGCCATACTGCCTTGCAGAAGCAACAACTGTCATCAGCACAGTATACTATGATCTCTTTTGGAACACCTGTGCCATACTGACTTGCAGCAGGAACTGTCAGCAGCAGGTTATACTATGATCTCTTTTGGAACACTTATGCTATACTTAGTTGCAAGAAAGAACAATTGTCAACAGCATGGTATGCTATGATCTCTTTTGGTACATATGGCATACAGACTTGCAGAGGGAATTGTCAGCAGCAGGGTATACTATGGTCACTTTTGGAACACTTGTGCCACACTGACTTGCAGAACGAACAACTGTCAGCAGCATGGTATACTATGATCTCTTTTGGAACACTTTTGTCACACTGACTTGCAGAGGGAACAGTTGTCTGCAACAGGGAACACTATGATCTCTTTTGGAACACCTGTGTGCCACACTGACTGCAGAAGGAACAATTGTCAGCAGCAAAGAATACTATAATCTCTTTTCGAACACTTGTACCACACTGTCTTGCAGCAGGAACAATTGTCAGCAGCAGGGTACACTATGGTCTCTTTTTTAACACTTGTGCCATACTGACTTGCAGAAGGAACAACTGTCAGCAGCAGGGTACATTATGGCCTCTTTTGGAACATTTATGCCATACTGACTTGCAGAGATAACAACTCTCTGCTGCAGAGAATACTATAACATCTTTTCGAACACTTGTGCCACACTGACTTGCAGCAGGAACAGCTGTCAGCAGCAGGGTTGAGTATGATCTCTTTTGGAACATTTGTGCCACACTGACTTGCAGAAGGAACAACTGCCAGCAGGAGGGTATACAATGATTTCTTTTGGAACACTTGTGTCACAATGACTTGCAGAAGGAACAACTGTCAGCAGCAGGGTACACTATGATCTCTTTTGGAACACTTGTGCCACACTGACTTGCAGAAGGAACAACTGTCAGCAGGAGGGTATACTATGATCTCTTTTGGAACACTTGTGCCACACTGACTTGCAGAAGGAACAATTGTCAGCAGCAGTGTATACTATAGTCACTTTTGGAACACTTGTGCCACACTGACTTGCAGAACGAACAACTGTCAGCAGCAGGGTACACTATGATCTCTTTTGGAACACCTGTGTGCCACACTGAATTGCAGAGATAACTGTTGCAGCAGAGAATACTATAACATCCTTTCGAACACTTGTGCCACACTGACTTGCAGAAGGAACAATTGTCAGCACCAATGTATACTATGGTAACTTTGGAACACTTGTGCCACACTGACCTCAGAACGAACAACTGTCAGCAGCATGGAAGACTATGATCTCTTTAAGAACACTTGTGTCACACTGACTTGCAGAGGGAACAATTATCTGCAACAGGGAATACTATGATCTCTTTCGGAAGACCTGTGTGCCACACTGACTGCAGAAGGAACAACAGTCAGCAGCAGAGAATACTATAGCCTCTTTTGGAACACTTGTACCACACTGTCTTGCAGCAGGAACAATTGTCAGCAGCAGGGTACACTTTGATCTCTTTTTGAACATTTGTGCCACACTGACTTGCAGAATGAACAACTGTCAGCAGGAGGGTATACTATGATCTCTTTTGAAACACTTGTGCTGCACTGACTTGCAGAGGGAACAACTGTCTGCAACAGGGTATATACTATGGTTTTTTCGAACACTTGTGTCACACTGACTTGCAGAGGGAACAACAGTCAGCAGCAGTGTATACTATGATCTCTTTTGGTACATATGGCATACTGAATTGCAGAGGGAACAATTGTCAGCAGCAGGGTATACTATGATCCCTTTTGGAACACTTGTGCCACACTGACTTGCAGAATGAACCACTGTCAGCAGGAGGGTATACTATGATCTCTTTTGAAACACTTGTGCTGCACTGACTTGCAGAGAGAACAACTGTCTGCAACAGGGTATATACTATGGTTTTTTCGAACACTTGTGTCACACTGACTTGCAGAGGGAAAAACTCTCTGCAACAGGGTATACTATGATCTCTTTTGGAACACCTGTGCCATATTGACTTGCAGAAGGAACAACTGTCAGCAGCAGAGAATACTATAATCTCTTTTCGAACATTTGTACCACACTGACTTGCAGCAGGAACAACTGTCAGCAGCAGGGTACACTAGGCCTCTTTTTGAGTACTTGTGCCATACTGATTTGCAGAAGGAACAACTGTCTGCAACAGGGTATACTATGGTCGTTTTCGAACACTTGTGTCACACAGACTTGCAGAGGGCACAACTGTCTGCAACAGGGTATACTATGGTCGTTTTCGAACACTTGTGTCACACAGACTTGCAGAGGGAACAACTGTCTGCAACAGGGTATACTATGGTAGTTTTCGAACACTTGTGTCACACAGACTTGCAGAGGGAACAACTGTCTGCAACAGGGTATACTATAGTCGTTTTCGAACACTTGTGTCACACTGACTTGCAGTGGGAACAACTGTCTGCAACAGGGTATACTATGGTCGTTTTCGAACACTTGTGTCACACAGACTTGCAGAGGGAACAACTTTCTGCAACATGATATACTATGATCTCTTTTGAGCACCTGTGCCACTTTGACTTGCAGAAAGAACAACTGTCAGCAGCTGCAAATATTATAATCTCTCTTCAAACACTTGTACCACACTGACTTGCAGCAGGAACAACTGTTAGCAGCAGGGTAGCAAAGGTCTCTTTTTGAACACTTGTGCCATTCTGACTTGCAGAAGGAACAACTGTCTGCACCAGGGTATACTATGGTCTCTTTTCAAACACTTGTGTCACACTGACTTGCAGAGGAAACAACTTTGTGCAACAGGATATACTATGATCTCTTCTGGAACACCTGAGCCACACTGACTTGCTGAAGGAAGAACTGTCAGCAGCAGAAAAAACTATAATCTCTTTTCGAACATTTGTACCACACTGACTTGCAGCAGGAACAACTGTCAGCAGCAGGGTACACTAGGCCTCTTTTTGAGTACTTGTGCCATACTGATTTGCAGAAGGAACAACTGTCTGCAACAGGGTATACTATGGTCGTTTTCGAACACTTGTGTCACACAGACTTGCAGAGGGAACAACTTTCTGCAACGGGATATACTATGGTCGTTTTCGAACACTTGTGTCACACAGACTTGCAGAGGGCACAACTGTCTGCAACAGGGTATACTATGGTCGTTTTCGAACACTTGTGTCACACAGACTTGCAGAGGGAACAACTGTCTGCAACAGGGTATACTATGGTAGTTTTCGAACACTTGTGTCACACAGACTTGCAGAGGGAACAACTGTCTGCAACAGGGTATACTATAGTCGTTTTCGAACACTTGTGTCACACTGACTTGCAGTGGGAACAACTGTCTGCAACAGGGTATACTATGGTCGTTTTCGAACACTTGTGTCACACAGACCTGCAGAGGGAACAACTTTCTGCAACATGATATACTATGATCTCTTTTGAGCACCTGTGCCACTTTGACTTGCAGAAAGAACAACTGTCAGCAGCTGCAAATATTATAATCTCTCTTCAAACACTTGTACCACACTGACTTGCAGCAGGAACAACTGTCAGCAGCAGGGTAGCAAAGGTCTCTTTTTGAACACTTGTGCCATTCTGACTTGCAGAAGGAACAACTGTCTGCACCAGGGTATACTATGGTCTCTTTTCAAACACTTGTGTCACACTGACTTGCAGAGGAAACAACTTTGTGCAACAGGATATACTATGATCTCTTCTGGAACACCTGAGCCACACTGACTTGCTGAAGGAAGAACTGTCAGCAGCAGAAAAAACTATAATCTCTTTTGGAACATTTGTACCACACTGAATTGCAGCAGGAACAACCGTCAGCAGCAGGGTACCTTATGATCTCTTTTTGAACACTTGTGCCATACTGACTTGCAGAAGAAACAACCGTCTGCAGAGTGTATACTATGATCTCTTTTAGAACACCTGTGCCACACTGACTTGCAGAAGGAACAACTGTCAGCAGCACAGAAAACTATGATCTCTCTTGGAACACTTGTCGCACACTGACTTGCAGAAGGAACAAGTGTCAGCATCAGAGTAAGCCATTATCTCTTTTGGAACACGTGGCATACTAACTTGCAGAGGCAACAACCGTCAGCAGCAGAGTATGCCATGATTTCTTTTGGAACACTTGTGCCACACTGACTTGCAGAATGAACAACTGTCAGCAGCAGTGTATACTATGATGTCTTTTGGAACATGTGCCACACTGACTTGCAGAAGGACAACTGTCAGCAGCAGGGTATACTATGATCTCTTTTGGAATACTTGTGGCACACTGACTTGCAGAAGGAACAACTGTCAGCAACAGAGTAAGCCATTATCTCTTTTAGAACAGGTGGCATACTAACTTGCAGAAGGAACAACTGTCAGCAGCAGGGTATACTATGATCTCTTTTGGAACACTTGTGCCACAATGACTTGCAGAGATAACAACTATCTGCAGCAGAGAATACTATAACATCTTTTCGATCACTTGTGCCACACTGACTTGCAGCAGGAACAACTGTCAGCAGCAGGGCTCAGTATGTTCTCTTTTAGAACACTTGTGCCATACTGACTCGCAGAGGGTAAAACTGTCTGCAACAGGATATACGATGATCTCTTTTGGAACACTTGTGCAAAACTGACTTTAGAATGAACAACTGTCAGCAGCAGAGAGTACTATAACCTCTTTTCGAACACTTGTGCCACACTGACTTGCAGCAGGAACAATTGTCATCAGCAGGGTTCAGTATGATCTCTTTTGGAACTCTTGTGACATACTGACTTGCAGAGAGTACAACTGTCTGCAACAGGGTACACTATGATCTCTTTTTGAACACTTGTGCCATACTGACTTGCAGCAGGAAGCACTGTCAGCAGCAGGGTACACTTTGATCTCTTTTTGAACATTTGTGCCACACTGACTTGCAGAGGGAACAACAGTCAGCAGCAGTGTATACTATGATCTCTTTTGGTACATATGGCATACTGACTTGCACAGGGAACAATTGTCAGCAGCAGGGTATACTATGATCCCTTTTGGAACACTTGTGCCACACTGACTTGCAGAAGGAACAACTGTCAGCAGGAGGGTATACTATGATCTCTTTTGAAACACTTGTGCCGCACTGACTTGCAGAGGGAAAAACTCACTGCAACAGAGTATACTATGGTCTTTTTCGAACACTTGTGTCACACTGACTTGCAAGGGTATACTATGATCTCTTTTGGAACACCTGTGCCATATTGACTTGCAGAAGGAACTACTGTCAGCAGCAGAGAATACTATAAACTCTTTTCAAACACTTGTACCACACTGACTTGCAGCAGGAACAACTGTCAGCAGCAGGGTACACCAGGCCTCTTTTTGAGTACTTGTGCCATACTGACTTGCAGAAGGAACAACTGTCTGCAACAGGGTATACTATGGTCATTTTGGAACACTTGTGTCATACAGACTTGCAAGGGAACAACTCTCTGCAACTGGGTATACTATGATTTCTTTTGGAACACCTGTGCCATATTGACTTGCAGAAGGAACAACTGTCAGCAGCAGAGAATACTATAATCTCTTTTCGAACACTTGTACCACACTGACTTGCAGCAGGAACAACTGTCAGCAGCAGGGTACACCGGGCCCCTTTTTGAGTACTTGTGCCATACTGCTTTGCATAAGGAACAACTGTCTGCAACAGGGTATATTATGGTCTTTTTCGAACACTTGTGTCACACAGACTTGCAGAGCGAACAACTTTCTGCAACGGGATATACTATGATCTCTTTTGAGCACCTATGCCACTTTGACTTGCAGAAAGAACAACTGTCAGCAGCAGCAAATAAAATAATCTCTCTTCGAACACTTGTACCACACTGACTTGCAGCAGGAACAACTGTCAGCAGCAGGGTTCAGTATGTTCTCTTTTAGAACACTTGTGCCATACTGACTCGCAGAGGGTAAAACTGTCTGCAACAGGATATAAGATGATCTCTTTTGGAACACTTGTGCAAAACTGACTTTAGAATGAACAACTGTCAGCAGCAGAGAGTACTATAACCTCTTTTCGCACACTTGTGCCACACTGACTTGCAGCAGGAACAATTGTCAGCAGCAGGGTTCAGTATGATCTCTTTTGGAACTCTTGTGACATACTGACTTGCAGAGAGTACAACTGTCTGCAACAGGGTACACTATGATCTCTTTTTGAACACTTGTGCCATACTGACTTGCAGCAGGAAGAACTGTCAGCAGCAGGGTACACTTTGATCTCTTTTTGAACATTTGTGCCACACTGACTTGCAGAGGGAACAACAGTCAGCAGCAGTGTATACTATGATCTCTTTTGGTACATATGGCATACTGAATTGCACAGGGAACAATTGTCAGCAGCAGGGTATTGTGACTTTGTGGGTTCGTGAAATGAAAAGTCCAATTACACAAACTCAACAATGTTCTTTATTTCCACCGACTTACAGTTAAACACTTGCCAATTACATAAAATTACGTGCTGCACACAATTACAATTCACCAGTTCGTCCGTTACGATTTCGCTTGTACTCACGATTACATCAACTCCGATACTCATACACAGTTACGTACAGTCTTCCGTTGCACAATCCTTTCGTTCATTAACACGTCACTGTCCTCACTCACACACTACCCAACTAACTGACTGACTAGCTGCAGCCCTTTTTATAGGCATCTCGCCGTCTTCTCGACGTTTCCAGATGATGAACGATCCCGTAATTTCTGGAACACAGGTGGAAGAGAAACAGACCGCACAATTATGTTTCTTTCCCCAGCTGTCCCTGTCACCACTATAAGACAAACGAGGGGAGGGCATAGCTAACACGGACCTCCCTCGCCTCCCGCTCTCAGCTGCTTTCATAGGGTGTTCCAACGCTCGTGTGACAGTATACTATGATCCCTTTTGGAACACTTGTGCCACACTGACTTGCAGAAGGAACAACTGTCAGCAGGAGGGTATACTATGATCTCTTTTGAAACACTTGTGCCGCACTGACTTGCAGAGGGAACAACTCACTGCAACAGAGTATACTATGGTCTTTTTCGAACACTTGTGTCACACTGACTTGCAAGGGTATACTATGATCTCTTTTGGAACACCTGTGCCATATTGACTTGCAGAAGGAACTACTGTCAGCAGCAGAGAATACTATAATCTCTTTTCGAACACTTGTACCACACTGACTTGCAGCAAAAACAACTGTCAGCAGAAGGATACACTAGGTCTCTTTTTGAGTTCTTGTGCCATACTGACTTGCAGAAGCAACAACTGTTTGCAACAGGGTATACTATGGTCATTTTGGAACACTTGTGTCATACAGACTTGCAGAGGGAACAACTCTCTGCAACTGGGTATACTATGATTTCTTTTGGAACACCTGTGCCATATTGACTTGCAGAAGGAACAACTGCCAACAGCAGAGAATACTATAATCTCTTTTCGAACACTTGTACCACACTGACTTGCAGCAGGAACAACTGTCAGCAGCAGGGTAACATAGGTCTCTTTTTGAACACTTGTGCCACTCTGACTTGCAGAACGAACAACTGTCTGCACCAGGGTATACTATGGTCTTTTTCGAACACTTGTGTCACACTGACTTGCAGAGGAAACAACTTTGTGCAAAAGGATATACTATGATCTCTTCTGGAATACCTGTGCCACACTGACTTACAGAAGGAAGAACTGTCAGCAGCAGAGAAAACTATAATCTCTTTTGGAACACTTGCACCACACTGACTTGCAGCAGGAACACCGTAAGCAGCAGGGTACACTATGATCTCTTTTTGAACACTTGTGCCATACTGACTTGCAGAAGGAACAACTGTTATCAGCACAGTATACTATGATCCCTTTTGGATCACCTGTGCCATACTGACTTGCAGCAGGAACTGTCAGCAGCAGGTTATACCATGATCTCTTTTGGAATATTTATGCCATTCTTAGTTGCAGAAAGAACAATTGTCAGCAGAAGAAACAACCATCTTCAGCAGTGTATACTATGATCTCTTTTAGAACACCTGAGCCACACTGACTTGCAGAAGGAACAACTGTCAGCAGCACAGAAAACAATGATCTCTTTTGGAACACTTGTGCCACACTGACTTGCAGAAAGAACAACTGTCAGCAGCATGGTATACTATGATCTCTTTTGGAACACTTGTGTCACACTGACTTGCAGAGGGAACAATTGTCTGCAACAGGGAATACTATAACATCTTTTCGAACACTTGTGCCACACTGACTTGCAGAAGGAACAATTGTCAGCAGCAGAGAATACTATAACATCTTTTCGAACACTTGTGCCACACTGACTTGCAGAAGGAACAATTGTCAGCACCAATGTATACTAGGGTCACTTTTGGAACACTTGTGCCACACTGACTTGCAGAACGAACAACTGTCAGCAGCATGGTATACTATGATCTCTTTTGGAACACTTTTGTCACACTGACTTGCAGAGGGAACAATTGTCTGCAACAGGGAATACTATGATCTCTTTCGGAAGACCTGTGTGCCACACTGACTGCAGAAGGGACAACAGTCAGTAGCAGAGAATACTATAATCTCTTTTGGAACACTTGTACCACACTGTCTTGCAGCAGGAACAATTGTCAGCAGCAGGGTACACTATGGTCTCTTTTTGAACACTTGTGCCATACCGACTTGCAGAAGGAACAACTGTCAGCAGCAGGGTACATTATGGCCTCTTTTGGAACACTTATGCCATACTGACGTGCAGAGATAACAACTGTCTGCAGCAGAGAATACTATAACAACTTTTCGAACACTTGTGCCACACTGAGTTGCAGCAGGAACAGCTGTCAGCAGCAGGGTTGAGTATGATCTCTTTAGGAACATTTGTGCCACACTGACTTGCAGAAGGAACAACTGTCAGCAGGAGGGTATACAATAATATCTTTTGGAACACTTGTGTCACAATGACTTGCAGAAGGAACAACTGTCAGCATCAGAGTAAGCCATTATCTCTTTTGAAACACGTGGCATACTAACTTGCGGAAGGAACAACTGTCAGCAGCAGGGTATACTATGATCTCTTTTGGAACACTTGTGCCACAGTGACTTGCATAGATAACAACTATCTGCAGCAGAGAATACTATAACATCTTTTCGAACACTTGTGCCACACTGACCTGCAGCCGGAACAACAGTCAGCAGCAGGGTTCAGTATGTTCTCTTTTAGAACACTGGTGCCATACTGACTCGCAGAGGGTACAACTGTCTGCAACAGGGTATACGATGATCTCTTTTGGACATTTGTGCCACACTGACTTGCAGAGGGAACAACAGTCAGCAGGAGGGTATACTATGATCTCTTTTGGAAAACTTGTGTCACACTGACTTGAAGAGGGAACATCTGTCAGCAGCAGGGTACACTATGATCACTTTTGGAACACCTGTGTGCCACAATGACTTGCACAGATAACAACTGTCTGCAGCAGAGAATACTATAACATCTTTTCTAACGCTTGTGCCACACTGACTTGCAGAAGGAACAATTGTCAGCACCAATGTATACTATGGTCACTTTTGGAACACTTGTGCCACACTGACTTGCAGAACGAACAACTTTCAGCAGCATGGTATACTATGATCTCTTTTAGAACACTTTTGTCACACTGACTTGCAGAGGGAACAATCGTTTGCAACAGGGAATACTATGATCTCTTTCGGAACACCTGTGTGCCACAGTGACTGCAGAAGGAACATCAGTCAGCAGCAGAGAATACTATAATCTCTTTTGGAACACTTGTACCACACTGTCTTGCAGCAGGAACAATTGTCAGCAGCAGGGTACACTATGGTCTCTTTTGGAACACTTATGCCATGCTGACTTGCAGAGATAACAACTGTCTGCAGCAGAGAATACTATAACATCTTTTCGAACGCTTGTGCCACACTGACTTGCAGAAGGAACGACTGTCAGCAGGAGGGTACACTATGATCTCTTTTGGAACACTTGTGCCACACTGACTTGCAGAAGGAACAATTGCCAGCAGCAGTGTATACTATGGTCACTTTTGGAACACTTGTGCCAGACTGACTTGCAGAACGAACAACTGTCAGCAGCATGGTATACTATGATCTCCTTTGGAACACTTGTGTCACACTGACTTGCAGAGAGAACGACTGTCGGCAACAGGGTATACTACGATCTCTTTTGGAACACCTGTGCCACATTGACTTGCAGAAAGAACAACTGTCAGCAGCAGAGCATACTATAATCTCTTTAGGAACACTTGTACCACACTGACTGGCAGAAGGAACAACTGTCTGCAACAGGGTATACTATGGTCTTTTTCGAACGCTTGTGTCACACTGACTTGCAAGGGTATACTATGATCTCTTTTGGAACACCTGTGCCATATTGACTTGCAGAAGGAGCTACTGTCAGCAGCAGAGAATACTATAATCTCTTTTCGAACACTTGTACCACACGTACTTGCAGCAAAAACAACTGTCAGCAGCAGGATACACTAGGTCTCTTTTTGAGTACTTGTGCCATACTGACTTGCAGAAGGAACAACTGTCTGCAACAGGGCATATTATGGCCTTTTTCGAACACTTGTGTCATACAGACTTGCAGAGGGAACAACTCTCTGCAACAGGGTATACTATGATTTCTTTTGGAACACCTGTGCCATATTGACTTGCAGAAGGAACAACTGTCAGCAGCAGAGAATACTATAATCTCTTTTCGAACACTTGTACCACACTGACATGCAGCAGGAACAACTGTCTGCAGCAGGGTACACCAGGCCTCTTTTTGAGTACTTGTGCCATACTGATTTGCATAAGGAACAACTGTCTGCAACAGGGTACACTATGGTGTTTTTCGAACACTTGTGTCACACAGACTTGCAGAGCGAACAACTTTCTGCAACGGGATATACTATGATCTCTTTTGAGCACCTGTGTCACTTTGACTTGCAGAAAGAACAACTGGCAGCAGCAGCAAATAAAATAATCTCTCTTCGAACACTTGTACCACACTGACTTGCAGCAGGAACAACTGTCAGCAGCAGGGTAACATAGGTCTCTTTTTGAACACTTGTGCCATTCTGACTTGCAGAACGAACAAATGTCTGCACCAGGGTATACTATGGTCTTTTTCGAACACTTGTGTCACACTGACTTGCACAGGAAACAACTTTGTGCAAAAGGATACACTATAATCTCTTTTGGAACACTTGCACCACACTGACTTGCAGCAGGAACAACCGTAAGCAGCAGGGTACACTATGATCTCTTTTTGAACACTTGTGCCATACTGACTTGCAGAAGGAACAACTGTTATCAGCACAGTATACTATGATATCTTTTGGATCACCTGTGCCATACTGACTTGCAGCAGGAACTGTCAGCAGCAGGTTATACCATGATCTCTTTTGGAATATTTATGCCATTCTTAGTTGCAGAAAGAACAATTGTCAGCAGAAGAAACAACCATCTTCAGCAGTGTATACTATGATCTCTTTTAGAACACCTGTGCCACACTGACTTGCAGAAGGAACAACTGTCAGCAGCATAGAAAACAATGATCTCTTTTGGAACACTTGTGCCACACTGACTTGCAGAAGGAACAATTGTCAGCAGCACAGAAAACAATGATCTCTTTTGGAACACTTGTGCCACCCTAACTTGCAGAAAGAACAACTGTCAGCAGCATGGTATACTACGATCTCTTTTGGAACACTTGTGCCACACTGACTTGCAGAGGGAACAATTGTCTGCAACAGGGAATACTATGATCTCTTTCGGAAGACCTGTGTGCCTCACTGACTGCAGAAGGAACAACAGTCAGCAGCAGAGAATACTATAATCTCTTTTGGAACACTTGTACCACACTGTCTTGCAGCAGGAACAATTGTCAGCAGCAGGGTACACTATGGTCTCTTTTTGAACACTTGTGCCATACCGACTTGCAGAAGGAACAACTGTCAGCAGCAGGGTACATTATGGCCTCTTTTAGAACACTTATGCCGTACTGACGTGCAGAGATAACAACTGTCTGCAGCAGAGAATACTATAACATCTTTTTGAACACTTGTGCCACACTGAGTTGCAGCAGGAACAGCTGTCAGCAGCAGGGTTGAGTATGATCTCTTTTGGAACATTTATGCCACACTGACTTGCAGAAGGAACAACTGTCAGCAGGAGGGTATACAATAATCTCTTTTGGAACACTTGTGTCACAATGACTTGCAGAAGGAACAACTGTCAGCATCAGAGTAAGCCATTATCTCTTTTGAAACACGTGGCATACTAACCTGCAGAAGGAACAACTGTCAGCAGCAGGGTATACTATGATCTCTTTTGGAACACTTGTGCCACAATGACTTGCAGCCGGAACAACAGTCAGCAGCAGGGTTCAGTATGTTCTCTTTTAGAACACTGGTGCCATACTGACTCGCAGAGGGTACAACTGTCTGCAACAGGGTATACGATGATCTCTTTTGGAACACTTGTGCAAAACTGACTTTAGAATGAACAACTGTCAGCAGCAGAGAATACTATAACCTCTTTTCGAACACTTGTGCCACACTGACTTGCAGCAGGTTTCAGTATGATCTATTTTGGAACACTTGTGACATACTGACTTGCAGAGAGTACAACTGTCAGCAGCGGGGTACACTTTGATCTCTTTTTGAACATTTGTGCCACACTGACTTGCAGAGGGAACAACAGTCAGCAGGAGGGTATACTATGATCTCTTTTGGAAAACTTGTGCCACACTGACTTGCAGAAGGAACAACTGTCAGCAGCATGGTATACTATGATCTCTTTTGGAACACTTGTGTCACACTGACTTGAAGAGGGAACATCTGTCAGCAGCAGGGTACACTATGATCACTTTTGGAACACCTGTGTGCCACAATGACTTGCAGAGATAACAACTGTCTGCAGCAGAGAATACTATAACATCTTTTCTAACGCTTGTGCCACACTGACTTGCAGAAGGAACAATTGTCAGCACCAATGTATACTATGGTCACTTTTAGAACACTTGTGCCACACTGACTTGCAGAACGAACAACTTTCAGCAGCATGGTATACTATGATCTCTTTTAGAACACTTTTGTCACACTGACTTGCAGAGGGAACAATTGTTTGCAACAGGGAATACTATGATCTCTTTCGGAACACCTGTGTGCCACAGTGACTGCAGAAGGAACATCAGTCAGCAGCAGAGAATACTATAATCTCTTTTGGAACACTTTCAATTCAATTCAATTCAATTCAATTTTATTCATCCTTTAGAATCAAATCTGTACATAGTACCTTGATATAGGATACGTCAGTAATTTACACTTAATATTACAAAGTTAAACATCAAATATACCTAACCTACATTTAATTATATTGTGACACAAATTGGATATAATTATGAGTGAGAGAAATGAACAAGCTAAGTAAATTCATATTTTATGTTTATCTGGATTTGTTAAATTGCAGGTATTCCTTTACTGTGTAAAAGCAGTGCTCCTGTAAGAAAGCCCTTGTTCTAGTTTTAAACATGTTGTAGTTATCTATGCTTTTGATGTGATTAGGAAGGGAATTATAAACTATTGTACAGGAATGCAGTACTCCATTCTTAAACATTGTAGTTCTGATTGAGGTTACGTGTATATCCTTAATATGCCTCGTGTAATGCATATGAACACTTCCGTTGTTTTGAAAGTTAAATCTATTTCTTTTTACAAATAAAGCTGTCTCCAAAATATAAACACATGCCAAAGGAAGTATGCAAAGCTTTCTGAACAGTGGCTTACATGAACATAGCATTCTTTCATTGCCTATAATTCGAATGGCTTGTTTTTGTTTAATAAATATATCTTTGGCTTCTGGTGAATTTCCCCAAAATATTATTCCATATTTAATTATAGAATGTATATGTGCATAATAGGACATTAAAAGTACACGAAGGCTGACATTCTGACTTAATATTCTTAGGGCATATATATTCCTGCTTAATTTGGTTAGTAGATGATTTGTATGAGTTTTCCATTTTAAGTTATTTTGTATCCACAAGCCTAAAAAGTTTGTTTCACTTTTGTATGAAATTAATTTATTATTTAATTTTACTTCAGGAATACTTTCATTGTTTTCTCTGTCAGTAATACTAAATTTAAGACAAACTGTCTTATCTGTGTTTAAAACCAGGTTGTTGTTAGCTATCCATGATACCAAGTCTTTACTAGTGTGACTTAATGTATTATTTAATGTTTCGTTATTGTTTCCTGTTATTAGTAAGTTAGTGTCATCTGCAAACAGTACAGTGTTATGAGCCTTGATGCTATTTACAAAGTCATTTATATACAAGATGAATAGAAATGGGCCCAGAATTGAGCCTTGCGGCACTCCATATGTGATGTCAAGTAAGTCTGATCTAACTGCTGAATGAGTATTGGTATTAGGGTTTGTGTCGAAAATCTCTGTTAATTGCTTTCGATTTGTAAGGTAAGTTTCAAACCAGCTGTACGCTGGTCCTCGTATGCCAAAGTCAAATAATTTTGCTAACAGAATTTTGTGATCAACAGTATCAAAAGCTTTACTTAGATCTAAAAATATACCAATTGCTTTATCTTTGTTATCCAAAGCGGTTATAACGCTATTTAAGAAAGAGTATATTGCAGTCTCTGTTGATTTTTTGTGTCGAAAACCATGTTGTGAGTTGGTAATTAAATCATGTTTTTCCATAAATGAGAGAAGCCTCCTATACATTATTTTTTCTAATATCTTTGAAAATACGGAGGGTATGGAAATTGGACGGAAATTTGATACTTTATTTCTTTTCCCTTTTTTATGTAGGGGTATAACCTTAGATAGTTTCAGTACGTCTGGAAAGATCCCGCTAGTTATGGATGCATTACAGAGATGAACAAGTGGTCTGATTATGTGCTTACTGCATCTTTTTACAATTATGTCTGGTATATCATCAGCACCTGCAGAATATGTATTATTCAATCCATTTATTATTTTAGTTATTTCCTCAGGTGTAACTTCATGGAGGTATATAGAATTTAGATTATTAATAGTATTAGTCTTTGGCGGATTGTGAGGATGTCCATTGTTATTATGAACCAGATCATTAATTATTCCTGTGAAGTAAGTGTTAAAATATGTAGCAATTTCAGTTGCATCTGTTATCCTTCTATCATTATGTTCTAGTTCTATTTTACCTTGTGTGTGTTGCATTTTATTAGTTATTTGGTTTACTATTTGCCACATAGCTTTAATCTTATTTTTTGAGTTGTTAATATGATTGTCATTATTATTAATTTTAGCCTGTCTTATAACTTTATTTAATATACGTTTATAGTTCCTAAAATAATTATCAAATTCCGTCGTTGTGTTACCTTTGCTTAACTCATACAGTAGCCTTTTGCGTTCACATGACCTTCGTATACCTGGAGTTATCCAACTATTATTTGCTTCCTTATTGCATGTTCTTGTTATTTTGTGAGGGAAAGCTGTATTAAAGTAGAATATAAAACTATTTACAAACAATTTAAATTTCACATTGGTATCAGCCGCATTATACATATCATGCCAGTCTTCTTTACTTAAAAGATAATTCATATATGAAATATTATCTGTATTAAATATTCGCTTTTTTGTTAGTGTTGATCTAAACAGCCTGGTTTTATTAGTTTCAATTTGAATTATTTGTGCTTCATGGTCACTAAAGCCTGTGTTTATTACCTGTGCTTTGAAGATACAGTTTTCATTAATTATAATTTGATCTACAGCTGTCTTTGAATGATTAGTTATTCTTGTAGGGGAAGTAATGACATGCATTAGGTTATGACTTTTTAGCAAGTTCATAAGATCTTGCTTCTCTTTACTGTCTTTAAGGAAGTCAATATTGAAATCACCACATAGAGCAAGTTTTTTATTGACTCTCATGAGAATGTTCAGTAACTTCTCTAAGTTGTTTAGAAATCTTCTGAAATTACTATCTGGGGCACGATATACAACAATCACGATAATACCTAGTTCAGTCAAATTCACAGCAGCCACCTCAAAATCACCTTCTCTGCATAATGTTTGGCATGTACCTATATTTACGAAGCAGATACCCATTTTGACAAAAATACCTACCCCACCCCCTACTTTGCTGGATCTGCAATACGAACTTGCTAATGAATAATTTGGTATCTGTATGTAATCAGCTTCATGACTCTTTAACCAATGTTCCGAAATACACAAGACACTAACCTCTTTCAGATCTTTCTCTAATAAGATTTCTATGTAATTTAATTTATTGTGAAGAGACTGTACATTTTGGTGAAAAATTGTGAGACTGGGTCCATCTAAGGGCTTCCTTTCAGGAGCACTTACCTTCAACAGTTTTACTTCTGCTGCTCCTACTGTTGGTTGACTTGATTCACAGTCTTCGGTGTGTTGGTCCCTAGAAGCACTAGCACTTATGACACTTGTTTCTGTTCTGCATGTCTTGTAAAACTCCTGCACACTTACACCAATATTTTCAGTCACGTCATTTACTGTCTCTGGACCTGTTACATCCACCACTTTCTTCACTGGTTTCCCTTTATCACAGAGTAAATTACGTTATTCATAAGCCGTCCGAATTTGAAGGACCCTCTTCTATTTAGGTGCGTCCCATCACGACCGAAATCGTTGTCATGTATCCAGTGATTGCCATCCACTATTAAACAATTCTCCTCAAAGCACATCCCGTCCAGTTCGTGGTTGATTCTTCTGATTCTTCTAATGGTCACATCCTGTCTGCGAAGAATTCCACTGATAATTATTTTGGCATCGCGTGCCTGAGATCTGATGCTTCGTACTAAGTTCCTTGCTTCTTCTGTTATATGCTCCGCTCTTACCCCGATTCGAATGTTATTCGTGCCCGCATGCACAAGCACAACATCAGGTTTCTCTTGTTTTAGGTTCATTGTTTCTACTTTATTTTGCAGCTCACCTAACGTAATGCCCGGGAAACAGTGTACTTCATACCCGTTCTCTTTGCATGCTTCCCCTGAAAATTTCAGGAGAGAATCGCCGATTACTAACACCCGTTTTTTCTTTTCACCGATAGACTCTTCTGGTTCCCTGCACTTCACGTTTGCTGTATCACATTCATTACTCACTGCACAATCTTCATTCAGAAGGTCAAATCTGTTTTCGCTAGTTATGTTTTGCTGGCTTTCCGCCATCTTGCATTCCGCTGATTTTCTCGCCTTACTAACAGTTGTGGAGTAAGATAACTTATCACATTCTTTAAATTTGTTTTTTAAGTTCTCATTTTCCGATTTTAGCTCTTTAATTTCTTTCTGAGCATTCAGGAGATCCTTGGTAAGTATGTTTAGCACCATGTGTAAAGACGCTATTGTTTCCGCATCCCGCGACGTGGTATTCTCTGTCTGTGATTCACCCAAAACTTTAATTACGGATTTTTCTTCACATACTTCTGCCACAGAGTTATCTTCATTCTCACTTCTTAAGTAATCAATTATGCACCTATCTGGAATATCTTGATGTTCACCTTCACCTTTTTTCTTGGAATTAACTGATATAGCTTGCCTGCCTGATCGTGTAACTACTCCTGCCACCGCCATCTTTATTTCACTTGTACCACACTGTCTTGCAGCAGGAACAATTGTCAGCAGCAGGGTACACTATGGTCTCTTTTGGAACACTTATGCCACACTGACTTGCAGAGATAACAACTGTCTGCAGCAGAGAATACTATAACATCTTTTTGAACGCTTGTGCCACACTGACTTGCAGCAGGAACAGCTGTCTGCAGCAGGGTTGAGCATGATCTCTTTTGGAACATTTGTGCCACACTGAGTTGCAGAAGGAACACCTGTCAGCAGGAGGGTATACAATGATCTCTTTTGGAACACTTGTTTAACAATGACTTACAGAAAGAACAACTGTCAGCAGCAGGGTATACTATGATCTCTTTTGGAACACTTGTGCCACACTGACTTGCAGCAGGAACAACTGTTAGCAGCAGGGTAGCAAAGGTCTCTTTTTGAACACTTGTGCCATTCTGACTTGCAGAAGGAACAACTGTCTGCACCAGGGTATACTATGGTCTCTTTTCAAACACTTGTGTCACACTGACTTGCAGAGGAAACAACTTTGTGCAACAGGATATACTATGATCTCTTCTGGAACACCTGAGCCACACTGACTTGCTGAAGGAAGAACTGTCAGCAGCAGAAAAAACTATAATCTCTTTTCGAACATTTGTACCACACTGACTTGCAGCAGGAACAACTGTCAGCAGCAGGGTACACTAGGCCTCTTTTTGAGTACTTGTGCCATACTGATTTGCAGAAGGAACAACTGTCTGCAACAGGGTATACTATGGTCGTTTTCGAACACTTGTGTCACACAGACTTGCAGAGGGAACAACTTTCTGCAACGGGATATACTATGGTCGTTTTCGAACACTTGTGTCACACAGACTTGCAGAGGGCACAACTGTCTGCAACAGGGTATACTATGGTCGTTTTCGAACACTTGTGACACACAGACTTGCAGAGGGAACAACTGTCTGCAACAGGGTATACTATGGTAGTTTTCGAACACTTGTGTCACACAGACTTGCAGAGGGAACAACTGTCTGCAACAGGGTATACTATAGTCGTTTTCGAACACTTGTGTCACACTGACTTGCAGTGGGAACAACTGTCTGCAACAGGGTATACTATGGTCGTTTTCGAACACTTGTGTCACACAGACTTGCAGAGGGAACAACTTTCTGCAACATGATATACTATGATCTCTTTTGAGCACCTGTGCCACTTTGACTTGCAGAAAGAACAACTGTCAGCAGCTGCAAATATATAATCTCTCTTCAAACACTTGTACCACACTGACTTGCAGCAGGAACAACTGTCAGCAGCAGGGTAGCAAAGGTCTCTTTTTGAACACTTGTGCCATTCTGACTTGCAGAAGGAACAACTGTCTGCACCAGGGTATACTATGGTCTCTTTTCAAACACTTGTGTCACACTGACTTGCAGAGGAAACAACTTTGTGCAACAGGATATACTATGATCTCTTCTGGAACACCTGAGCCACACTGACTTGCTGAAGGAAGAACTGTCAGCAGCAGAAAAAACTATAATCTCTTTTGGAACATTTGTACCACACTGAATTGCAGCAGGAACAACCGTCAGCAGCAGGGTACCTTATGATCTCTTTTTGAACACTTGTGCCATACTGACTTGCAGAAGAAACAACCGTCTGCAGAGTGTATACTATGATCTCTTTTAGAACACCTGTGCCACACTGACTTGCAGAAGGAACAACTGTCAGCAGCACAGAAAACTATGATCTCTCTTGGAACACTTGTCGCACACTGACTTGCAGAAGGAACAAGTGTCAGCATCAGAGTAAGCCATTATCTCTTTTGGAACACGTGGCATACTAACTTGCAGAAGCAACAACCGTCAGCAGCAGAGTATGCCATGATTTCTTTTGGAACACTTGTGCCACACTGACTTGCAGAATGAACAACTGTCAGCAGCAGTGTATACTATGATGTCTTTTGGAACATGTGCCACACTGACTTGCAGAAGGACAACTGTCAGCAGCAGGGTATACTATGATCTCTTTTGGAATACTTGTGGCACACTGACTTGCAGAAGGAACAACTGTCAGCATCAGAGTAAGCCATTATCTCTTTTGGAACAGGTGGCATACTAACTTGCAGAAGGAACAACTGTCAGCAGCAGGGTATACTATGATCTCTTTTGGAACACTTGTGCCACAATGACTTGCAGAGATAACAACTATCTGCAGCAGAGAATACTATAACATCTTTTCGATCACTTGTGCCACACTGACTTGCAGCAGGAACAACTGTCAGCAGCAGGGCTCAGTATGTTCTCTTTTAGAACACTTGTGCCATACTGACTCGCAGAGGGTAAAACTGTCTGCAACAGGATATACGATGATCTCTTTTGGAACACTTGTGCAAAACTGACTTTAGAATGAACAACTGTCAGCAGCAGAGAGTACTATAACCTCTTTTCGAACACTTGTGCCACACTGACTTGCAGCAGGAACAATTGTCATCAGCAGGGTTCAGTATGATCTCTTTTGGAACTCTTGTGACATACTGACTTGCAGAGAGTACAACTGTCTGCAACAGGGTACACTATGATCTCTTTTTGAACACTTGTGCCATACTGACTTGCAGCAGGAAGAACTGTCAGCAGCAGGGTACACTTTGATCTCTTTTTGAACATTTGTGCCACACTGACTTGCAGAGGGAACAACAGTCAGCAGCAGTGTATACTATGATCTCTTTTGGTACATATGGCATACTGACTTGCACAGGGAACAATTGTCAGCAGCAGGGTATACTATGATCCCTTTTGGAACACTTGTGCCACACTGACTTGCAGAAGGAACAACTGTCAGCAGGAGGGTATACTATGATCTCTTTTGAAACACTTGTGCCGCACTGACTTGCAGAGGGAAAAACTCACTGCAACAGAGTATACTATGGTCTTTTTCGAACACTTGTGTCACACTGACTTGCAAGGGTATACTATGATCTCTTTTGGAACACCTGTGCCATATTGACTTGCAGAAGGAACTACTGTCAGCAGCAGAGAATACTATAATCTCTTTTCAAACACTTGTACCACACTGACTTGCAGCAGGAACAACTGTCAGCAGCAGGGTACACCAGGCCTCTTTTTGAGTACTTGTGCCATACTGACTTGCAGAAGGAACAACTGTCTGCAACAGGGTATACTATGGTCATTTTGGAACACTTGTGTCATACAGACTTGCAAGGGAACAACTCTCTGCAACTGGGTATACTATGATTTCTTTTGGAACACCTGTGCCATATTGACTTGCAGAAGGAACAACTGTCAGCAGCAGAGAATACTATAATCTCTTTTCGAACACTTGTACCACACTGACTTGCAGCAGGAACAACTGTCAGCAGCAGGGTACACCGGGCCCCTTTTTGAGTACTTGTGCCATACTGCTTTGCATAAGGAACAACTGTCTGCAACAGGGTATATTATGGTCTTTTTCGAACACTTGTGTCACACAGACTTGCAGAGCGAACAACTTTCTGCAACGGGATATACTATGATCTCTTTTGAGCACCTATGCCACTTTGACTTGCAGAAAGAACAACTGTCAGCAGCAGCAAATAAAATAATCTCTCTTCGAACACTTGTACCACACTGACTTGCAGCAGGAACAACTGTCAGCAGCAGGGTTCAGTATGTTCTCTTTTAGAACACTTGTGCCATACTGACTCGCAGAGGGTAAAACTGTCTGCAACAGGATATAAGATGATCTCTTTTGGAACACTTGTGCAAAACTGACTTTAGAATGAACAACTGTCAGTAGCAGAGAGTACTATAACCTCTTTTCGCACACTTGTGCCACACTGACTTGCAGCAGGAACAATTGTCAGCAGCAGGGTTCAGTATGATCTCTTTTGGAACTCTTGTGACATACTGACTTGCAGAGAGTACAACTGTCTGCAACAGGGTACACTATGATCTCTTTTTGAACACTTGTGCCATACTGACTTGCAGCAGGAAGAACTGTCAGCAGCAGGGTACACTTTGATCTCTTTTTGAACATTTGTGCCACACTGACTTGCAGAGGGAACAACAGTCAGCAGCAGTGTATACTATGATCTCTTTTGGTACATATGGCATACTGAATTGCACAGGGAACAATTGTCAGCAGCAGGGTATTGTGAATTTGTGGGTTCGTGAAATGAAACGTCCAATTACACAAACTCAACAATGTTCTTTATTTCCACCGACTTACAGTTAAACACTTGCCAATTACATAAAATTACGTGCTGCACACAATTACAATTCACCAGTTCGTCCGTTACGATTTCGCTTGTACTCACGATTACATCAACTCCGATACTCATACACAGTTACGTACAGTCTTCCGTTGCACAATCCTTTCGTTCATTAACACGTCACTGTCCTCACTCACACACTACCCAACTAACTGACTGACTAGCTGCAGCCCTTTTTATAGGCATCTCGCCGTCTTCTCGACGTTTCCAGATGATGAACGATCCCGTAATTTCTGGAACACAGGTGGAAGAGAAACAGACCGCACAATTATGTTTCTTTCCCCAGCTGTCCCTGTCACCACTATAAGACAAACGAGGGGAGGGCGTAGCTAACACGGACCTCCCTCGCCTCCCGCTCTCAGCTGCTTTCATAGGGTGTTCCAACGCTCGTGTGACAGTATACTATGATCCCTTTTGGAACACTTGTGCCACACTGACTTGCAGAAGGAACAACTGTCAGCAGGAGGGTATACTATGATCTCTTTTGAAACACTTGTGCCGCACTGACTTGCAGAGGGAACAACTCACTGCAACAGAGTATACTATGGTCTTTTTCGAACACTTGTGTCACACTGACTTGCAAGGGTATACTATGATCTCTTTTGGAACACCTGTGCCATATTGACTTGCAGAAGAAACTACTGTCAGCAGCAGAGAATACTATAATCTCTTTTCGAACACTTGTACCACACTGACTTGCAGCAAAAACAACTGTCAGCAGCAGGATACACTAGGTCTCTTTTTGAGTTCTTGTGCCATACTGACTTGCAGAAGCAACAACTGTCTGCAACAGGGTATACTATGGTCATTTTGGAACACTTGTGTCATACAGACTTGCAGAGGGAACAACTCTCTGCAACTGGGTATACTATGATTTCTTTTGGAACACCTGTGCCATATTGACTTGCAGAAGGAACAACTGCCAACAGCAGAGAATACTATAATCTCTTTTCGAACACTTGTACCACACTGACTTGCAGCAGGAACAACTGTCAGCAGCAGGGTAACATAGGTCTCTTTTTGAACACTTGTGCCACTCTGACTTGCAGAACGAACAACTGTCTGCACCAGGGTATACTATGGTCTTTTTCGAACACTTGTGTCACACTGACTTGCAGAGGAAACAACTTTGTGCAAAAGGATATACTATGATCTCTTCTGGAATACCTGTGCCACACTGACTTACAGAAGGAAGAACTGTCAGCAGCAGAGAAAACTATAATCTCTTTTGGAACACTTGCACCACACTGACTTGCAGCAGGAACACCGTAAGCAGCAGGGTACACTATGATCTCTTTTTGAACACTTGTGCCATACTGACTTGCAGAAGGAACAACTGTTATCAGCACAGTATACTATGATCCCTTTTGGATCACCTGTGCCATACTGACTTGCAGCAGGAACTGTCAGCAGCAGGTTATACCATGATCTCTTTTGGAATATTTATGCCATTCTTAGTTGCAGAAAGAACAATTGTCAGCAGAAGAAACAACCATCTTCAGCAGTGTATACTATGATCTCTTTTAGAACACCTGAGCCACACTGACTTGCAGAAGGAACAACTGTCAGCAGCACAGAAAACAATGATCTCTTTTGGAACACTTGTGCCACACTGACTTGCAGAAAGAACAACTGTCAGCAGCATGGTATACTATGATCTCTTTTGGAACACTTGTGTCACACTGACTTGCAGAGGGAACAATTGTCTGCAACAGGGAATACTATAACATCTTTTCGAACACTTGTGCCACACTGACTTGCAGAAGGAACAATTGTCAGCAGCAGAGAATACTATAACATCTTTTCGAACACTTGTGCCACACTGACTTGCAGAAGGAACAATTGTCAGCACCAATGTATACTAGGGTCACTTTTGGAACACTTGTGCCACACTGACTTGCAGAACGAACAACTGTCAGCAGCATGGTATACTATGATCTCTTTTGGAACACTTTTGTCACACTGACTTGCAGAGGGAACAATTGTCTGCAACAGGGAATACTATGATCTCTTTCGGAAGACCTGTGTGCCACACTGACTGCAGAAGGGACAACAGTCAGTAGCAGAGAATACTATAATCTCTTTTGGAACACTTGTACCACACTGTCTTGCAGCAGGAACAATTGTCAGCAGCAGGGTACACTATGGTCTCCTTTTGAACACTTGTGCCATACCGACTTGCAGAAGGAACAACTGTCAGCAGCAGGGTACTTTATGGCCTCTTTTGGAACACTTATGCCATACTGACGTGCAGAGATAACAACTGTCTGCAGCAGAGAATACTATAACAACTTTTCGAACACTTGTGCCACACTGAGTTGCAGCAGGAACAGCTGTCAGCAGCAGGGTTGAGTATGATCTCTTTAGGAACATTTGTGCCACACTGACTTGCAGAAGGAACAACTGTCAGCAGGAGGGTATACAATAATCTCTTTTGGAACACTTGTGTCACAATGACTTGCAGAAGGAACAACTGTCAGCATCAGAGTAAGCCATTATCTCTTTTGAAACACGTGGCATACTAACTTGCGGAAGGAACAACTGTCAGCAGCAGGGTATACTATGATCTCTTTTGGAACACTTGTGCCACAGTGACTTGCATAGATAACAACTATCTGCAGCAGAGAATACTATAACATCTTTTCGAACACTTGTGCCACACTGACCTGCAGCCGGAACAACAGTCAGCAGCAGGGTTCAGTATGTTCTCTTTTAGAACACTGGTGCCATACTGACTCGCAGAGGGTACAACTGTCTGCAACAGGGTATACGATGATCTCTTTTGGACATTTGTGCCACACTGACTTGCAGAGGGAACAACAGTCAGCAGGAGGGTATACTATGATCTCTTTTGGAAAACTTGTGCCACACTGACTTGCAGAAGGAACAACTGTCAGCAGCATGGTATACTATGATCTCTTTTGGAACACTTGTGTCACACTGACTTGAAGAGGGAACATCTGTCAGCAGCAGGGTACACTATGATCACTTTTGGAACACCTGTGTGCCACAATGACTTGCACAGATAACAACTGTCTGCAGCAGAGAATACTATAACATCTTTTCTAACGCTTGTGCCACACTGACTTGCAGAAGGAACAATTGTCAGCACCAATGTATACTATGGTCACTTTTGGAACACTTGTGCCACACTGACTTGCAGAACGAACAACTTTCAGCAGCATGGTATACTATGATCTCTTTTAGAACACTTTTGTCACACTGACTTGCAGAGGGAACAATCGTTTGCAACAGGGAATACTATGATCTCTTTCGGAACACCTGTGTGCCACAGTGACTGCAGAAGGAACATCAGTCAGCAGCAGAGAATACTATAATCTCTTTTGGAACACTTGTACCACACTGTCTTGCAGCAGGAACAATTGTCAGCAGCAGGGTACCCTATGGTCTCTTTTGGAACACTTATGCCATACTGACTTGCAGAGATAACAACTGTCTGCAGCAGAGAATACTATAACATCTTTTCGAACGCTTGTGCCACACTGACTTGCAGAAGGAACGACTGTCAGCAGGAGGGTACACTATGATCTCTTTTGGAACACTTGTGCCACACTGACTTGCAGAAGGAACAATTGCCAGCAGCAGTGTATACTATGGTCACTTTTGGAACACTTGTGCCAGACTGACTTGCAGAACGAACAACTGTCAGCAGCATGGTATACTATGATCTCCTTTGGAACACTTGTGTCACACTGACTTGCAGAGAGAACGACTGTCGGCAACAGGGTATACTACGATCTCTTTTGGAACACCTGTGCCACATTGACTTGCAGAAAGAACAACTGTCAGCAGCAGAGTATACTATAATCTCTTTAGGAACACTTGTACCACACTGACTGGCAGAAGGAACAACTGTCTGCAACAGGGTATACTATGGTCTTTTTCGAACGCTTGTGTCACACTGACTTGCAAGGGTATACTATGATCTCTTTTGGAACACCTGTGCCATATTGACTTGCAGAAGGAGCTACTGTCAGCAGCAGAGAATACTATAATCTCTTTTCGAACACTTGTACCACACGTACTTGCAGCAAAAACAACTGTCAGCAGCAGGATACACTAGGTCTCTTTTTGAGTACTTGTGCCATACTGACTTGCAGAAGGAACAACTGTCTGCAACAGGGTATATTATGGCCTTTTTCGAACACTTGTGTCATACAGACTTGCAGAGGGAACAACTCTCTGCAACAGGGTATACTATGATTTCTTTTGGAACACCTGTGCCATATTGACTTGCAGAAGGAACAACTGTCAGCAGCAGAGAATACTATAATCTCTTTTCGAACACTTGTACCACACTGACATGCAGCAGGAACAACTGTCAGCAGCAGGGTACACCAGGCCTCTTTTTGAGTACTTGTGCCATACTGATTTGCATAAGGAACAACTGTCTGCAACAGGGTACACTATGGTGTTTTTCGAACACTTGTGTCACACAGACTTGCAGAGCGAACAACTTTCTGCAACGGGATATACTATGATGTCTTTTGAGCACCTGTGTCACTTTGACTTGCAGAAAGAACAACTGTCAGCAGCAGCAAATAAAATAATCTCTCTTCGAACACTTGTACCACACTGACTTGCAGCAGGAACAACTGTCAGCAGCAGGGTAACATAGGTCTCTTTTTGAACACTTGTGCCATTCTGACTTGCAGAACGAACAAATGTCTGCACCAGGGTATACTATGGTCTTTTTCGAACACTTGTGTCACACTGACTTGCACAGGAAACAACTTTGTGCAAAAGGATACACTATAATCTCTTTTGGAACACTTGCACCACACTGACTTGCAGCAGGAACAACCGTAAGCAGCAGGGTACACTATGATCTCTTTTTGAACACTTGTGCCATACTGACTTGCAGAAGGAACAACTGTTATCAGCACAGTATACTATGATCTCTTTTGGATCACCTGTGCCATACTGACTTGCAGCAGGAACTGTCAGCAGCAGGTTATACCATGATCTCTTTTGGAATATTTATGCCATTCTTAGTTGCAGAAAGAACAATTGTCAGCAGAAGAAACAACCATCTTCAGCAGTGTATACTATGATCTCTTTTAGAACACCTGTGCCACACTGACTTGCAGAAGGAACAACTGTCAGCAGCATAGAAAACAATGATCTCTTTTGGAACACTTGTGCCACACTGACTTGCAGAAGGAACAATTGTCAGCAGCACAGAAAACAATGATCTCTTTTGGAACACTTGTGCCACCCTAACTTGCAGAAAGAACAACTGTCAGCAGCATGGTATACTACGATCTCTTTTGGAACACTTGTGCCACACTGACTTGCAGAGGGAACAATTGTCTGCAACAGGGAATACTATGATCTCTTTCGGAAGACCTGTGTGCCTCACTGACTGCAGAAGGAACAACAGTCAGCAGCAGAGAATACTATAATCTCTTTTGGAACACTTGTACCACACTGTCTTGCAGCAGGAACAATTGTCAGCAGCAGGGTACACTATGGTCTCTTTTTGAACACTTGTGCCATACCGACTTGCAGAAGGAACAACTGTCAGCAGCAGGGTACATTATGGCCTCTTTTAGAACACTTATGCCGTACTGACGTGCAGAGATAACAACTGTCTGCAGCAGAGAATACTATAACATCTTTTTGAACACTTGTGCCACACTGAGTTGCAGCAGGAACAGCTGTCAGCAGCAGGGTTGAGTATGATCTCTTTTGGAACATTTATGCCACACTGACTTGCAGAAGGAACAACTGTCAGCAGGAGGGTATACAATAATCTCTTTTGGAACACTTGTGTCACAATGACTTGCAGAAGGAACAACTGTCAGCATCAGAGTAAGCCATTATCTCTTTTGAAACACGTGGCATACTAACCTGCAGAAGGAACAACTGTCAGCAGCAGGGTATACTATGATCTCTTTTGGAACACTTGTGCCACAATGACTTGCAGCCGGAACAACAGTCAGCAGCAGGGTTCAGTATGTTCTCTTTTAGAACACTGGTGCCATACTGACTCGCAGAGGGTACAACTGTCTGCAACAGGGTATACGATGATCTCTTTTGGAACACTTGTGCAAAACTGACTTTAGAATGAACAACTGTCAGCAGCAGAGAATACTATAACCTCTTTTCGAACACTTGTGCCACACTGACTTGCAGCAGGTTTCAGTATGATCTATTTTGGAACACTTGTGACATACTGACTTGCAGAGAGTACAACTGTCAGCAGCAGGGTACACTTTGATCTCTTTTTGAACATTTGTGCCACACTGACTTGCAGAGGGAACAACAGTCAGCAGGAGGGTATACTATGATCTCTTTTGGAAAACTTGTGCCACACTGACTTGCAGAAGGAACAACTGTCAGCAGCATGGTATACTATGATCTCTTTTGGAACACTTGTGTCACACTGACTTGAAGAGGGAACATCTGTCAGCAGCAGGGTACACTATGATCACTTTTGAAACACCTGTGTGCCACAATGACTTGCAGAGATAACAACTGTCTGCAGCAGAGAATACTATAACATCTTTTCTAACGCTTGTGCCACACTGACTTGCAGAAGGAACAATTGTCAGCACCAATGTATACTATGGTCACTTTTAGAACACTTGTGCCACACTGACTTGCAGAACGAACAACTTTCAGCAGCATGGTATACTATGATCTCTTTTAGAACACTTTTGTCACACTGAGTTGCAGAGGGAACAATTGTTTGCAACAGGGAATACTATGATCTCTTTCGGAACACCTGTGTGCCACAGTGACTGCAGAAGGAACATCAGTCAGCAGCAGAGAATACTATAATCTCTTTTGGAACACTTGTACCACACTCTCTTGCAGCAGGAACAATTGTCAGCAGCAGGGTACACTATGGTCTCTTTTGGAACACTTATGCCACACTGACTTGCAGAGATAACAACTGTCTGCAGCAGAGAATACTATAACATCTTTTTGAACGCTTGTGCCACACTGACTTGCAGCAGGAACAGCTGTCTGCAGCAGGGTTGAGCATGATCTCTTTTGGAACATTTGTGCCACACTGAGTTGCAGAAGGAACACCTGTCAGCAGGAGGGTATACAATGATCTCTTTTGGAACACTTGTTTAACAATGACTTACAGAAAGAACAACTGTCAGCAGCAGGGTATACTATGATCTCTTTTGGAACACTTGTGTCACACTGACTTGCAGAAGGAACGACTGTCAGCAGGAGGTTATACTATGATCTCTTTTGGAACACTTGTGCCACACTGACTTGCAGAAGGAACAATTGTCAGCAGCAGTGTATACTATGGTTACTTTTGGAACACTTGTGCCACACTGACTTGCAGAACGAACAACTGTCAGCAGCATGGTATACTATGATCTCCTTTGGAACACTTGTGTCACACTGACTTGCAGAGAGAACGACTGACGGCAACAGGGTATACTACGATCTCTTTTGGAACACCTGTGCCAAATTGACTTGCAGAAAGAACAACTGTCAGCAGCAGAGTATACTATAATCTCTTTAGGAACACTTGTACCACACTGACTGGCAGAAGGAACAACTGTCTGCAACAGGGTATACTATGGTCTTTTTCGAACACTTGTGTCACACTGACTTGCAAGGGTATACTATGATTTCCTTTGGAACACCTGTGCCATATTGACTTGCAGAAGGAACTACTGTCAGCAGCAGAGAATACTATAATCTCTTTTCGAACACTTGTACCACACTGACTTGCAGCAAAAACAACTGTCAGCAGCAGGATACACTAGGTCTCTTTTTGAGTACTTGTGCCACACTGACTTGCAGCAGGAACAACCGTCAGCAGCAGGGTACACTATGATTTCTTTTTGAACACTTGTGCCATACTGACTTGCAGAAGGAACAACTGTTATCAGCACAGTATACTATGATCTCTTTTGTATCACCTGTGCCATACTGACTTGCAGGAGGAACTGTCAGCAGAAGGTTATACCATGATCTCTTTTGGAATACTTATACCATTCTTAGTTGCAGAAAGAACAATTGTCAGCAGAAGAAACAACTGTCTGCAGCAGTGTACACTATGATCACTTTTAGAACACCTGTGCCACAATGACTTGCAGAAGGAACAACTGTCAGCAGCACAGAAAACTATGATCTCTTTTGGAACACTTGTGCCACACTGACTTGCAGAAGGAACAACTGTCAGCAGGAGGCTATACTATGATCTCTTTTGGAACACTTGTGCCACACTAACTTGCAGAAGGAACAACTGTCAGCAGGAGGGTATACTATGGTCACTTTTGGAACACTTGTGCCACACTGACTTGCAGAAGGAACAACTGTCAGCAGCACAGAAAACTATGATCTCTTTTGGAACACTTGTGCCACACTGACTTGCAGAAGGAACATCTGTCAGCAGGAGGCTATACTATGATATCTTTTGGAACACTTGTGCCACACTGACTTACAGAAGGAACAATTGTCAGCAGCAATGTATACTATGGTCACTTTTGGAACACTTGTGCCACACTGACTTGCAGAACGAACAACTGTCAGCAGCAGGGTATACTATTATCTCTTTTGGAACACCTGTGCCACACTGACTTGCAGAAGGAACATTTGTCAGCAGCAGGGTACACTATGATCTCTTTTGTAACACTTATGCCACAGTGACTTGCAGAAGGAACATCTGTCAGCAGCAGGGTACACTATGATCTCTTTTGTAACACTTATGCCACAGTGACTTGCAGAAGGAACATCTGTCAGCAGCAGGGTACACTATGATCTCTTTTGGAACACTTGTGCCACACTGACTTGCAGAAGGAACAACTGTCAGCAGCAGGGTACACTATGATCTCTTTTGGAACACTTGTGCCACACTGACTTGCAGAAGGAACATCTGTCAGCAGCAGGGTACACTATGATCTCTTTTGGAACACTTGTGCCACACTGACTTGCAGAAGGAACATCTGTCAGCAGCAGGGTACACTATGATCTCTTTTGTAACACTTATGCCACAATGACTTGCAGAAGGAACATCTGTCAGCAGCAGGGTACACTATGATCTCTTTTGTAACACTTATGCCACAGTGACTTGCAGAAGGAACATCTGTCAGCAGCAGGGTACACTATGATCTCTTTTGTAACACTTATGCCACAGGGACTTGCAGAAGGAACATCTGTCAGCAGCAGGGTACACTATGATCTCTTTTGTAACACTTATGCCACAGCGACTTGCAGAAGGAACATCTGTCAGCAGCAGGGTACACTATGATCTCTTTTGTAACGCTTATGCCACAGTGACTTGCAGAAGGAACATCTGTCAGCAGCAGAGAATACTATAATCTCTTTTGGAACACTTGTGCCACACTGACTTGCAGAAGGAACAACTGTCAGCAAGAGGATATAGTATTAACTTCATGTTTTTAAACACTTGTGGCATAGTGATAGAAGACTGCTTTCCACAAGGAGCAATTATTCACAACAGGATATCCTGCGACTCCTTTGCATGACCTAGCCACAATGTTCTTCAAAGGTGACAGAGAAAGTGAACTTAGAAGTGCTCTTCCAGTAGAAAAATGGTTGCCCCACACCAGAAATACTACAACTACTGGAGTATATTGTTGTTCCATAGCCTCCATGTTCATGCACTCCCAAATGGCAATGGTCAACTGCAGGCAGCTATCCTCAAGCAATGATCTGGTTACACAATAATGAAGTTGTCAAAACGCTGGCAACAGTGTGCTGGAGTATACTGCAGAATTATTGAAGTTCTTTAATAAATGAGTTACAATAAACAAATGGTGCGTATCATTTCTCACGGTCCTCACATATTTTTATGATGTAAGTATTTCATTTTTTGTGAAATATATCACTTACTCAAGGAATACATTATAGAATGTAAAATATGTAATCTGTACCTTCATATAAGGGTATATAACACTAAATGATAAATGTGGATTCAATCATACAACAAGAATGAGGCATACAAGAAATCTAAATATTTAATTTGATGAAGTGAATGTTATACTCTCATATAGGAGGTCTGCTCAAAAAGTGTAACGAATTTTGAATTTTCGTGGGCTACATATATTAGATTTTCAATTTTTTGTATTGATTAGTTGGTACTCATGTCCCTTACGTATGTTGACAAGCTCGTCCATTTTGAATGTTCATTTAATTGTTGACTGCTATTTGTTTGAGGTGTTTTGCCCATCTTCAATTTTTTCCTATTCCAAAAAATGGAACAAAGAATCTGTATCAAATTTTGTGTGAGAAATAAAGTTAAGTGCGGGTTTCCATTCTGAATGTTGACTGTGGCATATGGTGAAGCTACGTAGGACCAAAGCAAAATTTATTGGTGATACAAAAGGTTCTCAGAGGGTCGAGAATATGTGAACACCCAAGCTCGTCAACAACAAATGGAAACATTGAAGAAGTGAAGAAAATAGCATTGGCCAATTGTCAAATCACAGTTAAAGAAGTTGTTGATGACCTAAACATATTGATTGGCTCGTGCCATTTGATTTTGACCAGTGTTTTGGGCATGAAATGGGTCAAAACAAAATTCGTACCAAAGTTGCTCAATTTTGACAAAAATCACCATCACATTAACGTTGCTAAGGTGCTGTATAACTCTGTCAATGACAGAGGGACCTAACTATTGATGAATGATGGGTTTATGGTTATGATGTGGAAACTAAAGCTCAATCATCCCAATACATGCTGCCATACGAGCTAAGACCAGATAAAGCGTGCCAAGTTTGATCGAAAGTGAAGGATTTCTTCACAGTTTTCTTCAATTGCAGGGGTGTGGTGCATTATGAGTTCTTGCCACAGGATAGAATGATCAATAAGGAATATTACCTGCAAGTTATGTGCAATTTGCACGAAGCAATCTACCAGAAACTCCTGGATTTATGGAAAAACAAAAATTGGCTTTTCCACCATAACGGCCCTGCTCACACATTGTTGCTTGTGCGCAAATTTTTGGACAAATACAACACCAGCCACGGTACTCCCCAGACCTAGCCTCCTGTGACCTTTTTTTTTTTTTTTTGTTCCCAAAACTGAGGAGGCCATGAAAGGACGAAGCTACATGAATGAGGAGATAAAGATGTCATCGAAGGAGGAGATGAACAAAATTACAAAATACTATTTTTAGAATGCTTGGAGGATTGGAAAAAATGTTGGCAAAGGTGTATAAATGAATAAATAAATACTTCTTCAAAAAACACAATATTCGCGATATTTTTTAACAGACCCTGTGCACCATTTACAGAAATTGAGACATGTACTACAACATAGATGTGACTTTTATAAGAACTAAAGAAAAATAAAGAGGCTTACCTTGGAGAGTTTACTGGAGGGAAGTCACCATCCTGTAACATAATCATCCCGCATCACTTAATTATCTATAAAGCTAAAGAGGAATATGCAGAAACAAACATTTCAATTCTGTACTGTAATATCAATGTAACATGCATATTGTGAATACAGGATACAGGGCAAGTGAATAACAATTTTAATCTCACATCAATAATTTGACAGCTTTCCCAAGCAGATCATTAACAGTAACATAACATTATATATGCAAATGGATTTTCAGGAATACTGTTAACAATCCAGTCTGAAGTGAATATACGTTATTGAATATACGTTATTTAAGATATTTAATGTTAAAAGAAGTACAAAGGCCAATTCTTACTGACCTCTGTGTGCTGATTACAACTCCTTTTCCAGAACTTTTCCATCACGATAGTTTTTGTGTAATTGCCTTAATAAATTTGCTGGTAATTCTGCAGTTAGTAAGTGTAACACCTTGCTTCAATACCTTTTACACAGCTACATTTAACATGAAGTAGATTTTGGTCTGTACTTTGCTTGAGGAACATCTCTCGAGTGTCCAGCAGTAGTCTGCTAACATATTCGAGTCCATTTTCTCTGGTAGTATCTTTCCATTTCAGCAATATCCTGATGGAAAAGCTTGCCGTTTTCATCGCTGACAGTGCCCAGGTTCTCAGGAAAGAAGTAAGATGGGAGTTCAACATGTTATTTCACGGACATATTACATTCCATGACCATGTAGTTCTCAGTCAGTTCTGCATTATGTTCAGACTTGTGCTTTCCAAGAAAGGCCACGGCAATTTTTTTGGAAGAGAACCATGCAGCTCGTTCTTGCATATTTAAAAAGCTTTCAAAATGTGAATATTTCATAAGTTTTCTAATTTGAGGGCCAACAAATATTCCCTCTTTTAGTTTTGCTTTACTGATCTTTGGAAACTTAGCTTTGAGGAACAGAAATGCATTCCCATCATGATCCCTGGCTTTCATAAAGTTCTTAAAAAACCTAATTTGATGTGTAATGGAGGCACTTACAAGTACTTGATGAACGACATTTGCCTGTTCTGGGTTGACTGACTCTCTCGTTGGCCAACTTTTTAAAATATAATGATTGCTTTTGTCTCTACTATCCCACATGCACAAGAAACAGCAAAATTTTGTATAAACTAGTTGTAATCCAAGTAAGATAGCTATTATGAGAAGATATTGACACATTGCCTCACTCATACTGTTTTTCACAAATTGTAGTGTTTTCCTCCTTCATATCATCGATAGAGGGGATGATGTATTTGTCAAATATGTCCGGTGGTGGAGTTTCAAAGTTCATGATTCTATGCCAATTTTTATTAATGAAGATTTTTTGCCCATGCAAAAAAAAATCTATGTGATGATTAACATGTTTTATTAAAATTGTCTCCAAGTTAATGTCATGTCTGGTATTCAAAAAATTGAAAAGCAACTGCTGATTTTTCTATTTCAACATTTTTAATGTTTCTTATATGTTCTTTACTTCTGATGTCTATATTTCTGTTTGTTTTTCCTATATATATATGTATATGTATATATATATATATATATATATATATATATATATACACACGACAAATTTCACATTTGATCTTGTAGATTTCTGGTTTTTCTTTTGCAGTAATAGTAATTTTTTTTTTTGGGGGGGGGGGGCCTTTTAACAAATTCTTGATATTGAATCTATTTTGAGGTGTAAGAACTATGTTGTGTGTTGAGAAGATATTTTGGAATTTATTATGGACTGATGGATGAAAGGTAAATTTCTTAAAAATGTTTTTTTCTTTTGCTCCTGTAGGTTCCAGTGTGGTGGTTTCTTTTATTTTCTTGGTGTTATTAGTTTGTTAATTTTTTGTCCACTAAATTTGAAATGAAACCATTTGACATAGCTACCATTTTTATGTGTAGGTATTCTTCTTGATAATCTCCTCTGTTTAGTGGAAAGTCGATCATCCGAAAGATTAAACTGTTGAAAATGGCATGTTGGTGTTGTTTTGAGTTGAAACTGTTGTTCTTAATATAATTATCTGTGTGTGTCGGTTTTCTATAAATACCAAAAGTGAGTTTGCTGTCCATTTGTTTAATATTGATGTCCAAAAAGAGAGCATCCCATCCTTTTCTGTTTCATAAGTAAAGTAAATTTTACAGCTGGATTTTGAATATTCAGTAGTCTAAGAGCTTTTTGTATGAGTTTTTAGGTACTATTGCAAAAACGTCGTCAACATAATATCAAACTTTGAAATAACTTGGAAGAATGGAAATTAATTGTTCTTTCACACTAGCCGTGTGTAGGACGCACTATGAAATGATAGAGCCAGACTGAAAAATTCAATGCCATAGCCGGAATTTGAACCGCAGATATTCTGGTTTCCGTGCAGCCATTCCAACCATTGAGCTACTATGGCCAACATGCCGATATGACATTAAATTCTCCAACTGACTCGTGTTTCTCCCGGTAAACCACTAGGAGTTCTCATAAACACATGAGACAACTACCTTAATGGCGACTTACTATGCTAGAAGTACTTTAAGGCCCGGTCTTTATAGTTCAGACCACTATTAGGTACAATTAAAGGAAATTAATTGTTCTTTCACACCAGCCGTGTGTAGGATGCACTATGAAAGGGTAGAGCCAGTCTGAAAAATTCAATGCCATAGCCGGGAATGGCATTGAATTTTTCAGTCTGGCTCTACCCTTTCAACTTGGAAAAAGTTTTTGTGATATGTTTCTCAAAAGCACTCATGAAAAAATGCACTAAGAAGGTAGACAATAGGTTGCCCATAGCTAGGCCCATTTTCTGTTTGTAGATCTGTCCAATTCTGATAGATACAAAGTTCTGTAAGTTGTGAAAGTTCTTCTATTTCTTTGGAGGTTACTCGTATTGATTCCAGCTATTTTTGGAGAAGTGGAATAAGCTCAGTGGTAGGTATACTTGGATATAAAGAAGAGACGTCAAAGGAAACTAAAGCATTTGTAGAGTTGGCAGTTGTGTTCTTCAAGAGATTTATCAATTCCACTAAGTATTTTATATTTAAATTTTCGAATTTTGTGAAAGATCTGAAGATTTGAACCAGCCATTTTGATAATTGGTAAGTGGGTGCACCAATGTTATTAATTATTGTAATGAGGGTAATTTCGGGTTTATGTATTTTGGGTAAACCATATACGTATAGTATTTTTGGGTCGTCTATTTTATTGTTAAATTTCTCTCTTTTAGTCATCATTTTACTATTTTAATGCCTAATTCCACAGATTTACATGCTTTCTTTATTGTTTTTTTTTCTAGTTTAACAAATTCCTTTTCAATTAAAAGGTTGTCCATTTTTTTAACTAGTCCTCTTCATCCATTAGCACTATTTTGTTACCTTCATCTGCTTTTGTGTAAATTACCAGTTTTTCATTTAAATTTTTGAGCATTTTTTATATGAACTTCTTTTAGAATCTGCATTTTGAATATAATCTTAAGTTTCCTAACATTGTGATTTAATCATAGATTTTCGATTTTCAGGAACATTATATTTTGTTATTTCAATGTCTGCGATATAGTTTTCTATAGAGATTTAACTGTAATTTTATCATTACAAAATTTTAAAATCACAAAAAGCAATGAAAAACTAGAATTTGGTATTCCTAGGAAAGCAACACACACAGATAATTACATCAAAGCAAATAGTTTCAACCCAATTCCACACAAACATGCCACCATCAAGTCTCACACACATATTAATAAATGTACCCCTCAGCCAGCAAGAATATCAAAAAGAATACCATCAAATCTTAAAAACTGCAATTAAAAATGGATATGGAAATAACATTGTAGATAATAAACTAAAAGCATTCAAACTTCAAAAGGGATTAAAACAGATCATAGCTCTTTCACCAATGAAACAAGAAATTAGATTTACTAAATTTACTTACCACACCTGGGCCACAAAAAAGTTCGAAAAAATATTCAAGAAATACAATATTACATTGGCACCAAAAAACAATTACAACATTAAAAACCTCTTAACAGTAATAATACTGATAATATAAAACCATAAGAAAAGTCAGGCATTACAAGATTAAGTGTAAAGACTGTGAAAAAATTTACATATGGAGGACAAAAAGAAACATAGGCACTAGAAAGAAAGAACATTTTAGGCACTTAAGATACAAAAATATTGATAAGTCCACAATAGCAGCTCATTTCTGGTCTGAAAATCATGAAATTGAAGATAGCACAGAATTACTAAAATACGTACAAAAACATAGTGAACTCGTCATATGGGAGAGAATATACATAGAAAAACATAAAAAACAACTAATGAACTTTGAAATCCCGCCAGAAGAGAATCCCACATTTAAGTTCATCACTAAATCAACAGATGGCAGCAGCAACTCCAGAATTACCCACACCACTAGATCAAGCTTTAGTCGCATAAGAGCCGAAGATGCAAACGATGGTTTGCGAAACATGTCCACAAAATAGGTACATAAGTGAAGTCGATGTGTAATACATATGACTCATCTATAAATTAATAATAGTTTTCTATGTTTTGTGTGTAATCTACACACATTTTTAGACATTTGTTTAAAATAATTGATTTACTTCTCGGTGATCTTGCATGTAGACAGATTTGTTACATTGTTTGGTTTTTGAGTTGAGAGTAACATATCTTGTTTTTTATGTGGGTTTGATCCTTGTTTCTTTTGAAGGTTGATACATATTTGTTTCAAAGTGACTGTTCTTTTTACGTATTTTCCAGTTAAGAACTGAAAACATATTGTTTTCTAGGGGTAGTTTGTAAAGTTTTAACTCTGTGATTAACTGTGGTCGACAACAGAACTGAGGATGGGGAAGTTCTCAGAAACTAGTCTTCATAAAAAACTTGTACAGCTGATGATGTTAGGAAGATCCTAACGAAACGCGTTCTAGGTAAATACTAGCAATAAATGAGGCATGGAGTATTAGTTCGACTCAAAATTGTATTAATTTTGTGCTTCATTGTATCATAGTCCTTAAACAACGGAATAGTGTATACAAGGTTGACTCATTTGCCTAATTTTAATAAGAATGGCACTCCACTTTCTGAAATACTTCTTTTTATTCTATGTTACAGTACCTTATGTCCCTTGTTACAATAATGTAATGTCTACCTTACAAATGTAGTGGACGTGCATGTGTACCATATCTCTCTAAGGTTACTATCACATCTTAATGTAATCTTGATGTAAAATATGAATCTGTGGTCCAGATCTTGCCACTACTACCTGAGTTGGATAATAGCTGTATTGCATTATAATGAACATTTAGAGCCAGAAAAACAATTGCTGTTTCAATTTTCATAGTTCAAAATGTTCTCTCAGATGAAGAAACTGAAGAAAATCTTTGCTTTATATTGTCACCGATCACATTGTTTTGCTGGAGCTGCAACAAGCCAGTGCCAGTTACGTGTGGGCAGGAAAGAAAGAGACAGATAGTGGTGCGCAGTGCTGAATGCTTGCCGAGAGAAAGAGACAGAGTTATGTCCGGATAGTTCTGTCTTTCTCTCGCCGCCGCGATCTTTCTCAGCAGCTCTACTGCATTCTAGAACAATAACTGGAGGTATAAAAACCCTGCAAAATGTTAGAGCGGAGTCAGTAGTCAGTTGCAGTAGTGTGAGGATTAATGAACTGTGCCACAGTCAACTCTTTTATTTGTTTACGTGTGGCGGGAGTAACAAGGCAACCTTGAAGACTGCTGTTTGTCAATGTTACGTCATTTGCAGCTGCCAGGATTGTACAAAGCGTCCTTTTACATTTTTCCCAATATAGTTAGAGCAAATTAAACAACATGCCTTCCCTTAAATGCATTCTACTCCATTTCTTATTTGTTGTTCATTCCAGGTAATGTAGGGCAGAAGTAAACTACGTTCTATTAAGAAATCATAGGCACAAACAAACATCTAAAATTAAATTTAAAGGGAGTTGATTAATGACACTAAACAACACTTACTTTTAAATTTTCCAGAACATGTTTCAGAGACTATTTTCCTCCACTGTCAACCGGACATCAACTGGTTCTCTGTGGTGTAGCTGTCATAGGTCTCCTCTGGTGGCAGTTCGAGGAACCTGCTGAACAAATCTTTTTGGGGATGTCAAAATTTAATACTTTATTCCTACTTTTTGAAATGAAGATTTGTTACCATGTGGACAGTTCTTGTTTTATGTTTAAGTAGTTTTGATTCTGGATTTATGTTGTTGTGTTTTTTTTTTTTTTTTTTTTTTTCATAAAAATGTGTGGCAACTGCTGATTATTCTAATTGTTTATATTTTATGTTCCTAAAGTGTTTATTTGCTCTTGTTTCAAAATTTCTTTTGGTTTTTCCAATATAAATTTGACTACATTCACAGCATTCAATTTGATATATACCAGATATTTTGTTACATGGAATGGCATCTTTGATGTCTGAGCATATTAGATTTTTTAAGAGGTAATGGTTGGCTGGTGCTAGTTGAATGTTTTGTTTTTTCAAGACTCTTTTAAATTTATCAAAGGCCCATGGGTGGTAAGTGAATTTTTTTGAAGGTCATTTTAGAGAGGGTTGTGGTTTCCTTAAGTAGCTTCTTCTATTTTGCTAAGTTCACTTTTTTGTCTACTAATGATTTGGGAAAGTCATTTTTTTTTGGTGCTATTTCAATAATTTTGTTGTATTCTGTTTTGTATTTTTCTGCTGTTAGAGGGATGTTGACCAATCTGTGTGTTAAACTATTGAAGATTGCCTGTTTGTGAGATCTTGAGTTGTAGCCATTAGCTCTTATGTAGTTGTCTGTCTGTGTTGGTTTTCTGTAAATGCCAAAGTTTATTCTGCTTTTATTTCTGATTATTTTTCGAACAAAAAATGGTAAATACTCGTATTTTTCTATTTCTACAGTGAATTTATGCTTTTTTCTTGGATGTTTAAAAGTGTTAGTGCATCACTGATGTGTTTTTCTTTTATTTTTTGGTACTATTGCAAAGATATCATCTACATAGCGCTGCCAGAGTTTGAACATACAAGGAAGACTTTTGGTGATCCTTATTTCTAATGCACTATGTACAGATCGGCCAGGAAGGGTGATAGGGGTTTGCCCATTGCTACACCTAAAGTTTAGTGGAAATATTTTGTTTGAAACTGGAATAAATTTTGTTCTACACATAATTTGGTTAGTTCAATGTAATCTGAAATTTCAGGTAATGACATTCCAAATGATATGAGCCATTTTTCTATCAACGGTGGGAGTTGATTAACTGGTATGCTGGGAAACAGTGATTTAACATCAAACAAGACTAGTGTCCTCTTCTTTTAGTTGAGTATCCTTAATGTGTTCTATAAGTGCATAGGTGTTTTTGATGCTTAGGCTGTCGAATTTTGGAAATGAGTGGAACTTATTTATTAGCCACTTTGCAAGTTTGCATGTTGGTGAACTTTTTGCTAATTATAGGTGTCATTGTTGTGGATGGTTTGTGTATTTTAGGTAAGCCATAAAGTCTAGTTAAGGTTGGGTTATCCGGTTTAACTGTACATTTGTTTGGTATTATGCTTGATTTTGCTATTGCTTTTTCAAATGATTGTATACAAGTTGTGAGAGGGTTTTTGTTGATGGCTTCATAACCACTGTCAGTTGGCATTTCAACCATTTTTTCAATATAATCAGATTTATCCATTATGACAATCTATTTCCTTTGTCTGCCTTGGTGTATACTACGTTTTTCTTTTTCCAAGAAGGATAATATTGTGACTTTGTGGGTTTGTGAAATTAAAAGTCCAGGTTACAAACACCAAAAATTGCTCTTTATTTCGTAGAAACACACTTCGGTCAACACCTACAGTAGCAGAATTACGTCATATACACATACAACTTGCAAGGTCATCGACCACAAAAGAGTTCACTTTTACAGCTGTTCACGCACATGTGTCCAATTACCGACTCTCTGCCCCAGTGGCGGGCGGTGGCTTTTATAGCTTACTCCAATTCTGGAATGTTCTCAAACAATCAAAACGGCGCTAGATGAAAGACAAGCTCTCCAGAAATCCGTCTCCTTCCCCCCACCATTTCGGCCAGCTTTTATCTACGCGCTGCACTGCCTGTCTCTTTGAACCAGTCGGCTGCGCCCCTCGTCTCAACAATATGTTCGTGACAATATTTTGTTTGCTCTTATGAAAGGATCTGGTTTTATTTCCTCCAAAATATTTTCACATTGGCTTTTAATTGAATTTTGTTTGGAGACTGGTAGACCCTGTGTCAAAATGTTGATATCTGCAATGTAGTCTTCAGTTTCAGTTGAGAAACTGACGCAAGTTTTTAATCCTTTGTTTAGAAGACCCAATTCTTTTGTGGAGAAGTTTTGATTGGATGCTCAAACATCAAAGATGCCATTCCATCCAACAAAAAATCTGGTATATATAAAATTGAATGCTGTGACTGTAGTCAAATTTATATTGGAAAACCAAAAAGAAATTTAGAAACAAGAGCAAAAGAACACTTAAGGAACATAAAATACGATTAGAAAAATCAGCAGTTGCCACGCATTTTTGGGAGAAAAAAAAACATAAGTAAATCCAGGACCAAAACTACTTAAACATAGAACAGGAAAACAAGAACTGTCCACATGGGAACAAATCTTCATTTCAAAAATTAGGAACAAAGTATTCATAGATCCCAGCCATGGCATTGAATTTTTCAGGTTGACTCTATCTATCCAAAATCTTAGACTATATACGGCTAGTGTGAAAAAATAACACTAGCCTGCGAATTAAACCTTTTTGTTTGTTGCCTAAACTAAATAATGTGATTCTGTGTAATGTTGATGTGCTGAATCAGAATTTTCAATCCATTTATTTCTATCACGTAAGGTTTTCTTGCGAAATCACTATACATATATGTAGAATTAAGTGAAATTGACCACAGACTTTCACATTATACTTTTTTTATTTTAAATGAAAACAATAAATAATATACAGAACTTATTGAAATTATGTGTATGGTTATTCATACATGTCACTAGAGTTTTTTTTTTTGTTTTTTGTTTGTTCTGTTTAGTCTTATTTACTTTGCTTTATTTTGCCTTATCTCCTTGACTATTGGACATCACATGCATTTTACACCCGTTGCTTCTTAGTTGAGAAAGTTCTCCTGGTCCTTTTCCTTTTATGTTTGTCCTCAGGTATTTCACGCTTAAACATCCAGCAATAGTCAGCAAGCATACTTATGCTCCATCGTCCCTGGTACCTGCGTTCGAACTGCTCCATATCCTTGTGAAATCGTTCGCCTTGCTCCTCACTAAGAAATCCTAGATTTTCGGGGAAATAATCTAGATGAGAAAACAGGAAATTAATTTTCACACTCATATTACAACCAAGTTCCTTATATGCTTCAAGCATGTTAGCCATGTTAATTGGGATCCTTGTAGTTACCAAGAAATTTTTAAACAACTTCACAGAAGGATATCCATGCAGCTTTCTCCTTTTCATCCATGGTGTTTTTGAATGCTGCATCAGACATCAATCTTCTTATATCCGGGCCATTAAATATACCTTCGATTAATTTTGCTTCAGAGAGAAGTTGGAATTTCTCACATATATACTTGTAGCAGTCTTTTTTCTTATCTAAAGCCTTAACAAACTATTTCATTAAGCCAAGCTTAATGTGGAGAGGTGGCAGCAGAGCTTTAGAAGGACTCACAAGGTTCTGGCGCACAACGTTCTTAGAGCCGACTTCCAAATTTTCTTGAGGTGGCCAGTCTTTCTTGGTCCAGTGATAAACTCGTGCCCTGCTATCCCATAGGCAAAGAAAACATGGGAATTTGGTAAACCCAGATTGTTGACCCATCAGCATAGTAATAACTTTTAAATCACCACATACTTGCCAGTTGTGTTCACTGTAATTCACTCGCAATAACATCAGTTGCAAATTTGCATATGATTCTTTGAGGATCACTGAATAGGCAACAGGCACTGAACCAAAAACGTTTCCGTTGTGTAGGAGGACACCCTTTAAACTTCGCTTCGAAGCATCAATGAATAGTCTCCATTCACTTGGGTCATAGTTTGAAAGTCCAAGATGTAGAATAAGCTCTTTCACATTATTGCAGTATACAAGATAGCCATCTTTGGAGAAGTAGGATTTAAAATCTCTTTCACGTTGTCGGTACCAATAGAATGATGTTTCAGGGCAAAGCAGATTCTTTTCTTTGAGTCTAGAGCCTAACAACTCAGCTAACTCTTTAGAGAGAGCAAGATCCCTCACTAAGTCATTTAATTCACTCTGGTTAAAGCACCCACGTTCTGTAGCACATGATTGTGGTATATAGTCGCTATCACTCGTCTTAATTTCCCCCACTTCTACATCAGACTCGGATGAAAACTGTTCAAGATTTTGTGGTCGTATAGGGATTGGTACACCAGGTCCATGGGGCACAGGTAAAATGGCTGACCGTACAACTGGATACACAATTTGCTTCTTATTTTTACAATTGTACCCTTTCACATCACACGAACAGAAGTAGCAGTCATCACTATGGTTCATCTGCTCTCTCCAAACCATAGGTATTCCAAAAGATAGTTACGTTCTTCTGCCGTTGACCCAATGACGAAGTTCTTCAATGCATGCTCTGCATATCTTGTGTGGTGCCCAAGCTTTACTTTGGTCTCCAAGTTTCATTCCAAAGTAGGCGAGATATGTTTTTTTTCACAAAATCTGTAATATTACGCCTCTGCTTAGGCAATGTGTATTTCCCAAATATATAACAAAAGAGGTCTGCATCATTTATACAAGTGCGATGCGACATGGTAAATACTTTCGTATTGAACTAATAGATCACAACATTCTACTCCGTGATAAAGCCTGCAACTGATTTTGTTTCCAGATGAAACACAGAGTAAAGAAGTGTGAGAGACACTACACCGCATGTGTATGTGCTCACAAACATTAGATAAGAGAGTGCATCCATAGAGTATTTATCTCCCACAAATAAACATACACTAATGGCAAGGTAGCAGGTTAGTGCACTCTAAATTCCCATATCAGATAAGAAATTACTATGAACAATCTTAAAAACATTTTGTTTTCAAATCCTGGCATTATAAAACTACACAGGTTAAAGCATTACACTATATATAATGACGTTATAAGTTCCTACAAACATAAGAAAATTACGCTCTAAGGAAACAAAAACTTGAAAATGTGAAAAAATGGTACGCGATATGAACTTTCTGGCTTTGAATTTGACTTCAGCATGCTAAAGATACCCCAAAAACATTCAAACTTTGGAGGCAGGAATTTCATCGCTGGCTAGTGTAATTAATTTCCATCAATTAACTTAAATAACAAAGTATTCAATTTTGACATCCCCCAGAAAATTTGTTCAGCAAGTTCCTCGAACCACCACCAGTGGAGACCTATGACAAAATATCGCCAGCTACACAACAGAGAACCAGTCGATGTCCAATTGACAATGAAGGAAAATAGCCTCTGAAACATGTTCCGGGAAATTTAAAAGTAAGTATTGTTTAGTGTCATTAATCTATTCCCTTTAAATTTAATTTATTACAAGAACACTGTTTTCAACACTTCCATGAAAGGAATTATAAAATATCTAAGACATTCTTGGAGCACAGTCCCCTTCAGTGAAACAATTTCAACTTTAACAACCTCGTGAGATATTTTTACAAAAGATGAAGATGGAAAATCTCTATCACACAGTACAAGTAAATACACTATATATAATATAATTTTGAGTCGAACTGTACTCAATGCTCCACTTACTGCTAGTATTTACCTAGAACACGTTTTGTTGGGATCTTCCTAACATCATCAGCTGTTGTCGACTAATAGATGTTGGTTTGGTGAACTCCTTGTAGGTGATAGGTGCGTCTCTGTCAGTATCTTGATGAACTTGAAGTTTGGGTTTTCTTCAAAGGTAGTGTCGAAATTAAATAATTTTCTTTCATATTTCTTTATGAATATTTTTCCCACGTGGTTAATGCCGCTGGACCTTGGACACTTTAATAAGTGGATTTCTCGCTCTATATCATGATTCTCCTACCAAACATGGTACGCTACCGCCGATTTATCTATTTCCTTTTTCCTGATGTTCTTAAAATGCTCTTTAAGCCTAATGTGATAGTACAAAGGAGTGATAGAAAACAGTGTGTAGAAATTGAATATTTTGATACTAAAACCAATGAAATTAGAAAAGAACTGTAGGGTTTCAAAAATATAAAATATGGTGTACCCCAGGGATCTATTCTCGGGCCTCTGTTATTTATGCTATATATAAATGACTTAGCTGACAATGTCAATAGTATGGCGAATGTGAGCATAACACTGTTTGCAGATGATATGAGTATTTTCTTAACAGGGGCAAATGAAAATAATGTGAATTTACATATAGACAGCACATTGAAATATATTCAGGAATGGTCCATTAAAAACTTGCTACTGTTAAGCAAAGAGAAAACAGCAGCAATAAGCTTCCACAGTAAACATAATAAGAATGTTACACATCCAAAAATTAAGCTGTGGCAAGATGAGATAAAATATGTTAAAATAAACAAATTTCTGGGTTTGTTACTATATGAGAACTTAAGTTGGGGAAATGCATATTGATAACCTCACTAACAGACTTAGTAAAATGTGCTTCTTAGTAAGGTCAATAAAATTTATGTCAAGTGAACATATTCTTAGAGTGGTATATTTTGCATACATTCATAGTCTATTAACGTATGGGATAATATTCTGGGGAAATTCAAAAAATGGCATTAAAGTTTTTAGGATGCAAAAGAAAGTAATAAGGATTATGGCTAATGTCACAAACAAAACTAGTTACAAACCATACTTTAGAAAATTTAAAATTTTTTCTTTGCCATGCATGTATATATATATGAAACACTTAACTACATGAAAGAAACCCTAAATTCGTTCAAAACAACAGCAGAAGTTCATACACATGATACTAGAGCAAAGAACAATCTATTTATCAATTCACATAGAACCAAATTGTATGAAAGTAGCTTCACATATGCTAGTCTACATTATTCAATAAACTACCACAGAGTATAAAGAATATTGAGCCCAAACCAAAATTCAAAAAAGCTCTATTTAATTTCTTAATGGAGAGAAACTTTTATAGTGTAGAGGATTTCCTAAATCATAAAATAGAGTAAACTCCACATTTGTGAACAATTACTTTTATATAGCATTTCTCTACGGTCTGTAACAGTATTTTTGTGTTCGGAGGAATTATAAATATATAAAAAAAGTATGTAGTTGTGTGATTGGCCGAAGTAGTAGTGGTGTGACATGGTATGACGTGATGCGCTGACGTGCCAGTGGATCGGCCAATCACAAAATAAAGCGGAAGTATCTATAGTGACAAGAAAATCAATAATCTAGAAAAGTATTATAATCTTCAGTCTTGTTTCACAACGATGAAAGATGTTGCAGTGAATATAATTGTAAAGGAAAGTTAATAACATTCAAGAAGTGTTATTCGATATTTGTAATGGAAATGAGTGAATCGTAGTTCATATTATGTAATTAAATAATATATTACGGAATCGGAGTCATATAAATTTTATTTCTGTCACCAAAAATCCACATCCACACCTGAGAAAAGATCTCATGACTCTTATTTGATCAAAACTCGACCTGGATCTTCCAAAAAGTTGGCGTGCTTCCTATCTGCTGCGAGTGGAGAGCAAATATATTCCCGTTACAAATGGCGCCACAACGTGTGGCCGAATAGGACAAAGAAGAGGAGATTAAAGCATCGTACAGCTCCGTGGGAATATAAAAGGAAACAAGAAAGAAGAGAGAAGAAAGAAGAAAAACAGAACTGGTTTAAGTGAGTGAAACTAAAAAAAAAAAAAAAAAAAATAGTAGTAGTAGTAGATTAGTGATACTGAGAAATCAAAAGTTAGTTAAAAAAATGGCAAGTAAGAAAAATACAATGGAAGAAGAAGCTAGTGACGATGTAGATTCTAAAATGGAAAATGTAGGATTGAGTAATGAGTCAATGTTGGAAAGAATAACTAGAATGTTAAGTAATTTAGATTCTAAAATGGAAAAAAATGCAAATGATTTAAAATCAGAAATGAGTAATTTAGATTCTAAAATGGAAAAAAATGTAAATGATTTAAAATCAGAAATGAGTAATTTAGATTCTAAAATGGAAAAAAATGTAAATGATTTAAAATCAGAAATGAGTAATTTAGATTCTAAAATGGAAAAAAATGTAAATGATTTAAAATCAGAAATGAGTAATTTAGATTCTAAAATGGAAAAAAATGTAAATGATTTAAAATCAGAAATGAGTAATTTAGATTCTAAAATGGAAAAAAATGTAAATGATTTAAAATCAGAAATGAGTAATTTAGATTCTAAAATGGAAAAAAATGCAAATGATTTAAAATCAGAAATGAGTAATTTAGATTCTAAAATGGAAAAAAATGTAAATGATTTAAAATCAGAAATGAGTAATTTAGATTCTAAAATGGAAAAAAATGTAAATGATTTAAAATCAGAAATGAGTAATTTAGATTCTAAAATGGAAAAAAATGTAAATGATTTAAAATTAGAAATGAGTAATTTAGATTCTAGAATGGGAGATTTAAAATCAGAATTGAAATCAGAGTTAGAACAAAATGTAAATGATTTAACTAAGAAAATGAATGATTTAGATGTAGGAGTAAGACAGGAACTAGCACAAAATGTGAGTAACTTAGAAATTAATTTATTACAGAAGCTAAAACAGGAATTAAAATCTGAAATTTCACAGGAGATTAGAGAAGGGAGGAAAGAGTGTAGGGATAATATGGAAAGGCTCATGCAGATCATAGAGATGAATAAGAATGAGAATAGAAAGGAAGTCAATGAGTTGAGAGAGATAATTCAGGAAACTAGGTTAGGTCAGGACATTGTAAAACAAGAAATAAAAATGGAATTAAACAAAGAGTTAGAAACATTTAGGATACAACAGGCAGAAATAACAAGAATTCGGAGATAAAGTAGAACAAAGAATCAATGTAATTTGTTCTGAAATGCAATTACAACATGATGAAAGTAAGACACACCAAGAGGAAATAAAGTTACAAATTGATGAGTTAAGTAAAGCAAAAGAAGAAGTAATTTTGCAAATTAAAGAGGTAAAAGAACATTTTGAAAAAGAGAAGGATAACTTAGGAAAATTGACACAAGTTGTAATTGCATTACAGGCTAGTAAAGTAAATAATGTGAAAGAAATGTCTAGAATTAGAAATATAAACAATTGTGACTTACCAGGTGAATTAAGCAATCATCAGAAGTCTGGTGATGTAGTAAGTGAATGTAGTGATTTTGTGAGTCCAGATAATGATATTAATTATCACAGAAACACATAAAACATGTCCTCACACACACAACTCCACAGTCTAGGTCAAAATGAATGTGTACATTATTCACTAAATGATATTAGTCCACCAAGTTTTGATGAGGAATCAGGTGATAATCCAAAAGTATTTCTTAGGGAACTGGAAGAATATTTCCGTATTAAGAGAATTCCAAATGAATTTCGGATGGTAATAGTAAAACGCTGTTTGAAGAAAAATGCTCTTGAGTGGTTGAGGTTAACTTTGGCTTCACATGAAACATACAGTACTTTCAGAAATCTGTTTATAAATCGATTTTGGGGACCAGAGAGACAAAGAAGAATAAAAGTTGAGTTAGCAACGGGTAGGTTTGAGTTTAAAAAAGGGATTTCGATGACTGAATATTTCTTAAAATTAACAAACAAAAGTAAGTTGATTAATCCCGGAATTTCTGAGACAGAAATTGTCAACATGCTAATACGTCATTATCCACCACATATCAGAAATCATTTGATTGTGGCTAAGCCTATCGATTTCTCTGATATGATTGAGTTATTATCCGAATTTGAAGCACATAACCTCATTAATGATACAACATCGTGTGATGGTAACCATAATAACGTCCATATTGGGCGAGGAAGAAATCAACAGGAATCACAACCTACAAATAATAGGAATAATAGGATGAGTTTAAATTGGGGCGGGGCACCTGTGAGAAATCAAAGATTTGAAGGAAGAGGTTATGATCCTAGACGAACATATGAATCTGTAATTCCCGGAACAGGAAGTGGAGTTCAAAATAATTTACAAAGGAATTATCATAACAATCAGTCAACGAGAATTGGAAGAAATGATCAAATAAACCATGTAAGATTTTATCGAGGAAATAATCAGCGAATAAGTGACTTTAATAGGGGTAGAGGTACTAGTCTATTTAGTGCAAATCAAAGAGATTTTAGGGGTTTGAGATTTGAAAGAAGCAATCAAAATGAAAGAGTAGAAAATACACAAAGCACAGAGAATGATGTGAATAGAAACGATAGTACCAACCTAACCAACAATGAAAGTAATAATCAGAGGGAGACAGAAAACTAAAAACCAAATCATTTTGTGCTCTGGAAAGTGGTTCGGTGAGGATGACACAGGGCGAATTGAAAATTGAAAATAACAGAAATAAGCTCACTCTCTTGCAGCAAAATAAGGAATTAGTTAATCCACCTCAGATATTTATTTACCTATGGGATAAAGTATATACAGCCTTGATTGATACTGGAGCCAGTTCTAATGTGATAAGTGATGAACTGTTTAAAAAATCTGTTAGCTAACTATAAATTGGAATATTTAAATGTGTGTAATGTTTACTGCAGTACTGCAATCGGGAAGAATAAAGATAGAATTAAATTTCAAGTATTAACTAAGGAGCGAATAGGTGAATGGAATTTAGATTTCATTGCGTTGGTAATTCCACACTTGGCAAGAGACGTAATTGTAGGTAATGATTTATTATATGAATGGCAAAGTGTATTGAATTTCGAAAGCATGAAATGAAGGTTAAGACAGAAAATGATTTATTAGTAATAAAATTATTGGAAGAAGATGGAAGAAAAGAAGAGAATAGAGATAATATAAAAAATTGAAAGGTTTTTTTTTTTTTTTTTTTTTTTTTTTGTGGAAGATCTACTTTTGCAAGAAGATGGTAATATTGAATACAACGAAAACAAAAGTTGTGGGAAGAATTTAATTATTGATGAATTGCAAAATAATGTAACTGACCTTGAAAAGCATTGTTGTCAGTTATATACACTACAAGATGAGAACGACGGAAGCCAAGTGGAGGAAGAAATAGAATTCCAGAGAATATTACAAGTAAAGTTAGAAAACACATACAATCTAGACCAAGCGAGAAAAGAACAGCTGAAATTATGTATATTAAAGAACAGAAAAGCCTTTAGTTCAAAGCCTGGACTGTGTAACAAATACACACACACACATTTAAAGTGAATGAAACTGCTCCCTATACACCTAAAAGCCGACCTTTACCCATAGCTATAAGACAAGCATTTCTAGAAGCATGTGTGGATACAAGAGATTTGTAATCAATGGAGTACTTATTGTTAAAATAGTTAAATAATAATAAAACATATATATTATTGTTAAATGTCAATATATTGTAGTATTTTAATTAATGTTGATTAATTGTTGTGTTTTATGTATGTGTTATAATAATGCGAAATTGTTGTTAAATGTTCATGTATTATATTTCATTCAATGTATGTATATTGTTATATTTTATGTATGTTGTATTGGTGTTATGTAATATTGGTGTAAACAAAATTGTTAATTGGGGCTGTTCTTCGAAATATATGGAAACAGATTGTTATTTCCTTTATTTGGTTATTTTCCATATATTTCGAAGAGGGGCATTTGTAACAGTATTTTTGTGTTCGGAGGAATTATAAATATATAAAAAATGTATGTAGTTGTGTGATTGGCCGAAGTAGTAGTGGTGTGACGTGGTATGACGTGATGCGGTGACGTGCCAGTGGATCGGCCAATCACAAAATAAAGCGGAAGTATCTATAGTGACAAGAAAATCAATAATCTAGAAAAGTATTATAATCTTCAGTCTTGTTTCACAACGATGAAAGATGTTGCAGTGAATATAATTGTAAAGGAAAGTTAATAACATTCAAGAAGTGTTATTCGATATTTGTAATAGAAATGAGTGAATCGTAGTTCATATTATATAATTAAATAATATATTACGGAATCGGAGTCATATAAATTTTATTTCTGTCACCAAAAATCCACATCCACACCTGAGAAAAGATCTCATGACTCTTATTTGATCAAAACTCGACCTGGATCTTCCAAAAAGTTGGCGTGCTTCCTATCTGCTGCGAGTGGAGAACAAATATATTCCCGTTACAGGTCTTTATATATTTTGTTTTTATTTCCTTTTCTACTTTTGTTGGATTCTGTATCTGTTACAGTTTTCAGTCTTATGTAACTTTTTATATTAATCTTTGTATCTTGAACTGACGTGTCCTATAACATATGTATTATGTTCCAAATGATGAAATAAATACAATACCCACAGACAAAAAACAGGTGTGTACCGGATAAACTGCAAAGGCTGTAACAACTTTTACATTGGGAAAACTAAAAGCAACTTGAACATTAGGCTTAAAGAGCATTTTAGGAATACCAGGAACAAAGAAATAGATAAATCGGCGGTAGCGTACCATTTTTGGAAGGAGAATCATGATATAGAATGAGAAATCCACTTATTAAAAAGTGTCCAAGGTCCAGCGGCATTAACCACGTGGGAAAAAATCTTCATAAAGAAATATGAAAGGAAATTGTTTAATTTCGACACTACCTTTGAAGAAAACCTGATCTTCATGTTCATCAAGATACAGAGACGCACCTATCACCTCCAAGGAGTTCACCAAACCAACGTCTATTAGCCTACAATAGCTGACGATGGCACAAAAGTGAATCAAGAAGATATTGACACACTGCTTCACTCACACTGTTTTTTCACAGGACATATGATCATGTCCTGTCATGTCCATCATCAGCTGGAACGCGACTCAAGAATTTCAGCTGATGATAAGAGCAAAAGCTCTTGAAACATGTCCTGTGAAAAACAGTGTGAGTGAAATAGCGTGTCAATATCTTCTCAATTCACTTTTGTGCTATCAAAAACTTGCAAGAATTGATAAATTTCCTGAAAAACACAAAGGTCAACTCTACAGATGCTTTAGTTTCTTTTGACGTCATTTCTTTATACCCAAGTATACCTATCAATGAGCTTATTCCACTTCTCAAAAAATGGCTGGAATCAATACAAGTAGCCTCTGAAGAAATAGAAGAACTTTCACAACTTACAAAAATTTGTATCAATCAGAAATCTTTCACCTTTAATGGACAGATCTATAAACAAAAAACGGGCCTAGCTATGGGCAACCCACTGTCTCCCTTCTTAGCAGATTTATTTATGAGTGCTTTTGAAACACATATCACAAAAAATTTTCCAAGTGATTTAAAAGTTTGGTATCGTTATGTTGACGACATTTTTGCAATAGTACCTAAAAAACTCATACAAGATGGTCTTAGACCTTTGAATATACAAAAGTCAGCTATAAAATTTACATTGGAAATGGAAGAGGATGGTGTGCTCCCTTTTTGGACATCAAGATCAAAAAAATTAACAACAAACTCACTTTAGGTATTTACAGGAAACCGACACACACAGTTAATTATATTAAGAACAACAGTTTCAACCCAAAACAACACCAACATGCCATTTTAAACAGTTTAATCTTTCAGATGATCAACTTTCCACTAAACACAGAAGATTATCAAGAAGAATACCTACACATAAAAAAAGTAGCTATGTCCGGCGGTTTCAACCCAAATTTAGTAGACAAAACAGTTGACAGGCTCCCCAAACCTAAGAAAATAAAAGAAACCACCACCCTAGAAACTATAGGAGCAAAAGAGGATTTTTTTTTTTTTTTTTTTTTTAAATTTCCTTCCATCCATCAGCCTATAATAAATTCCAAAATATCTTCTCAACACACAACATAATTCTTGCACCTCAAAATAGATTTAATATCACAAATTTGTTAAACCCCCCCCCCCCCAAAAAAAAATTCAATTACTACCAAAGAAAAACCAGGAATCTATGAGATCAAATGTGAAACGTGCCCTAAAATTTATATAGGAAAAACAAAAAGAAATACTGACATCAGAACTAAAGAACATTTAAGAAACATTAAAAATGGCGAAACAGAAAAATCAGCAGTGGCCTTTCATTTTTTGAATACTAGACATGACATCAACTTGGAAACATCTTTAATAAAATATGTTAATCACCCCATAGACCTTTCCGTATGGGAAAAAATCTTCATTAAAAAAAATCGTTATAGAGTCATGAATTTTGAAACTCCACCACCGGACACCTTTGACAAGTACATCATGTCATCTATCGATGCTACGGAGAAAGAGGAAACGACTACAATTTGGACCAGTCGAGTTCCAGCTGATGATAAGAGCAAAAGCTCTTGAAACATGTCCTGTGAAAAAACAGTGTGAATGAAGCAGTGTGTCAATATCATCTTGATTCACTTTTGTGCTAAGTTGTGCTTCACTGTCTCTATGCTTTCAATTTTATACTTTGAACAGCTGATGATGTTAGGAAGATCCTAACAAAATGTGTACTAGGTAAATACTAGCAATAAGTGGAGCATTGAGTATTAATTTTGTGCTTCATTGTATCATAATCCTTACATATTGAAACACTATATATATCTACTTTATGGCAATATGTGTATACTTGCACATTGTCTTATATGATAATTTTATGGTTATTTCCCATATTTTAAGAACATACTTGCATCATATTACAAGTAAAATTAGAGCATGAACATCTTAAGCTGTTATATAACTCAAATATTTAATCAAATGTGCAATAAACAAAACTCTAAATCAGAGGTGTCATCGAGTGTAGCTGAGGGTGACTCCCCTCCTTTCCCCCTTCTTCAGTTTTTCGCTTAGTGCCGCGGGGATGCAGGGAACAGCTGACTGGCATTGGCTATTGCAGTACGTCTACACCCTTTGTGTTTTAAAACAATTGCAAGTAAGCGGTGGACGGTCAACATGTTCCGTTACAGAGCCCGAAATTGACAAATTAATAGCTAAGAACAATAAGAACTTCACTTAAATTATGTACTAATAATTATTAATATGTAGCTATAAAAGAATAATTCACAATGGTATACAATACACATTATGCACATAAAAATATGAATAAATAGTTTAACAACATGCCACTGAATCTACCGCACGCTCTTTCTCACCCAAGTATCTATTACGTCACCTGAGCAGGTTAAGTAGGAGAGGGAAAAGGTAACCACCCTGTTTCCCCTCCACAACACCGATGCTCTAAATGCAGCAGAAACTTACCTCAATGTCATCACAAACATATGAAGTTTCTATTTTCAGCCAAGAAAGTTCTTGTTTAATTTCCGTTTTGTATTCATTGTTGTATTTCATTACAGGAACCTCCAGGACAAATTTTCTCTCAACCAGAACCTGTTCCTCAATTTGGCAGTTGTCACTGCATGCAACAGTTTCAGACTTAATGTGCTTTGTGGGATGTTCTCTCTTGCTCCATGAGTAAAAGTCTCGAGAGAAAGTCTCTGACTTATGTTCTGCTTTGACTGCGATATCACAATCTTTGTACAGAAGCACACTATCATTTGTGGTTACATCCTTGAGAAAGAACTCTGAGTCAAGTGACAGAGGATTCTCTTCTATCTTGATCTGTAAGTTTGTGTCGACTAAGAGGAGATTTTCTGCTGCTTTGGTATCCATTTCACATCTGTTGTAGCTTCTGTTAATTTAGTTAATAAGGCTGTGGACAAAAAGAAAAACATTATATATTTCAGTTAATTGATGAAAATTAATAATTTATCCACACTAGGCCGTATGTAGGCTAAGGTTTCTCATAGATAGTCAAAATGAAAAATTCAATACTGTGACTTTGTGGGTTTGTGAAGTAAACAGTCCAATTACACCACTCAAAAATGTTCTTTATTTCCACCTTGTTACAATGTCACAATTACACAAAATTTCGTAATGCACACAACTACAACCTTGCCAGTTCGTCCACGCACACTCTGGGCACTCCTTACACACCGCCCGCCACGACTCACTCAACTCAACTGACTGTCCCTCCGGTATTGATCGGCGGCCCGAAGTTTCTAGAGAATTCCTTTTATGGAGGGGGAAAACATTCTCGATGCTTCGCCCACCTTCGGGCGGCAGGAGGAAGGGGAAACGAAGACTCAGCTACCCCTGCAGTCTCCCCTCCCTCCACCGGTCTTCATTTATTGATCGGCATCGTAGGGCTCGCCGCTTGGTTCACACTGCTCCCTCCTCAAGGCTGGTCGTCCCGAACAGCGCCATCGTAGCGGGCCAGGGGATCCAGGTGTACCACCAAGATCATTCCTCGGGGCACCTTCTGGATGCGGTAGACCACGTCGTTAATCCTCTTCACCACACGGTACGGTCCTTGCCAAGGCTGCTGAAGCTTCGGGGAGCGTCCCTTGGTCCGGGTAGGGCGGTACAACCAGACCAGGTCACTTTGCTGGAACCCTTGGCTGTTGGCTTGCCTGTCGTATTGGGTTTTCATTCGGTTGCTCGCCTTCTGGATGTTCTGGCGAGCAATCTCGTGCATGTCGTGGAGGTGGTCCACCAGGTTCTCCACATACTCGGTCGCTGGCCGTTTCACCCCCGGAGGGCTTCCAAAAGGCAGGTCACAGGGGAGGCGTAACTCTCGGCCGAACATTAAACTGGCTTGTGTCATCCCCGTGGTGTCATATGTTGACGAGCGGTAGGCCAGCAAGAACAGTGGCACCTTGATGTCCCAGTCTCGCTGATGGCTGGCCACGACCTACCTCAAGTGTTCCTCTAAGGTCTTAATGTACCTTTCGACCATGCCATCCGACTGGGGATGTAGAGGTGTTGTGCGGGTCTTGTTAACCCCAAGTCTCTCTAGTGCCTCCTTCATCAGGTTGGACTCAAAATTGGTGCCTTGTTCACTGTGCAGCTCTAACGGTACCCCAAATCGGCAGAACACTTGCTCCACGAGGCAGTCTGTGATTGTCCTTGCTTCTTGGTTCGGGATGGAATACACCTCCGGCCACTTAGTGAAGTAGTCCACGATCACCATTAGGTACTTGTTGCCTCGGTCGGATATTGGGAACGGTCCAGCAATGTCAACGGCGATCCGTTCGAATGGCGCTCCGACGTTGTACTGTTGCATGCGACCCCGGTTCCCAGTCTGGGGGCCGCGACTCGCCACGCACACGTGACGCTGACGGCACCATCTCTCAGCGTCTGCTCGGAGCCTCAGCCAGTAGTAGCGCTGCCGTAGTTTGTCAATCGTCCGGTTCGCTCCCAGGTGCCCTCCTGAAGTACCGGCGTGCACTTCTTCCAAGACTTCCGGGACCTTACTCCGGGGAAGTACCAACTGTTCTCTCTGCGTCTTCCCATCGGGTGATTCCCATACCCGGAAGAGCAAGGGGAGGGGATCCGTCCCCTTCAGCTGCCAAAGTGCGGGCGCTGCGGACCCTTAGCACTCGTGGTACCTCTGACGTTACTAGAGGAACCTCGGGCCGAACAGCCGAGCCCCTCCTTCGGGAGTTGTTCGGATTGGGATGGTCTCGAGGGGGCAGTGTGTTCCCGATACCCGTGGGAGATTGGGTACGTCTTCGGACGGGGTTGAGGCAAGCCATTAAGTTTCCGGGTACTAGCCTGCTTAGCTAGTAGAAGGTGTGCTAGATCACAAGGCGGCCCCACCGAGGTCATATCGGTAGTCTTCACCTTGAGTGTTGACGCGCGTAAGTGGCGTATCCACTTCCGTCCCGTCTTGTGTCCCTAGGACCAGATGGGGGGCTTGTTAGGAAACTAGGTCTTGCCCTAATGGAAAGCCCCACGGAGGATGCCGGGCGCCCTTCACGGGATAGCTCGGATAACTCCCTGGCTGAAAGAGGCCCGGGTCTTGTTCCTACGGGTTCAAGGCTAATGTGAGTAGAACCTCTGGACTCAACCCGGAACAGCACGCCCTCTCTGATCTTCAACGAGTCCCATTGGGCCCAGTAAGACTTGTAGGTGGCGCTCCTCGGTGCGATGTACGCCCAGGTTGTTCTCATCCCTGCCTCCACTTCCCTCAAGAGTGGCCCCAAGTCTGCGTCCGCCAGCTGCTCTCTCCTCAGGCCTGCGCTATCCCAGCCATCCTCAGGCACTGCCGTGACTACTCGAACTGCTGCGGCACGCTTCTTCTCCTCCACTCTTGTGCATTGGCCGCACTCTTCTGGACAGGGTCTTCGGGACATAGCGTCTGCGTTACCGTGGCTCTTCCCTCCGCGATGTTCCGAGGTGAAGTCGTACTCCTGCAGCCTCTGAACCCAACGTGCTATCTGGCCTTCCAGTCGCGCCGTCAACACCAACTCGCTCCTCGCGGGGACAACCACGTCTTCTTTCAAGATGACCCCACCGATTCCAAGGCGCTCTACGGGTTGAGGGAGTATAACCTCTTCTCCGTTGAGCCGCAGGACCTTCCTGCCGACGTCGACCGTCGCCTCGTGGGTCCTGAGGGCATCCAGTCCCAGAATCACCTCCTCAGCCACCTTCGCGACGAACACCCACAGACGCACGGCACTCCGTCCCAACGTTAGCTCCAGCAGTGCCTCCTTCATCACAGGCAAGGTGTCGTCCGATGCCGTCACAAGCTGGTATGGTCGGCTCGGCTTCCTCGTCGGCAAACCCTTCGCCACGTCAGGTCTGATGATGGTCACGGCCGCCCTGGTGTCCACCAGCACGCGGCACGGCTTTCCTCTTACCCAGCCGTCCACGATGAGGCTGTCATCCATCCGCCGGCTGACGGCGCGCAGCGTCACTCGAGTGGACGGTGGTGATGGCGCCAACGTGCCCCTCTCCACGACGGCCCTTACTCGTTTTCCGGCTGCTCTTCCTGTTGTGGGCAGTCTCTCTGCAGGTGCCCGGGCTGTCCACACCCCCAACACAGGCCACTAGGTGTTCGCCGGCGTCCCTCGGCTGGTCTTCTGTCTCCGGCGTAGCGCAAACTCCTCGTTCTCGACGACGGGATAGATGCTACCTTGGCCGCCTCCATCCTTAATGCTGCCGTTAGCGCCTCGTGGATTGTTTTATACTCGCCGAGCATTAGACGCTGACGAATCTCCGTGTCCCGTACTCCGTCAACGAATGTGTAGGCAGCATCCCGGGATACGAACTCTGGTGCGAGGTCGACTGGGGCCTTGCTAGCCAGTTGTTCGACCTCCAGGGCGAACTCCTGCAGCGCCTCCCCTGGCTGCTGTGACCTTGCCTTTAGCTGGCTGCGGTACGCTTCGGCTAAGCGGTGGTTTCCGAAACGATTCTCCAGGGCTTCCCAGATGTCCTTGGGCGCCGCCGTTGTCTGCACCGCGTTTAGGACTTCCGCGGCCCGTCCCTGGAGGCTGGCTATTAACTGTGTGGCCTCCTCCTCTGGTGACCATTTGTTGTGCTTGGCCACTGCGTCGAATTGGCGGCGGAAGACCTCAAACGTTGACGCGCCGTCATACTTAGGAGCTTTGACGCGTGCAGATGTTGTGTCGCGTCCCGGTGCGTCAACCTTTAAATCCTTTAACCCCCTGCCGACGACGTCCTCCACCATAGCGTTCAGGACTTTGCGTTGCTGTCAGCCTTTCCCTCCAGCTCATCAACGCGGCTTGCCAAATCTTCGACGCGCTCGTCCACTTGACCCATCCGCTTTCCGAGCTCTGTGACGCCATCTCTCACGCCGGTCAGCTGCTCTTCGAGCTTCACGGCAACGGCCTCGTTTGCCGCTTTCATCTCCGTGGTCAATTCGGTCATCTTCGCGGTCAGGTTGTGATTTGCCGCCTCCATCTTTGCTGATAGTTCCGCCTTCATTTCTTCCATCTTCGGTATATCGTTAGCAGTCTTCATTTGTTTCAGTTCCGCGGCCAGGTTATTTGCCGCCTCCGTCTTCGCTGTTAATTCGCTCATCTTTTCCAAAAGCTTTTCCAATGCCGATTCCATGGCCGTTATCCCACTTCCTGACGCCAGTTGTGACTTTGTGGGTTCGTGAAGTAAAAAGTCCAATTACACCACTCAAAAATGTTCTTTATTTCCACCTTGTTACAATGTCACAATTACATAAAATTTCGTAATGCACACAACTACAACCTCGCCAGTTCGTCCGTCCACGCACACTCTGGGCGCTCCTTACACACCGCCCGCCACGACTCACTCAACTCAACTGACTGTCCCTCCGGTATTGATCGGCGGCCCGAAGTTTCTCGATAATTCCTTTTATGGAGGGGGGAACGAAGATTCAGCTACCCCTGCGGTCTCCCCTCCCTCCACCGGGCTTCATTTATTGATCGGCATCGTAGGGCTCGTCGCTTGGGTAACAATACCATGGCCAGGATTTGAACCACGAATCTCCTGGTTTCCGTCCAGTCGCTCTTACCCATTGAGCTACCATGGCCAACATGCCGTCCTGACATTAAATTTTCCATTTGACTCATATATTTCCCCAGGAGACCACTAGAGGCTCTCGCATTCGAGATACACCATTTGTGGCGGCTTACTATTGTAAGTACTTGAGTCCCAGGCTTCATATTTAACTCTAATTATTTTAGTTAATTGATGGAAATTAATAATTTCTCCACACTAGCCATATGGAGGCTAAGGCTTTTCATAGTTACAGTCAACATGAAAAATTCAATGCCATGGCCGGGATTTGAACCTTTGGATCTCCTGGTTTCTGTCCAGTCGCTCTAACCCATTTAGCTACCATGGCCAAAGTGCTGTCCTGTCAAAGTGTCAGGATGGTACTGACCATGGTAGCTCAATAGATAAGAGCGACTGGACAGAAACCAAGAGATCCACAATTGAAATCTCGGCCATAGCATTGAATTTTTCATGTCGAATCTATCCAAAACCTTAGCCTGTATATGACTAGTGTGAAGAAATGATTAATTTCCATCAATTAACTTGAATAATAAGACTTTAATGATGAAGCCTGGGGTTCAAGTACCTACAATAGCAAGTCGCCACAAACGGTGTATCTCGGATACGAGAACCCCTAGTGGTCTCCTGGGACATATATGAGTCAAATGAAGAATTTTGTGTCAGGACAGCACGTTGGCCATAGTAGCTCAATGGGTAAGAGTGACTGGACGGAAACCAGGAGATCCATTATGCAAATCCTGGCCATGGCATTGAATTTTTCATGTTGACTCTAACTATCCAAAACAAAAGTTGTTAGTTGTGTGTTTGGAGGAATTTAGTAACAGTGACATCAAAATTAGTCATAAAAACTATTTGTGGTCAGTTTATTGATACTCGTCACTTACTTTTTTTTATATAATTGAGGGCTAGTTTCAAAGGCCATTGCCTCCATTTTCAACCTCTCTCCAACTGGCACCTGTTGTCTGTTCTCCTCTCTCTGGTGTTGGAATTATGAACTTCTTTGTCAAATTATCTACTGTTGGGATTTCAAAGCTCATTATATGCGGTCATTATTTTTCCATATGAATATGTTCTCCCATGTTGTTAGTTTATTTTGATTTATCACTCCTTTTAGTAATTTTGGATTTGGATCAATGTCATGATTTTCGTTCCAAAAATGAAATGCTACTGCTGATTTATAATAATATCACAAATCCAGAGGATATTGCAGAGTCTTTTACTGCTTATTTCACAGACATTGCAGAAAACTTAGTAGCTCAAAATATTAACCATATAGGGTGTCAGGAGAATAGTGACAACATAAAGCAATGGAGTCAATCAATTTTTATATTGCCTGTTACGGAATTGGAATTAGAAGGTGTAGTCCAGGGTATTAAGGCCAAATATTCATCTGGAGTTGATGAAGTACCAGATGTTATCATTAAAAAAGTTATACATCCAATAGCTAAGCCACTAGTCAGTCTCTATAATGCATCATTGCAATCGCGTGTATTTCCAGATAAGTTAAAAGTATCAAAAATTAAGCCACTTTATAAAAAAAGAGAGAAGAATAAAAGAGAAAATTACAGACCAATATCAATTGTATCATCATTTTCTAAAATATTTGAAAAACTGGTTCATAATAGAATGATATCATTCATCTCAAAATACAATATTCTTTCAGAGGCCCAAAACGGATTTAGAAAAAAACAGATCTACCATAACAGCCATGGACAGTTTAATAAATAGAATTCAAGAAGCTATTGATAAAAAATTAGTAGTTGTGAGTTTATTTTTAGACTTAACGAAAGCATACGATGTTTTAGATCATGAAATACTACTCAGGAAATTAAATAAATATGGTTTTAGGGGTATTATGAATAATTGGGTTAAATCCTATTTAAGCATTAGAAAACAGTTTGTAGAACTTCAGTTTGAAAATAAAGGAAAATTAAATACAGTTCAGTCCAAAGTGAGAGAAGTTAGGTGAGGAGTTCCACAAGGATCAGTCCTGGGACCCTTGTTATTTTCGTTGTACATAAATGATTTGCCAACTGCCATTAATTCCACAGATGTTATTTTATTTGCAGATGACACTAACATCCTAATAAAAGGAAACAATCAAGAAAGCGTACAGACCAAACTCAATGATACTCTATTTAAACTGCACACATGATTTCAGACGAATGAACTAATTATAAATAAGGATAAGACTATTGCCATTTCATTCCATACTTGCCAAAATAGAAATGTGGTCAAACCTCCAATATGATTTGATTAAACAGCCATTAGCTACAATAATGAAACAAAATTTTTGGGTTACATATGAATGAGAATATGAAATGGACCACACATATTCAACATTTAATAAACAAACCGAGTTCCATTTGTTATTTGCTTAAACATTTGAAAAGCTTAATAAATTTATCAGCATTGAGAAATATATATTATGGTTACTTTCACAGTCAGTTACAATATGGGATAGTGTTCTGGGGGGAAAAGGCAGATAGAGTCTTTAAACTTCAAAAAAGAGCAATAAGGATACTACGTGGGGTGGATAACAGAACATCTTGCAGGCCATTATTCAAAAAACATAAAATATTACCTCTAGCATGTATGTATATTTTGGGATTAGTGATCCATGTAAAACAAAATAAACTACAAATACAAAATTACAAAAATGCTGATATTCACAAATACAATACACGTCAGAAAGATGACTTTCACATTCAAAGTTGTAGAACAGAAATCTTCAGGTCTAGTGCTATCAATAAAGGTATAATATTATACAACAGGCTACCAGAAAATATTAACAAATGAAGAGCCTTATACATTTTAAAAAGGGAGTAAAACTCTTTTTACTGCAACATTCATTTTATTCTGTAAAAGAGTTTTTAAATGTTAATTAGTTTTAAGTGAATGTAAATAATGACAGTGGCCATTAATGTAATTTTTATACTATGACGTGTCTGATATCAATCAAAAGGACAAAATAAATTGAATTAAATCATGAATTAGAGTAAACTCCACATTTGTGAACAATTACTTTTATATAGCATTTCTCTATGGTTTTTATATAGTTTACATTTATTTGCTTTTTATACTTTAGGCTTTTGTTGGATCCTGTATCTGTTACAGTTTTTAGTCTTATGTAACTTTTTATATTTATCTTTGTATCTTGAACTGACGTATCCTATAACATATGTATTATGTTCCAAAGGATGAAATAAATACAATACAATATCTTCTTGTTTCAATCTGATGTTTCTAAAGTGCTCTTTGACTCTGGTTTTTAGATTTCTTTTAGTTTGACCTATGTAGCACTTTTCATAATGTTTACAACTTATTTTGTATATTCCAGATCTGTTAACTGACGGGATTTCATCTTTTGTTTTTGAATTTAGCAATTTTAAAATTGAATGTCCATTAGTAGGTGCCAAGATTATATTTTGTTCCAAATCCAATCAAATCAAAGATCTTTTTAAATCTATTAAATGTTTTTGGGTGATATGTGAATGAACTGAATATGCTGTTGCTTTCTTTTTCTTTTGTAAATGTGGTTGCTACCTTAATGATTTTCTTGGACACAAAGTCTGGTGTTTAAGAAAATTAGAAAAGCTAAAATAAAGAAAATCATTAAGGAAGCAACAACATTTACAAAAGAAAAAGAAAGCAAGTGATACTGCAATGAGTCAGGAAACATTTTTTTTTCCTTATTACACAGAAAATGAAGCTATTTACAGTGGAGTAACAAACGCTACACAAATAAAAATATTTAGTAACTTAAGAAGCCAATGACAATACTTCTATTATGTTTTTGCAAAATTAATTTCGTGGACATTTGCCCACATCTTCAGTCAAACACACTTAGCTGTCAAGGATACTATGTATTTATGTATTTACGTATTACTAACATCTGAAGACGAAACAAACCTAAAAGCAGAATCAATTGCCGGTATGTCAAAATTCATTACGCAATTTTTATTTTTTAGAACAAATATTTTTTTCCCAAATTATTAAATCTATGGGAACATTTAATTGTTAATAATTTAACTTCAGGATTTAATTCATGGTTAAATGACCAAAAATGATCTGCCACGGCCGATTTATCAATTTGTTTATATCTAATGTTACGAAAATGTTCTTTTTTCTGGTTTCCACACATATAGATAATTACATAAAGAAAAATGAATAGAACCCAGTTTCACATCAACCTGCTGCCTTTAGAAGTCTAATTCACCGGCAATACAACATCCCACTGAGTAAGGAGGAGTTTTTGAAAGAACAACAACACATAAAAGACATAGCGGTATTAAATGGATTCAACCCAGCCATCATAAGGAACATGATGAAAAGAAAGGAAAAACTCAAGATAATATAAAAAAATACCACTCTCACTCCACTTAAAAACACAAATTGGCAATATAGAAAATTCTCCTACCATCCATGGGCTTTTAGAAAATTTGAACGAATCTTCAAAAGACTAAACTTAAAACTAGCACCCCAAAACAAATTCAGTCTGAAGAACCTGCTAAATAAACCACTAAAAAATTCAATCCCCAAAACTTTGAAATCAGGAATTTATCAGATAACTTGTGAAACCTGTGATAAAAGCTACATAGGAAAAACTAAGAGAAACTTGTTGACCAGGCAAAAAGAACACCAGAGAAACATAAAGTTAAAACAAACAGAAAAATTGGCAGTGTCTCACCATTTTTGGACAGAAAACCACAACATTAAACTGTTAAAATCTTTAAGTACACCCATAGAATTGGATATTTGGGCAAAATATTCATAACCAAAAACCGTGATAAAGTTATACATTTTGAAATCCCGGCATTAAATTAAGTATTAAAACTTAGTGCCCCTAACACCAGATGGCAAAGGGATCGGAGCACCGTAGTAGTGGAAGAAGAGGAATGTTCATTTAGTCACCAAACAGCTGAGGATGAGATCGAATGATCTTGAAAACGTTTCAATTATACAAGTGAAGTTTGAGTGTAAACATAGTGACTCATAAATCAAACTCAAAAATGAAGAATACTTCACTGTTAATAATGCTTCTGCTTTTAATTTTTTTTTTCCCCTTGTTTTTCTCCTGAAATTCTTAGGGATCATTATATACAAACACCCTCTAAAGGCAAACACCCCATTTTGACTTTGCATTGTCTTCCGAAATGTTTGTAAGTAAAATCAAGAATGCCTTCAATGAAATAAGATTGTGTAAAAATACATATTTAGTTTGCTTTTACTTGTGATATGGAATAATGTTTTTCAATATGTTTCATGTCCTTCTCTAATTGTATAGTGTATACATCTAATACCATGCTTTGCTGTTCGCTATTCCTTAATTTTACCATTTATTAAGCATATAACATCATATTGTTACGTTTACAATAAATTAACTTTAAATTCACTCATAATTCATTATTTAAACACCTATATTTTGGTGTTATTATGCACAACCAATTTTCATACGCACTACACTATCAACAATTTATAACAAGAAAAAGTGTTGGCAACAGTTCGCTGTGTTGGCATATTTCCCGAATCCGCAGTTGGCATCAGCTTGTTTCTGGGACGTCATTCCATACCGACCTAAGTGCACGGTCTTTCTATTGTTTAACCCAATATAAATATAAAACCCTCTTCTCTCTATGTTTTAATGTCATTTTTTATGGTTAAGTCGGTGTATTACGATGGCCACAGTGTTATACGAGAGTCGAGGGCGTGGCCTTCGTCACTGAAACGTTGCCAATCGTAAAAGCATGCACATGTGAAGAGTACCAACACCGCGTAACAAAACTAGAGCTGATTATATCAATTTCATATATGGGTTCGCAAAATTTCGCTGCCTAAACATTTAAGGCTGCATACTTGTCAACAACTCTTATGCCTACATCATGCATATCCTTACAGACGACATGGGAGCTCTGCCCACTCTCCTACAGGATAACCTCTTTGATAATTTAAGTAAAATATTATCGTTGAAAATGTTCATAAATATATCTCACACAATTTATTAACCTATTTCAGGCCTGAAAACTTAAAATGGCCTAAAAGTCCGGGCCCTCGTTATTATAACTTCCGTTATGTTCTGAGTACAAAAGTAGGTACGTGATGGGTATTCATCTGCTATGAAGCCTCTGTTGGGGAATCGGCATGCATGCACTGAGACTAGCGGTTACCATGTGGAGAACAGGTATGGAAAATTCGCCATAATATTTAAATGAATCTGTGAGTTAAGCCTGGACTACTTTTATTCTCAAAGTTAGTGGCGAACAAGACAGCGACTCAATGGACGCCAACTAGAGAGAGAGAGAGGAGTGAAATTCAAAATTTGAAATGGAGCACGGCATAAATCTAAGATATCCTTATAGTCTTTAGTAAATAAACAACTGTTGAAACAATGTAATAGAAACGTGAATTTATGCGCGAATGCAATTTCTTTAACGTATCCAATTAAATAAGCGCACTTATATTTATTGATAAAAAATAACATACTTTTCCTTCATCCAACAATAAGGTTTGGCAACATTTCAACGTATCAGCTATTTCACAGCTCCACAGTTGGCAACGGCATTAATCACTGCAGGCGGATAGCCATTTTGGTGCAGTTTTTACACTTTACGATCTAGTTTCAATAGTCGAAGAAAGACCATGATATTGTATATATATCTTTCGCGCTTGTCAAGGAACACAACTGATTTCGTTATGACAACTATTGAATGTACTTACAAAAACATCAGTGCAGTTTCCAATGCGCCATGTTGCTTTGCCTTTAACAACTAATGTAACGAGTAATAGATATATATTACCTTTTATTTTCAAGTTTACAAGGAGATTACATCAAAGCTTCAAACACTGATAATGAACGCAATCTTTTATCACAGATAGAATATACAACCTTATAAATCATCTTGGTGCTACTTTTATTGATAATCATAGCCAACATATATACACCAAACCATTAAATTTCTCTTATATAAAGGAGATTTCCCTAACAAAATTATTTTGTGTAAATATTCAGAGGACAGTTGTGATACAAGAACGCAGTTTTGTGAAATATGGTGGAGAGCATTAACAATAATGTCGTTTTCCCAATACAAATCGTGTTCTCACATGAAACCATGGTCTACAAACATGAATTTCTGTACAGACAGAATTACTGATGCAGCTCAGATGGAGGGAACCACAAAATATGCCTTGACTTGACAACACTAGGTCGATAGGAGCGGCCCGCAGTGTAAACAGATTTATCGCCTCTGTTGTGGTTCTCGTAAATCGAGACAGAACCAACAATTTAGATCTGGAGAACAAAGAGATACATTCTTTAAATGTTTCTATGATCGATTGTCTATTGTCGAGCAGCTATGCGAGCAGCTGAAGGGTATCAGCTTGAATGGAGAAATGAAATGTGTAGTGTTTAACGCCCGCTTTTACTACATACGGCATCGCAGGCGATGACACTGATGATACATGAGATGAAGATGGAGCACCGGTGGAATGAGATGGCGGGGGAAACCGGAGATCCCGGAGAAAACCCACCCCAGCGCCGTGTTGTCCACCACAAATCTCACTTTGCTGTCGCCTGGGATCGAACCCGGGCCGCCTTGGTGAGAGCCAAGCGGTCTAACCACTGAGCCACGGTGCGGCCTTGAATGGAGAAGTTAAATAAACAGCTTTGTTGTTTCTTTTTCTTTTTTTTCGATCTAAGCAACTGTTGAAAACGTGTTGAAGAGTACTATCCGAACCTATAAAGAGTAAAGGATGCTCACAACTAATGACATCGTTGCAGCCACTTCGGGTTAAATCAGAGGTAGAAGTTTCAATCATTTGATTTTTTGTTTCCCTTGCATAACAACATTCTTGTTTAACGGCCACATCCTTCAAAATTCATTTAAGCGGGTCGTTTTTCCTGGTCTAGGAGTAACGTGATACCGGACCTTCTAGAATATGGACCTGACACTGGCGTTCAAGATGGCGGCCGACATTGGTGCTAAATGATTATAAACAACTCTTGGCTACATACTACAATTTTGATTCAGTAATATACAAATGTGGTATAACATGTGCCTACAGACTTTTCGACACAAAACCACTGCCTTAAAAGTAAAATAAATACAGTTTAATATCAAATGGTGACCCATGAGCAAGTAACTACCTACCTGTACAACCTTAAACATTCTTGCAATCTACAGTTCAGCGTACCATACTGTAAAGGCATTTCTAAATACAGCTACACGTTTAAATTGCAAATATAACAGAAAAACTGGAAGCGGTATACGACATGCATTATACAGAACTGTTGGTATCGAGTTCACTCAAAATTATTAATCATTTTTACACAGTTTATCATACTGTACATAACATTAGATACCTATACAATATACACTGAATAGTTCACACACAAATTCTGCTATTCAGAACAATTAGTTACTGAATTTAGAAGATATGGGTTGGAGTTACTTTTGTTTTCACTGAAAATTGTTAATTTCTCAGAAGAAATAACTTACTTCGCAAATTAAAAAACTACTTCAGTAGTTTTTGCTGAAGGGATACATACTGACAAATGAAATATGATAAAAGTAAGTAACCATAAACTAGCAACCTAAGTGAAATACATAGTCATAGAAAAAAGGTATTCATACACCAGTGTTTATGTAGAAAGGCTGAATTTATTAGAACTATAGTTAGCATCCAGAGAGGTTATATGGTAAACTAACAGTATGGTATTTCCTCCTAAACCTATACATTTAAAAACATTACCTAAATTACTCCTCTTCAAAAAGTAAATAAAATGTATATAACAGCTGGCTTCTCATAACAAGGAAAAAAGTATTCATACACTCAAAGAAAATGACAGTTTAAATACAAGCAATAGCAAAATTAAGGCATTCCTCTTCTACGTATTACCTCTGTTAACCTCTTTGGCATGGAACGAACCAGCTTTTTTGTAGTCTCTGAGGTAGTATGGTGAAGACATTGTTTCAGAGACGCCTTACTCCGTATAAGAAGCTTTCGCACCATTCCTTCAGAGGTATCACAAAGATACAAAGATGTTCATTTGGATTAAGGTCTGCACTCTGTGCTGGAAACTTAAGAACGTGGGGAGTACGGTACAACGACAAACGAACAATTCCCGCTGCATGCTTGGGGTCATTGTCTTGATTAAAGTAGTAATTTGTGCTAAACTGCTAAATTAGGCATGCTTCCATGGGTTTGGAAAGTAGCCAAATTGTAGGCAGTAGTTTGTGACATTGCAAAGTATCTCTAATGCGAGGTCACTCAGGTTCTTCAGTACCAAATTAGGTATTCCGTCGGGGCCAGCAGCTTTAGTGTCCTTGGTGTCCTTGGAACCATTTTGGTTCCCCTTTGTTCGTTTTCCGTGCTATATTGTGTGTAGGGTTTGTTATGATGTCGGCAACGCTTTGTTCTACTTGCGTGCTGAAATTTGCGTCGGTAGGTACTTGATTGGGACAGCAGGTTGCTTCGAGTGTGTCCTCGAGTAAGTTCACTTTGTCTTCAGTGGTTTCGGCATATCTATTTGGGGTATTCGGTATGCTCAGTGGTGGCACCTTGAGTGGTTCCTTAATCAACCATTTAGTTAATTGCCAAATCTGGCGGCTGTCCTCCTGAGCATTCGCAATGGTGTTTTCCCATTGTTGCTGCAGTATTGCGCTTATTCGTGTCTTTATTTGGCTGTTGAGTGTAGCCTGGTTTACTTGATGTACAATGGTTCTTCTACGCTGCCATTTACGCCTTTCGCGATCTCACTCTCGCATTAGTACGATTATATCCGGCGGGTAGTTTATTTCATGTTTCGGTGGGGCTTTTAGCGGGACAGTTGAGCATATTTCCACCTGTATTGCCATCTCAAGTTTAACAGTCTGTCTACAGTTTCCTGATCCTGCAGAGGTTCGCGGTCCTGGAGGTGAGAGTCTAAGTTTTCGCGGAAGACCGCCCAATTCACACGATGGAAATCGCTTCTCAGCGATGTTGGGGTAAGAGTTGTTGGTTCTTCTATTTCAATTTGGACCGCGTAGTGATCTGGTGTTAGGCTATCTATTAGCCGTAGGTTAAATCTAGATGTTGTGTTTCTACAGAGGGCTAAATCTAGTGTGTTTTGCCTGATTTTGGGTATGTATGTGTGCTCAGCTGTGTACGTGATTATATAATTGCTGTTTAGCATGTGTCTGTGTAGGGTATTGCCAGTCACACTGATTGAGTGGCATCCCCAGCTTTCGTGTGAGGCATTGAAGTCCCCTGCTACTATGACTTGCCGCTCTAAGTTAAGTACTGTGTCTAAATCTTGATATAAAAGTTGTCCCGGTGGGTTATATATGCTCACTACTGTTAATGGTTGATCTTTGATGTTAATGGAAACTGCTGTTCCCTCCAGTGAGTTAGCTGTGGGATAAATTTTTGTAAATGGTCTATTGTACTGTCTACTAGTACTGCGGTTCCTCCTCTTGCTACTCCGGTTGGGCAGTTCCAGAACAGTAGTTTCAAGCGTTTGTCATTGTCCATTGTTGTATGTGTAATGTCAGTGGGTGTATTGTCTAGTTCGTCCTTGGTTAACGCGACATTGCATGTGCGTGCCGAGCAACCACATGTAGGTATGACATTATTTGCTGTTCGATCGGTCCTTTGAATTGGAAGTGATGGAACAGGAAATCGTGTATGCTGATAAACAGCAGGTGACCCGCTTCTACGTCTCCAACGCCTAAGAGTGACAAGAACCACTCTGAGGTGGGGTCTAGGGTGATGGTGCCCAGCTCTCCTAATGGATCAGGGGTGTTTTTCTTTCTTTTTTTTGTAATTTACGTCCGCCCCAACGTTAAGTTATATCGGACGGCGAATGAGTTGGGTGAAATTATGCTCAAAGTAGTCAAGGGTCCATGGAGCTTAGTTACCCGACATTCGTCTTGAAGGATAAGGGAAAACCCCGGGAAAAGCCTTATCTATGTAATTCACCCTGACCGAGATTTGAACTCGGGACCTCTTGAACGTGAGGCAGACATGCTACCATCTACGTTGGCTTGGATGGTGGATTGTGCGGGGGAGGGATTGTTGTGGTGTGTTGCCTCCTAGCTGGTCTGGGTGTCCGCTGGGGCTGTGGCTCCTCTCGGACCGGTGCTGTTGGTGCAGGTGATCGTGGTGCTGCCTTCTGTTGCGACATTAGCGGTGGTGTCCTCTGTGGTGCTACAACATTGGATTGCGGTTAGGTCGCGTAACTGCAGCATAGGAACTGCGTGACTGGACGCCACGTCCCACATCCGCCGGTTACTTTGAGCTGCAGGTGTCATCGGTAGACAGTGATTTTTTTTCGAGTGGAGGAAAAATCCATTTATGGATTACCACTATGTTGGACACAGTGGGGTATGTGGGCTTCACCCCAAGGGTACTACTCCACTAAAAAACCTCCACCGGATTGGGAAGGAGAAATGTGCTGCGGTACCGCCTTAAGCACCCGAGCATTCCAGGAGATGATCTCAGCTGTCTCGCAGTGCGATTCAGCAGAGGGTGGTTTCTGATGCAGGGATACAGGCTTGACATGAAGCCCAGCCTGATCCACTGCCTATTGTGGGTGGTATTTGGTAGGATTCCTGGTGTTATTTGTTGGGAAGTTTAGGGTAATTTATCACGCCGTAGCGCTGTCTTAAGTTTAGGCGTTTCTTTGTCACTGCAAGTAATACTAGCAAACTTGTCAGTTGTGGTCTATTATACTTATTGCTATCTTGCTAAACCTAAATATAACTCCAGTTTGCATTACCGGCATTTGCCTTTAATGGTCAGTTGTAATTATCTGCCGTTAGCATCGTTAGTTGTGTGAAAATACCTTCTCGTATTCCATGTGTCTGCTTGGTCGATATTTTGCAGTGCACACTCGGCGGGCGGCCTACCTATCAATTGAAGGTGCGAGCCTCTGCCACTCACGGGGGACCCTCTTTCCCCGAGGCCGCCTTGGCCAATGATTGGCGCAAGGACTTGAGGGCTGTGGAAGGTGTGTGTGGGTGTGTGTTTTTATCCCCGGTCAGCGGTGTAAAGCATCTGGAACGTTAACAAGGTTTTCTAGAATACAATTGGTTGTTTCCGAGCTGTTTCGAGACGCAGCCAAACTCTCTGCAAGAAAGCTTCGACCGCGCCACTGATGATGTCTGCCGTAGTTGTGGACGAAACGTTTGGTTCTTACTCCACAGACACGGCAAAACAGCCCGGAAACAACCAATTGTATTATGGACTCCAGCCGTGAAATCTTACGTTCTCTCAAGGTTTTCTAGACTCTGTTGTATGTCTACCTCTGGCTCCCCGAGATTAATTGTGCTTTCAAAAATAGACAGTGGCCTTACGTGTTTATGGTGTGTTGTGTCATATTCCCCTAGTGCCCGTATTAGTTGGTTGTGGTTTAGGTTCTTTTTCTCGAGTAGGTGGAAGCTGAGCCTTTTGATGAATTGCTCGATTGAATGCATTTTTAACTCCTCGTGGAGTTGGTATGCTGGTGCGACTGGTGGTAGCCTGGTAATAATCCGAAGTATTCTATTTTGCATTGTTTGCAATCTTTTAATGTGCGTTTTGGCTGCATGTCCCCATACGGGGACAGCGTAAGTTAGGATGGGTCTAATAAGTGTTTTATATAGTGTTTTTCCCATCTCTAGCTTTAGTGAGCTGTTTGTATTAATAATTGGGTATAGTTTATTTAATTGGGCATTTGCTTTAGCTCTTACTGTGTTAATATGTTGTTTCCACGTAAGGCCCTGATCCTTTGTCACACCTAAGTAGCTGATTGAGTCCTTCCATTCGACTTCCTCGTTCCGGAATGTTAGTGGCATTAGCCCATGTTTATTGTGTCGGTGCTTGATTCGTTTGGTAAATATTATTGCTTGACTTTTCCGTGCGTTAACCTTTATGCGCCATTTGGTGAGCCATGGCTCTAGGTTGGTCAAAGCAGTACGTAGCCTAATGGCTATTATTCTGGGCGCGGTCGACTGTGTTGTTAGTGCTGTGTCGTCGGCGTATAGGTATGTATCTACTCGCGTTGCTTCTGGGATGTCATTGATGTATAAACTGAATAGGACTGGTCCCAGTAGACTACCATGGGGGACTCCTGCTCTAATGCGTCTTAATGAGGTTTCATTTTCTACGCTTGTGCGAAAGGTTCTATTTGAGGGATAATTCTTGATTACATATACTAAGGAGTCCGCGAATCATAAAGTTATAAGTTTACGGAGTAGTCCAGCGTGCCAAACGCGGTCAAAGGCCCTTTCGATGTCGAGTAGGATGACACCTGTTGATCGATTGGTGTTGAATCCCTTCGTTATTGATTCGGTTAGTCGGAGCAGTTGCAGTGTTGTCGAGTGTTGGCTTCTAAACCCAAATTGCTCGTTGATCAGTATGTTGCTCTTTTTTATGTGTGTATTAATGCGTTTTAGTAGAATCTTTTCCAGAAACTTGCTCATTGTATTTAGAAGGCTAATTGGCCTATAGTTTTCTGGAAGCGATTGGCTCTTTCACGGCTTGGGAAATAATAGTATTTTGGCTTCCTTCCATTGGGGAGGAATTCTGTTTTTTCAATTGTGTGATTATGTTGGCTAGTAGCTTCAATGCATTCGTTGGCAGATGTTTAAGTGTAATATTTGGAATTTCGTCTGGCTCCGGGGCCTTTCTTGTGGGTAAGTGCTTAATAATCCATTTAATTTCTCCCGCGTTAGTTCTGCGTGTTTTATTGTGTGTTTGGTTGTGGTCCAGGTTGTCTATTATTGCTTCCGTTTCGGCGACGAAAGCGTGGTCTGTTGGATGGGCATTTGGCTGGAAGGTTGCCTCAAGGGTATCGGCAAACGCTTCGGCTTTGTCTTGGGGAGTTTCAGCAATTCCAGTAGGCGTATGGAGGGGAGCTACGTGTGTATACGTGCGGGTGAGACATTTCGTTATGCGCCATATAGTATGGTTTTGAGGATGTATTTCACTTAGTATGTCATTCCATTACTTGCTGGTGTATTCTTGGATGTGTTCGCTAGCTAGATTGTTTAATTCGTTGTACCGATTACGATGTATTAGGTTGCGGGATCTTTGCCATTCACGTCTGGCTCGAGTTCTTTCTTGGATAATTACTCTGATATCGCGGGGAAGACGTTTGTTTGTCGACATTGGGTATCTAATGGGGACGTGTGCCTTTGTGGCTTGCTTTATCGCTTTGACTAATTTGTTTATAGCTTCATTCTGTTTGTCATGTGTTAATATAGGTGTTTCCTCAATTGTGTTATTCAGCGTGGTTTCGAAAGCCTCCCAGTCTGCTAGTCTATAGTTTGGCCTGGGTGTTTCCGTTTTAAACGCTAAGGGGGCTTCAATTTCTAATAGAACTGGGAGATGATCTGATGTTAAATCTTTATTGCATGTGTGTTGGTGTTGTGGGTGATGTTTTTAAGTAGCACAATGTCTAAGATATCGGGTCTATGGTTCTGTATTCTGGGTATGTATGTTGGTTCCTCTGGTCCGGTTAGTAGAATATTGGAGTTGTTAATATAGGCAAGAAGTTTGTTGCCGGCAGTGTTTATTGTTTGGCAGTTCCAGAGGAAGTGTTTAACATGTAAGTCTCCGGCTAAAACTACCTTGTGTGCCGTGTTCATAAGTGTGTTTAGGTCATCTGTGTCGATATCGCCCGGAGGGTTGTATGCCGCGATGAAGGTGACATCTGCGTTGTGTAGTTTAACCCTAACGGCTGTTGCTTCTAAGCGGTTTTATTGTGGTAGAGATGCTTGGTGATGTTGGATGAACTTTTGTATTACTATGGCTGTCCCTCCCCCTCTTCCATTTCTGTCGTTTCTGTAAACCAAATAGCCAGGGACTGTGAAGCGATCTGTAGGTCCCAGGTGTGTTTCGTTTAATAGCGCGAGTTGGATGCTGTTTCTTTGGAGGAAATCTGTGAGTTCATTTCTTTTTCTTCTGAGGTTGTTACAGTTCCAGTATACTGTGTTTATGGTGGTTGTGTTAGACATCGCTGATGTGTTAGTATTCCCAGAAATATTGTTACACAGTCAAAGATGCAAAGGGGGTCAAAGTTTGGTGATGTTAGGATCTCCAAGAGCCACCTGACATGATCTTAGAAGATCTGCCAACCTACGTTCACGAGACAGTGAACACAGCAACTCTAGTCACACCGGACTAACGACCAACCTCCGAGAAAACACAGCTCAAACCAACCGGCCCAATCACAGATCATCACCCGCTCATTGGCCGGGGTAGCACAAATCCCACCCACCACTCTCTAAGAAACAACCAAGCCCCTGGGCAGGACAGTGTGACAGCGGAAATGCTCAAGCACCTTCCACGCAGAGCCGTGATTCATTTAACACGGATTTATAATGCGTGCCTATACATGCGCCACTTTCCAGCTGTCTGGAAGGAGGCGTGCGTGGTGTGCGTTTTAAAGCCGGGGAAAAAACCGGTCTTTCCTTCCAGTTACCGCTCCATCAGCCTTCTCCCAGTTTTATCGAAGGTCTTCGAGAAACTTCTGCTTTCCCGGCTCCTTCCTCACTTCGAGGAAAGGGGCTTAATCCCAGAACATCAGTTTGGCTTCCGTTCTTGCCACTCCACGACTGAGCAGCTACTGCGGATTGCCGAGAAGGCCTCCCTAGGATTCCAGGAACGGTCTAAAACGGTAGCAGAGTTGCTAGACGTGGAGAAGGCATTCGCCACTACCTAGCACGAAGGACTTATTTACAAACTCCTAAGGCATGAAATTCCCCGTCCTTGGTGGCCGGTTTCCTCGGAAACCGAAGCTTCCGAGAAAAGATGGAGGGGAAGCTGTATACCGAGCGGCCCATTGGCGCTGGAGTGCCGGAAGGCAGCGTGCTGTCGCCCGCACTCTTTGCAGCTTACATGGCTAACATATCCACGCACCACAACACCCACACCTGTCAATACACGGACGATCTTATGATCTTCGCAGTCAACAGAAACCCAAGATATAGCTTTCGGCAGATCCAAACCCAGCTCCGAGCCATTGGGGAATGGAGCGCAAAATGGCGAATGGCAATTAACCCGGAGAAGACCTCTGCGATTCTCCTGGCGAAAACCAGAGCCAACCGGTTGCAGCAGAACTTCGTTTTACGGTGTCGTGGAATCCCATGGGTTCAAACGGCGAAGTATCTCGGAGTGACGCTGGACCGCAAATTAACTTACGCTCCGCACGTCAAAGGCAAGGTCCAGCTTTGGCACGTCGCGCTCAGGAACCTATATCCAATATTCCGTTCAGCCATGCCACTCCGTCTCAAACTCCTGTATCGAGCGATCATCCCGCCCATGATCTTGTACGGCTATGAGATCTGGGGAACAGTGGCAATTACCACTTTCGTCAGACTCCAGACGCTGCAGAACAGGGCGCTAGGGGTCATCTACGATACTGACTGGAGATTTCCCGCCCATTTCCTTCATGAACATTCAAACATCCCGTACATTGTCGACGTCATTCGAGAGAGGGCACGTTCAATGTACGACAAAATTCAAACCCATGGCAACCCTTTGGTGAACTCACTGGGCAGATATGGCCAGAGGGAACAAAGACGCTTGCCATCGTACAAACTCCCAAGAGACGTCTTGGGGCCCCTTGATTAACCCAAGAGAAACCCCAAACATATCCAAATTTACATAACGCCTGATGGCTCAAGCGTTAGGCCACCCGTACTCAAAACGGGACAAAAGCTCTAAACAGATCCTCCCACAACGGGAGAACGTAACAAACCCGCCTAGCTGTTGCTTTCTGAGAACACTCAAGCGCAACCCGTTAACACAAAGTTTTCTCACAAACAACAAAAAACCTACCGCCAGCAGAACAAATAACTCAAACCATCTTGACTCACTTCGCAGGTTAAGCCGCAAAGCGGCTAGGTACTGCGGCAAGAGACACCCGGACGGGGAAAAAGAAAAATTGCTCCGCCCGACTAGGACTACCTCTGGAATAACAAAGGACTTCAACAGTAATCGATCAACAGGTGTCATCCTACTCGACATCGAGAGGGCCTTCGACCGCGTTTGGCACGCTGGACTACTCCGTAAACTTATAACTTTAGGGTTCGCGGACTCCTTAGTATATGTAATCAAGAATTATCTCTGAAATAGAACCTTTCGCACAAGCGTAGAAAATGAAACCTCCTCATTAAGACACATTAGAGCAGGAGTCCCCCATGGTAGTCTACTGGGACCAGTCCTATTTAATTTATACATCAATGACATCCCAGAAGCAACGCGAGTAGATACATACCTATACGCCGACGACACAGCACTAGCAACACAATCGACCGCACCCAGAATAATAGCCCTTAGGCTACGTACTGCTTTGACCAACATAGAGCCATGGCTCACCAAATGGCGCATAAAGGTTAACGCACGGAAAAGTCAAGCAATAATATTTACCAAACGAATCAAGCACCGACACAATAAACATGGGCTAATGCCACTAACATTCCGGAACGAGGAAGTTGAATGGAAGGACTCAATCAGCTACTTAGGTGTGACAAAGGATCAGGGCCTTACGTGGAAACAATATATTAACACAGTAAGAGCTAAAGCAAATGCCCAATTAAATAAACTATACCCAATTATTAATACAAACAGCTCACTAAAACTAGAGATGTGAAAACACTATATAAAACACTTATTAGACCCATCCTAACTTACGCTGACCCCGTATGGGGGGCATGCAGCCAAAAATACACATTAAAAGATTGCAAACAATGCAAAATAGAATACTTCGGATTATTACCAGGCTACCACCACTCGCACCAGCATACCAACTCCACGAGGAGTTAAAAATGCATTCAATCGAACAATTCATCAAAAGGCTCAGCTTCCACCTACTCGAGAAAAAGAACCTAAACCACAACCAACTAATACGGGCACTAGGGGAATATGACACAACACACAATAAACACGCAAGGCCACTGTCTATTTTTGAAAGAACAATTAATCTCGGGGAGCCAGAGGTAGACATACAACAGTATCTAGAAAACCTTGTTAACGTTCCAGATGCTTTACATCGCTGAACGGAGATAAAACACACACCCATACACGTACACCAACACACACACACACACACACACCTCCCACAGCCCTCAAGTCCTTGCGCCGAATGTGCACTCCAAAATATCGACCAAGCAGACACATGGAATATGAGAAGGTATTTTCACACAACTAATGATGCTGACGGCAGATAATTACAACTGACCATTAAGGGCAAATGCCGATAATGCAAACTGGAGTTATATTTAGGTTTAGCAAGATAGCAATAAGTATAATAGACCACAACTGACAAGCTTGCAAGTATTACTTGCAGCGACAATGGAACACCTAAACTTAAGACATAGCGCTACGGCGTGATAAATTACCCTAAACTTCCCAACAAACAACACCAGGAGTCCTACCAAATACCACCCGCAATAGGCAGTGGTTCAGACTGGGCTTCATGTCAAGCCTGTATCCCTGCATCAGAAACCACACTCTGCTGAATCGCACTGCGAGACAGCTATGATCATCTCCTGGAATGCGCAGGTGCTTAAGGCGGTACCGCAGCACATTTCTCCTTCCCAATCCGGTGGAGGTTTTTTAGTGGAGTAGTACCCTTGAGGTGAAGCCAACATACCCCACTGTGCCCTCCAACACAGTTGTAATCCATAAATGGATTTTTCCCCCACTCGAAAAAAAGCATTAGTACTCTCCAGAAAGCGCAAAACAGAGCTAGCCGCAAATGGCAAAGAACTAGAAACATCATCCATCGCACAGAATTCCACCAAGCTAGAGATTTAGCTAACCAACGCGCCCGATATTACATCCAAAATCAATGGGATAACACGTTGGAAAATTTAAACCCCTAAGAGAACTCAACATGGTAAATAGTCAAATATCTTACGCGATCGCGAACAAATATCCCTCCCCTCCAAATTAATAATACCATAGCAGAAACACCCCAGGCCAAGGCAAAAGCCTTTGCGATCACCCTGGAGAAAGTCTTTTCCCCCAACCCAGTAAATGGGAGCGATGACTTCACAACAGAAGTGGAAAACGAAGTCAGAAATATCGGGCACACACCGACGCACAACAAAATGCGCAAAACAAATCCAGGTGAAATAGGCTGGATCATTCGGCACCTACCGAACAGAAAAGCGCCTGGGCCTGATAAAATACCAACTGTTGTTCTGAAAAATCTACCAACAAGAGCACTACAGCTCCTAGGGAACATTTTCAACTTCACTCTTGAAAATGGCAGGTTTCCCCCATGCTGGAAAGAAGCCAAAATACTCCTCTTTCGCAAAGCGAACAAAAATTCAGCACTTCCGATCAACTACAGGCCAATTAGCCTATTAAACACTTTAAGCAAAGTACTAGAGAAGATAATTCTAAAAAGAATCAAAAAGCATATTCACAAACACAACATTCTTATACCTGAGCAATTTGGGTTCAGAGCTCAGCACTCTACCTCCCTCCAACTTTTGCGAATGACCGAAGAGATAACCAACGGATTTAATACGAATAAGTCAACAGGCGCCGTTACTTGGACATCGAACGAGCCTTTGACAAAGAATGGCACGCAGGCCTAAACAAAAAGCTAAGCCAATACGCCTTTCCAGATTCGGCAGTATCCCTAATTAAGGATTACCTGTCTGATAGATACTTTCGCACAGTAGTAGAAGATACAGTATCTACCGTTAGGCATATCAAAGCAGGCGTCCCACAAGGAAGTCTGCTGGGAGCGACGCTATTATATGTATGTATATATATAACATGCCCGAAATAATAAGAACCAATAAATATATATGCAGACGACACCGCTCTAGTGACTCAGTCAACACAGCCACTAATCATTCATCAACGGCTCCAGAACGCCCTAAATACACTTGAGCCCTGGTTCTCCAAGTGGAGAATTAAAGTAAATCCTAGAAAAACCCAAGCCATAATCTTCACAAAAAGACTCCTACATAGGAAAAACAGGCGTGCCCTTCAGCCACTAATATGCCAAGGCGAAGGTATCGATTGGAAGGACCAAGTGACCTATTTAGTTCTGGTAATGGACCAGGGCCTCACCTGGAGCAAGCACATCACCATGATTAGAGCCAAGGCCAATGGCCAGCTAAACAAATTATACCCAATATTTAATATAAACAACCAACTGAAAGCTCATATGGGCCTCACCCTGTTTAAGATATTACTAAGCCAATCATCAGGTACGCAGCCCCGTATAGGGATATGCTGCTAAAACCCACTTAAATAAGCTACAAACATTACAAAACAGAATAATAAGAATAATTACAAAGCAACCGCCGGTAGCTCCGGCCAATCTGTTGCACAATGAGCTAAAAATACACACAATTGAGGAGTTTATCAAAAAACTCAGTTTTAACGTATATAAGCGAAAAGACAAAAATGACAACGAACTAATTCACAGCTAGGAACTTATGAAACCAACCGTAATAAACATAAAGGACCATTGTCCATATCTAAGAGGACCATTGGCATCGGAAATCCAGAAATTGACATTCAAGAGTATCTAAACTCACTAGTAAGACTTCCATAGAAGTAATAAGATTTACCCATAAGTATACACCGCATCCAGACAATTGGCAGTCCACAAAAACCTTGCTCTTAGTCAATGCGGCTCCGGATGGAGGGGTCATTCCTCTCCCTCCACACTCATTCGGCATTGGCATATCAATCTTCACCACGATTTCATATTAGAATTAGACACAAATCAGACGCAGCTAAAGCTTAGATACCATTGACAATCGCACAGTATGCGAAGTAGAAACTACCATTCTTAACATATACTTACGTGAAATATATAAAAAAACGAGTGACTAATGCTGCTTTGGCGACCTCTACCAACATTAATGACACACCCTAATTGTATTAGGGTGAATCATTAGATAATAATTACAAAGTAATGACTACACTAACCACAGAAATCCTAAGAACGCAAAAGACCAGACTTCTCCTCTATTGGATGACGCAATTACTAGGGTAAGACCGCGATTCCCGCAGAAAACGACACTACATATTAACACCATCTTCACCTTGAATCCTTCAAATCCTTCACTTTCACCTTGAATCCGCAAGGGCATATTCAGGGCCTCGGCCATGCTTATGTCCTAGCAACAAGTCTCACCTCGGTAACGCCATACGGCCTTACCTACACATCCTCTCCATTAATCCGCAGGTGCGGTACTGCCGGAATTCCTCTCCAAACTAATCTCCAGTGGAGGTTTTTTTAGTGAGTAGTACCTTAGGGTGAAGCTCACACTCCTGGCTGTGCCATCCCAGTACAGCTGGGGTAAGTCCATAAATGGATTTTTCCTCCACTTAAAAAAAACATTAGTACAACAAAAGAATTAGCAGACCTTTTACAGACTTATTCCGTACAGATAGCGCTGTTAAACGAAATGCATTTAAATAATCAACATCGATTTTCCGTTCCCGGATTCCAAATTTATAGAAGTGACCGCGACCGCAGAGGCGGGGCAGCAATAGCCATTCAAAACATTTTCCATTATGGAATTAACTCTCCCAATTTAAGTCGTGCGGAAACCATGGCTATTAAACTAAACATCCACAGCACGGATATAGTGATAGCCTCCGTTTACAACCCCCCTGGGGACATAGACACGGAAGAAATCAACAAAATAATGAATCTAGGACACAGAGTACTCGCTGCATGAGATTACAACTGCAAACATTACCCCTGGAACTGTACAAATCCCAACCCACAAAGGAATAAAATTACTAAATTATATAAACAACACCAATTTCTTAATCGCAGGTCTGGATGAACCGACATTCATTCCACATATGCCGAACCATACGCCAGACATTCTAGATATCGCACTGCTAAAGAACATCCCATACAGCACGGACTTTGAAGTACTACAGGAGCTCACATCAGACCACGTGCCAGTCTTAATAAACCTCAAGGCTCCTATCGCATTCCAACCAGCAACTTTAAACTTATAACCAAGTAGACTGGGATGAATTTAAAAGCTCAATCAACCACTACCTTCCCGAGGTACAAATAAATTCTGCAGAAGGCCAAGATGCAGTAATAAATTAACTAGAAACAGCCATTAGAAACATTATGCTAATACTGTGATGACAAATACGATGCACTGGCTAACTAATAATAAATTAGTACTTAATATTAAAAAGACACAAAGTATGCATATTTCACTATCAAATAAAAATGAAGCTAATATAGCTCCTGTAATCGCTTTTGGCAATGAGGTAATACAATATACCAATGAAACAAAATTTTTGGGGGTAATTATTGACAAATTTTTAAGCTGGAAGCCGCATATTCAGTATATTACTGCAAAAATTAATAAAGCCCACTACATAATATCAGTGCTAAGGAAAATTTGTAATACACAAACATTAATGCTGATTTACTATTCATATGTGCAGTCTTATCTTGCATATGGTATCTTTATCTGGGGATCAGCTACCGAAATAAAAGATTTATTTGTAACACAAAAAAAAAATAATAAGAAGAATGTTTAATCTAAGTAAAGGGACTTATTGTATGAAATATTTTAAGGAAAATAATATACTAACTCTGCCATGTCTGTATGTCTTAGAAACCGTATGCTTTATAAACAACAACATACAATATTTTCCAACAAATAACACTATTCATGAACATTATACTAGGAATAATACTAAATTACATATACTGGGATCAAGATCAAATAAAAAACTTAACTCAGTACTTCATAAAAGGGTTCACATGTACAACTTAATCTTAAAGAAAATCAAAAACAATGATAAGAAAAGATTCAGAAGAGATGTGAAATCATTTTTAATAAATCAGTGCTTCTATAGTACTCAAGAGTTCTTTGAATATTTTAGACACCAGATTAAGTAGAGTAAATGATTACATGAGAATAATTTTATGATACTAATGGTTGACAATTCATGTAAGTTTTTTGTATTTGTTGACATTGATACAATTTAATCTGATTATTGCATGCAGAATTAATTCTGTATTTTCTGCATTTCTAGTTTGTATTGTTTGCACTGTATCTTGAAAAAGCAAATATTTCTGTACAGAAATTAAATGCTAAATAAATAAATAAATAAATAAATAAATAAATAAATAAATAAATAAATAAATGAATGAATGAATGAATCAATCAATAAATGAATCAATAAATAAATAAATAAATAAATAAATAAATAAATAAATAAATAAATACATAAATACATACATACATAAATACATACATACATAAAAAAATAAATAAAAATAAATAAATAAATAAATAAATAAATAAATAAATAAATAGATAAATAAATGATGATGGTCATTAAGATAGCTACCACAGCCTGCGTCCCCTTACGGCAACAGCGGGTTGTCAATGCCAGATTTCCCCATGATATTAAAACTCTCCAGAAAGCGCAAAATAGAGCTAGGTGCAAATGGCAAAGGACTAGAAACATCATCCATCGCACAGAATTCCACCAAGCTAGAGATTTAGCTAATCAACGCGCCCGAAATTATATCCAAAATCAATGGGATAATGAGTTGGAAAATTTAAACCCCCAACAGAACTCAACATGGCAAATAGCCAAATACCTTACGCATTCGCGAACAAATATTCCTCCCCTCCAAATTAATAATACAATAGCTGAAACACCCCAGGCCAAGGCAGAAGCCTTTGCGATCACCCCGGAGAAAGTCTTTTCCCCCAACCCAGTAAATGGGAACGATGACTTCACAACAGAAGTGGAAAACGAAGTCAGAAATATCGGGCACACACCGACGCACAACAAAATGCGCAAAACAAATCCAGGTGAAATAGGCTGGATCATTCGGCACCTACCGAACAGAAAAGCGCCTGGGCCTGATAAAATACCAACTGTTGTTCTGAAAAATCTACCAACAAGAGCACTAAAGCTCCTAGGGAACATTTTCAACTTCACTCTTGAAAATGGCAGGTTTCCCCCATGCTGGAAAGAAGCCAAAATACTCCTCCTTCCCAAAGCGAACAAAAATCAAGCTCTTCCAATCAACTACAGGCCAATTAGCCTATTAATCACTTTAAGCAAAGTACTAGAGATGATAATTCTAAAAAGAATCAACAAGCATATTCACAAACACAACATTCTTATACCTGAGCAATTTGGGTTCAGAGCTCAGCACTCTACCTCCCTCCAACTTTTCGAATGACCGAAGAGATAACCAACGGATTTAATACGAATAAGTCAACAGGCGCCATATACTTGGACATCGAACGAGCCTTTGACAAAGAATGACACGCAGGCCTAATCAAAAAGCTAAGCCAATACGACTTTCCAGATTCGGCAGTATCCCTAATTAAGGATTACCTGTCTGATAGATACTTTCGCACAGTAGTAGAAGATACAGTATCTACCGTTAGGCATATTAAAGCAGGCGTCCCACAAGGAAGTCTGCTGGGAGCAACGCTATTATATATATGTATATATATAACATGCCCGAAATAATAAGAACCAATAAATATATATGCCGACGACACCGCTCTAGTGACTCAGTCAACACAGCCACTAATCATTCATCAACGGCTCCAGAACGCCCTAAATACACTTGAGCCCTGGTTCTCCAAGTGGAGAATTAAAGTAAATCCTAGAAAAACACAGGCCATAATCTTCACAAAAAGACTCCTACATAGGAAAAACAGGCGTGCCCTTCAGCCACTAATATGCCAAGGCGAAGGTATCGATTGGAAGGACCAAGTGACCTATTTAGTTCTGGTAATGGCCCAGGGCCTCACCTGGAGCAAGCACATCACCATGATTAGAGCCAAGGCCAATGGCCAGCTAAACAAATTATACCCAATATTTAATATAAACAGCCAACTGAAAGCTCATATGGGCCTCACCCTGTTTAAGATATTACTAAGCCAATCATCAGGTACGCAGCCCCGTATAGGGATATGCTGCTAAAACCCACTTAAATAAGCTACAAACATTACAAAACAGAATAATAAGAATAATTACAAAGCAACCGCCGGTAGCTCCGGCCAATCTGTTGCACAATGAGCTAAAAATACACACAATTGAGGAGTTTATCAAAAAACTCAGTTTTAACGTATATAAGCGAAAAGACAAAAATGACAACGAACTAATTCACAGCTAGGAACTTATGAAACCAACCGTAATAAACATGAAAGACCATTGTCCATATTTTAGAGGACAATTGGCATCGGAGATCCAGAAATTGACATTCAACAGTATCTAAACTCACTAGTAAGACTTCCATAAAAGTAGTAAGAATTACCCATAACTATACACCACATGCAGACAATTGGCAGTCCACAAAGACCTTGCTCTTAGTCAATGCGGCTTCGTAGGGAGGGGTCATTCCTCTCGCTCCACACTCATACGACATTGGCATATCAATCTTGACCACGACTTCATATTAGAATTAGACACAAATCAGACGCAGCTAAAGCTTAGAGATACCATTGACAATCGCACAGTGTGCGAAGTAGAAACTACCATTTTTAACATATACTTACATGAAATATAAAAAAGAGTGACTAACGCTGTTTTGGCGACCTCTATTATCATTAATGACACACCATAATTGTATTAGCATGAAGACCATTAGATAATAATTACAAAGTAATGACTACACTAACCACACAAATTCTAAGTACGCAAAACACAAGACTTCTCCTCTATTGGAGGACGCAATTACTAGGGTAAGACCGCGTTTCCCACAGGAAACGACACTACATATTAACATAACCTTCACCTTGAATCCGCAAGGGCATATTCAGGGCCTCGGCCATGCTTATATCCTAGCAACAAGTCTCACCTCGGTAACGCCACACGGCCTTACGTACACATCCTCTCCATTAATCCGCAGGTGCATCTAGCGGTACTGCCGGAATTCCTCTCCAAACTAATCTCCAGTGGAGGTTTTTTAGTGAGTAGTACCTTAGGGTGAAGCTCACACTCCTGGCTGTGCCATCCCAGTACAGCTGGGGTAAGTCCATAAATGGATTTTTCCTCCACTTAAAAAAAAAAAAAACAGTTCACTCGACTTGCGGCGGAGACTTCGACGTGGAAATAACTACCAGCTACCAGAGCAGTCTTCAGAAGCAAGAAGAAGCGGTCCGCTGCAAAGAAGCAGCCACCGTTGAAGCGGCTCGGCATTGCCGTGGTGTAAACCAAAGGCTTACGCTTGCTCTCTGAGTATAGCGCTTAGTAGATTAGACGAGTAGGAAAACACGGTTTTAGCAAGCAGTCGCAAGACTCGCTTAAGCGCCTCCGGGTCCAACCCTCTGTATTTCCGGGCTTTTTAGCGCTGGCTAACTCCTCTATCTCTCTTCTTTTCCTCTTACTCCATTAGGATTAAGCCCCATACGCACAGACGCACACACGCATATACACACAGCATACACACTCACCAACAATATGGCAGGGAACACCAAAACACCCACGACTTCAACGACAAAGACTACCACCAGGACGCTACGTGGCAAATCCACCAAAAAACCAAATACACCTGCTCCTGTGGAAACACCAAACACTTCTTCACCAAACATCAAAGAACCCACACCTACCATTCCCACCTCACCGGTGGCCACCACCTCAAGCTTTCCAGTTGCCAGCACCTCAAAGGACATCACACCTAACACAGACACACAAGACAAAGAACCCACAGATACACTAACCACTAAAAGATCTGACCTGGTGCCGGTCATGATTAACAAAGGCCAGGCAACACACATTAGAAAAATAACACGAGACTTCGACAGTCTCAAACCAGTACACACTTACACCATATCCACAGCATGAAACAGCTGTGATTTTATGGTTAAACTATCATGCTTAAGTGACTACGAAATTTCGTAGAATACCTCAAGCATACCGGCGTACAATTCTACCTGTCGCCCCACCCCAAGATAGAACAGCTAGATTTGTACTTAAAGGATTGTACGCTGAAATCATCAGCGACGAGATTAAAGAAGACCTGGCCGACTTAGGGATAGAGGCGCTGAGAGATGTCCAAATGCGGAAACGTAATTGGCAGCGCACCCCCTGTCAATGTTCCTCATAGAGGTGGCAGGGACCCCCGAAACTGAAGCAAAAATTTTAAATCTCACACACCTAGCACACTTTCGAATTAGGGTAGAAGGGTATCGTACACACCCCGAACCAAAGCAATGCAGAAAATGCCAGAGACTGTGGCACCTGCAAAGCGAATGTAGGTCCCCATCCTGGGTATGCGCCAAATGCACAGGACCACACCCAACAGGTACGTGCTCCGTTCCACTCGCGGAATGGCTCTGCGTGTTATGCGGCCAGCAGGGCCACGGTGCAACTTGGCGCGGTTTCACTGTATGCCGCGCAGAGTGCACAAAAAGTATGCCTCAAGCCCGAGCGCAGCCACAGGGACCCCCCCTCCATGACAGTTAAAACATAAGCTAAGGCTGCCGCTAGAACGGAAAACGCAGGGTGGCTCATCAGGGATAGTAGAGGTCGACAGCGACCAGCCCCGTTAGCCGAGCCCTCTGCAGCTGTGGCTCCCCGGCTTGCCACCGAGGAGGGCCCAGCAGGTAATGAGCAACGCCCCAATCCTACACACACACGCACGCACGCACGCACGCACACACACACAAATTCCAACAAAACAGGGCTAGAGGGCTTCACCCTCCTGCCACAAAGTCGCTCGCCCCCCGCGGTAAGGGACATAAAGGCAATGAAGCAGGCTTGGCAAAACTGCTACACGTCCTGGGATTGCCCAGAGACTCTATTCCCAAGGATATTCTTGAGGAAAACCTAACAATGCTCGGGGCCTTATTAGAACAAGGTACAGACACCACACTTACACTACACTGGCTACTTGAACTGCTGACTGACCTACAAAGCTACAGCCATGGCTGAATCAGACACGTCACGGACAATACACTGGAACTGTCAGGGACTACGCCGTAAACGTAAAGATTTAACGGACTTTCTTCACACCAACTCAATACAAGTAGCCCTATTAAACGAAACCCATTTAGGGGACGTAGATAAATTTTCAATACCTAACTATACTATTTACAGGACTGATCGTAATCGGAGGGGAGGGGGGGACAGCAATAGCAATACAAACGAGCATCGGTCACCATCAGGTGCATATACCCCAATTAAACCGCCTAGAAGCGACAGCAGTAAAGATTAGCACCTTCAGTACAGAGATCATATTAATAGCTATATACAACCCACCAGGTGACATCGACACCGAAGATGTCCAAAATATTATGCAGCTAGGACCAAGAGTGATAGCGGCGGGGGAATACAACTGTAAGCACTATTTGTGGCGCAGTGCAAACCCCAAGGGACTTAACTACTAAATTATATCATCAACACTAACTTTCTTATTTTGGGGCCCAAAGAGCCCACCCACATACCTCATGTTAACAATCACGCGCCAGATATATTAGACTTAGCCATATTAAATATACCGTTTAACATCGAATGCACAGTAATGCATGAACTGACATCTGATCACCTACCAAAACTCCTTGAGGTTACACTTCCCTTGAAGTTTAAGAAAGAAGCCCCAACACTAAATTATAATTTAGTCAATTGGGAAGACTTCAATAACGTTTTAGAAAAATGCCTACCGGAAAGCGAAATTATTTCACCACAACAACACGACGAAGCAATATCCAAACTCGAATTGGCAATTAAGGTAGGAACTACAACGTGTGTCTCACAAAAATTTAGACCATCGATAAACGCCCAATATCCGTTAGACATAAAAATCTTACATCAGAATAGGAACAGACTAAGACGTAAATGGCAACAAATGCGAAATCCTTTACATAAACAAGACTACCATGATGCCAGAGAGGCCGTTACGGCCCGAACTAGGGAATTTATATCGAACCAATGGAATCAAACACTCGCAAACTTAAATCCAAATTCTAACTCTGTTTGGCGTATAGCTGAGTGCCTAACCAGAGCTAAAACAAACATACCACCACTCATACATGACAACACTGTTGCAGAAACTCCCCAGGCCAAACCTGAGGTATTTGCTGCCTCACTTGAGGTCTTCACACCAAACCCGGCTGAGGGTCTAGCGAACCTGCAAGAAATTCAAAGCATAGAGCAGGAAATACACGAAATAGACTACACTATCACACACAACAAAATGCGAAAAGCTAAGCCAGGAGAAATCGGCTGTATTATCAGGCACCTGAAAAACAGAAAGGCCCTGGGGCCAGATAAAATACCCAACATCGTTTTAAAAAATCTCCCACGTAGAGCACTAGAGCTTCTAGCAAAAATTTACACTTATACTCTAAACAGCGGCAGGTTCCCACCGCAATGGAAGATAGCGAACATAGTGATGATTGTAAAACCACATAAAAACTTATCACACGCCTCCAGCTATAGGCCAATTAGCCTACTGAACGCAGTTGGTATAAAGTACTGGAGAAAATATTTCTAAAGAGAATGAATTCCCACATAATAAAACACAACATACTCATTTCTGAGCAATTTGGCTTCAGATCTCAGCATTCAACAACACAGCAGCTTCTACGCCTTACTGAAGCCATATCTTAAGGTTACAATACTAACAAGTCGACTGGTGCCATCTTCTTAGACATTGAACGCACCTTTGATAAAGTATGGCATACGGGCCTAATTTACAAACTCAAATCGTACAACTTCTCTGATTCGACACTTGCCCTCATTAAAGATTATATTAGCGAACGTCGGTTCCGAGTAACTGTGGAGGATTCTCCCTCCTCTCTAAAGCCTATTAAGGCAGGAGTCCCACAAGGAAGTTTGCTCGGACCCACCCTTTTTAATTTATACGTTAACAATATGCCAGAACTTACACGCACTGAAAAATACATATACGCTGACGACACGACACTGGTAACTCAGTCTACTCAACCGCGGATAATACACCTGCGGCTACAGAATGCCCTGAATGATCTTGAACCCTGGTTCCGAAAATGGAGGATAAAAGTTAACTCCAGAAAGTGCCAATCAATTATTTTCACAAAAAGAATACAACATCGACATCCCAGGCACAAACAGCCACCGCTAGCGTATCATGGCGAAAGAATCGAATGGAGAGACCAAATTACCTACCTAGGGGTCACCATGGATCAAGGTCTCATATGGAAGAAGCACATTCAAAACGTCAGGGCCAAAGCAAATGGCCAACTGAACAGACTCTACCATTTGATAAATTTAAATAGCCAACTACAACTGAATATGGGTCTTACGCTATATAAAACATTAATCAGGCCAATACTGACGTACGCAGCCCGTCTGGGGATACGCTGTGAAGACACATATAAACAGACTGTAGACACTGCAAAACAGAATAATACGAATTATTGCAAAGGTTCCGCCGGTAGCTCCAGCTTATCGACTGCACGAGGAACTGAAGCTCCACTCGATCAAACAATTTATTAAACTACTCAGTTATAACTTATATGACAGAAAAGCAAAGAACAAAAACCCTCTAATTCGCGACTTAGGCGCATACGATACACAACATGGCATTCACAAAAGACCGCTCTCATTATTTGACAGAACTCTTGGCCTGGGGGACCAGAAACAAACATCCAAGAATACCTAAACAACTTAGTACCACCTTAAACATAAGCCATGGCTTAGCTAAAGACTACCGATAGACCAGTGGCCCTGGAAGTCCATGCTAGGGTTTGTTCTGGGGACTAGTGAAATTGACCAAGCCAATACACATGGACATGAGAAGACTATACTTAATTGCAAATATATAAACAAAACAATAATCTAGCAAGATTAGTTCACGTGACGTGGCACTATCTGCAACATTTTTGACAGGGACTACGCTCAATCCTGAACATATATCCAAAATATTTAGGTCTTATTTAGATAAGTTACATTAAATATATCCATATTCACATTTAATGCAAGCAAACCAAAGCCTAACGAATTGACGCCAGACTCAGAGCCGCTCCTGGCCTGATATCTTATCTAACTTATTCTTAAGCACTAACAATTAATGACACCGTCTTTATGTTTCAGGATCTCACAGATATCTTAGAAGACGGCGCCTCCGTCTGGAGGCACACCAAAAATACTCAACCAGATCCCACTCCTGAATTTCCAAGGTCACAAGTAGGACCTCGGTCATGCTTGTGCCCTTGGCGCCATCCTCACCCGGCCAATGCTTTGCGTGGCCGTAATATCCTCTCCCAGAATCCGCAGGTGCGATAGCAGTACTGCGGCACTTCCTCTCCCGAATTCTCACCGGTGGAGGCTTTTTAGTGGGTAGGGCTGACGGATCTTTCTCCGTCAGAGGAGTCCCACTCTCCGATCCCGGGGCTAGTGCGTAAATCCAGTTTTTCCTCCACTCGAAAAAAAAAAAAAAAAAACATTAGTTCCTTTTCCTCTAGCCTGTCAAGCGGACTGTGCTCAGATGCCTCACAGGCAGGCGGAAGAGCGCAGCCAGCACTGGGTGCACACCTCTCACGGGGCAATAGCGCCCATTTAAGGCTAGACATAACACTGCCCAAGACAATCGCCTGAGACACACGACACCTCTATTATACTGCCCAGATAAAGCCGCACTAAGCGGCTAGGTGCTGGGCAGCAAACACTCCGTCCAGGTAAACCTGGACGACTTGCTTCTTCTGCTGGTCTGCTGGATTTCATCAGATCCTGAAGAAGGCCATGGAGTTTGCAATGGCCGAAAGCTAGACATTTATTAATTTGACACGGCTGATCACCCGCGAAGCCTTGATTAATATAACTTTTATTAAATATTTAGGAATATGTATACAAAGTTTCAAACAAATTCATTGCAAACTGCAAGTTTTAGAGCATTTTGACCAAACAAAAATATTGAAAAATTTTAAGCAGAGAAAAATGAATTTAATGTTTTAGATAGAGTTGACATTGTTTACTTCTAAATTCCCCCACATTATATGCAGTGTTCTATTTACAATAATTTTGACCAAAAAAATATAATTACTGCACGTTTAGCTTCAATTTCTTCACATTACAAAAAAAAAAAAAAAAAAAAAATGTTGCTTTCTTTACAATTTACAAGTGATTGAAACTTTGTATTCTGGTTCCTTTACGAAGTTATATATGCTTCAAAATCCTTTCATGGAAGTGTTGAAAACAGTGTTGTTGTATAAATTAAGTTAATTGGGAGTCGATTAATAACACAAAACAACACAAAAACAAAACAACAAAAGTGAGTGTTGTTTTGTGTTATTAATCGACTCCCAATTAACTTAATTTATATATGCTTATTTGTCTATGTCTAATGCTACTACAGGAGAAACTTTAATGAATATAATAGAGTTTTTATTGATTTTTTGTCAAATTTTTATTTTCAACACCAGTAATTAAGTTCCTAATACTTAACAAAATTCATGTGAAACTTAAGTGTCTGGACGATTTTGAATATTAATAACAGCTAAAGATTAGACACAGAAAATGTAGTTAGATGTAAATTTAAACAAATATTTATTTGTTTTAAAACCTTCTTGCACTATATGAAGGCCATACAGGTAGTTAATTTTCTTATTATTTTAATTTGGTCACTTTCAACTGTTTCCGTGCAGAATTTTGTATGTTCATTACACCCTGGGCACACTGCCCAGGTCTTTGGCTATACCTACCAGGGCTTATATTGCTTGCTGCAACTTTTACCTTAACATTAGAGTAGCTTTACAACCCACTGCAGTTTCCAAACTCAATGGCTTCATTGAATTTTACCTCCGTACCCTCAAATCCACAAATTATACTATTAAATATCTTATTCCAAGTTTCTCTTTAAGTACATAATCTTAATTTTCATTATTATTGCAGACAACTTCCTGCCACTTAATTCAGCTTTATCAATAAGTAATGTAGGTGTTGTGGTCATTTTAGGTTGTTTTTTTTTCACCTAACCTTTCTCCTTTATCATGCTGCAAGCGTAACTCTCGGCCGAACATTAAGCTGGCTGGTGTCATGTATCGACGAGCGGTAGGCCAGCAGGAACAGTGGCACCTTGACGTCGCAGTCTTCCTGATGATGGCTGGCCACACCCCCCGGAAGCAAAATAGCCAGCAAAGGAGTATGTGTGGAACTTGGTGGACCATCTCCACGACACGCATGAAGACCGATACGACAGGCAAGGCAATAGCCAAAGGTTCCAGCAAGGTGACTTGGTCTGGTTGTACCGCCCTACCCGGACCAAGGGATGCTGCCCGAAACTTCAGCAACCATGGCAAGGACCATACCGGTTAGTGAAGAGGATTAACGAAGTGGTCTACCGCATCCAGAAGGTGCCCTGATGAAAAATGTTGGTGGTACACCTGGATCGTCTGGCCCGTTACGATAGTGCTGTTCGGGACTTCCAGCCTTGAGGAGGGAGCAGTGTCGCAAACACATTGTTGAGGCAAGGTGGTGCAAGGGACGAGTTCAAAGGGACAGACAGTACAGTGAGGAGATAAAAGCTTACCGAAACGATGGGGGGGGGGGGGGATTTCTGGAGAGTTCGTCTTTGTTCTAACGCCGTCCTGATTGTTTGAGAACATTCCACGAATTTCTGGAATAGTGAGTAACTATAAAAGGAATCGCCACAGTCAGTCGGTAATTGGACGCATGTGCGTGAACAGCTGTAAAAGTGAACTCTAGTGGTCGATGACCTTGCAAGTTGTAAATGTAATTGTGATGTAATTCTGCTACTGTAGAGGTTGATAAAGTGTGTTTCTACAGAAATAAAGAGCAATTTTTAGTGTTTGTAACCTGGACTTTTAATTTCACGAACCCACAAAGTCACAATATTCACAAAACCACAAGGCTTACAGAGCAAGCAAAAAGAATTCTCAAGCAGGCGATTTAAATGTGAAAATTCAACCAATTGCAATGAGCTAACAAAGGAGATTAAATGGACTCGTGCACCTGGACACAGGCATTTTAATTTTGAGTAGTGGTCTTCAAATTGTGCAAGGGCATAAATTATGGCAAATTCTGAAACTACAATATAATTTTAGGGCAAAAACAGAAAATGCTATTTTTTTGTTGCCATTTTTGTTGATTTTTCATGATGCCTCTCGTTAAAATCACACAACTACAAAATGCTTAAGTACAATAATGCAAAAGAGCTCTTTGATTTTGTATGCTCACATAAAGAGGTCAGGAGAAAGGGCATGCCCCAGGATCAATGTGCCTTATATGGTAATAAGGATACTGAGCACATGACGTATGGAGAAAAACATTTATACCTGAAAAGTAGATTAAAATTAACAGAAAATGTGCAAAGCTTTTTCTTCCATTAAGCTAGCAAGAGATTGGATTATTTTTAGATAAGAGTTAAAAACAAGTAGAATTGTAGTCAAAAGACAGAACACAGTTTCCTATAAGGGTTAGTTAGGTTACAAGTATATTGTGACAAGTACATCTTAATGCCTTTGTCACTAAAATTGTTACCTCAATGCATTCACCTTCTCTTTTACATAAACACATCTTTTTAATGTTCCTTTATGTTGTTCAAGCAAACTTGTGCTGCTTGCAATTTTTCAAATGTACATGCAAGGGTTACCTTTTACAGCTAGAGGGCTGACAGAACCATAAGTAAAAATAAATTACATAACTTCAGGTTTGAGAGAAAGCACTCAATATAATGAAACAAAGTGGAGGGATGTTAAAGGGCTCAGAATAAAAGACAAATAGTTCAGTTATTAAATACAAGTGATACTGACATGATAGTGTTTTACCTTGTGGAGAGAAAAGAAAGGTAGTGGTTGTCAGGCGCAAGTGATTTATAAGAGGCAGTTGGTGAGGTGGTAACTGTATAGTAATGTATTAGTTGTCATAAGGGGGGCATGACAGCCCTAAGAGGGCCAAGGCCTACCAACCCGACTGCCAGCCTCATGCCCACTTACACACAGCAGAGGTGGGCGATTATCCAACTGATACGGGGAGGAGATGTAGTCAGTATCTTGGCATCCCACAGCCAGAACCTTGGTTTTCATGACCAGGGCCACTTACCTATCGTAAGCTCCTCACTTTCCTCACGATGCTGAGAGGGCACTGTACCTATACCCGGGACTTAAAATCTGCACCCCATGGGTGGGATCAATCCCAGGCTGCCTTCTGTGGCAGGGAGCCAAGGCATGCTGCCTTAGCCCACTACGCCATGGCGCAAAACATCATAAGAGGGGATGGATGTGATTAATACAGCAATACAACACAAATTGTTAAATAAACTAGGTCAAGATGAAGAGTGATGAATTACTGGCACGTAAGGAATGTATATCATTGACACAGACAGCTTGTATGTACAGCGTTAGTTAAAAGTCTTGTACCACCTAAATGTTTGATGCGTGAATCTTGATGTATAGATATTCATATACAGTGAACTCAATGATTTTTTGCAACTTTCAGCTTAAATTTCTAGTTTTAAATAGAACATCCTATATTTTAATGATGTTTGGAGTAACACTGATGAATAATTAATATAACATTTTAGTCTGGTTTTTTCATTCTATGGCACTTTTTCATTTTTCATGGACCAGTTTGGGGAGCCATTACTTCCATTTTCAACCTCAAAAATCCAACTGTTGGTTGCAATTGCATGTGATCTGCCTTCTGGTGGTGGAACAATGAATTTCTTTATAGAATTTAATAAATTTAAACTCTAATAAACAAATTCTGATTAAATAAACTCTACATGGAATGTAAATCAGTTGTCATACCAGCATGTTGCCTAGTTAACTCAGTGATAGAACAGCCATGCAGAGTGGTTGTAATCCTGACTACAGTTCTAATTCTAACTTTCAAATGTTTGTCTACACACAGTCTGGGTGTATTAGGACAATGAGCCATCACTGATTCTCCTTATAAATGGGAAACTATAATAAAAAAAGTACCTTAAAAGGCCCACGACTTAAGTACTTATAAATTGTAAGTCACCATTGTGGTATGTGACTTTGAATTGAGATTTCCTCGTTGGTTTGCTGTGAAGATGTGGATCGGTTGGACAACTGAATGTCATTAGCATGTTGCCATGGTAGCTCATGTATGAAGCAGAAGTTCCAAGTTCCAAAACTCAGCTATGGCACTGAATTTTTCCACCTCTAATTCTAATCTCAAATATTCACTTACACTACATTTGTGTGTGGTTTAGAACAATCAATAGTGCTGATTACCCTTATATATGGAAAACTATTATAAGGAAGCATTTTGTGTTGTTAAGCCTATATATTTTATTTTACAGTAATGAAATTCACAAAACTGAACATATGGGTACCTCTTTTTAGTTAGTTCATTAATGGAAATTAATCATTTCTTTACACTAGCCGTATATAGGCTAAGGTTTTTGATAAGAGTCAACATGAAAAATTCAATGCTACAGCCGGGACTTGAACCACAGATCTCCCGGCTTCCGTCCAATCACTCCAACCCATTGAGCTACCATAGTCAACGTGCTGTCATGACATTAAATTCTCCATCCGACTCATATATTTCCCCAGTTGACCACTAGGGGCTCTCGTATCCAAAATACACCCTTTGTGGCGACTTACTATTGTAAGTCCCATAGCCAGGATTCTAACCACACATCTCCAGTCTCCGTCCAGTTGCTCTTAACCATTGAGCTACCATGGCCAGACTTGGATAGGTAGAGTCAGACTGAAACATTCAATGCCATAGCCAGGATTTGAACCACAGATCTCCTGGCCTGCATCTTTAGCCTACATAAGACTAGTGTGGAAGAACGATTAATTTCCTTCAATTAAGCTAATAGTGTAGATAGAGTCAGACTAAACAATTCATGGGATTGAATTTCAGTCTAATTCTATCTATCTAAATCATTGCCTACATATGGCTAGTGTGGAAGAATGATTAATTTCCATCAATTAACCTATTATTAATAGTGGTTTAACTATGAAACCTGAGACTTAGTACTTACAGTAGTAAGTTGCCACAAACAGTGCATATCTCTCAGTATATGAAAACCCCTTGTGGTTTACCAAGAAAAATACAACTTAATTGGAGAATTTAATGTCATGCTGGCAGGTTGGCCATGGGAGCTCAATGGTTAAGAGCAGCCAGACGAAGACCAGAAGATCAATAGTTTAGCTATGATATTGAATTTTTTAGTCTGGCTCTACCTATGCACACTTTAGCCTACAGAACAGCTAATGTGGAAGAACAATTAACAGTAGTATATCTCCGAAGTTCTCTGCAAGCAATTAACTTCATATGCCAAGATTTGTGTTAATCAATCAAATACTTCTAAAGTTGTTTAGTTGGTACAGGACTTTTATAACTCTGTAGAAGTGAGGTAATTATGGCGCTGCAGTTGCTCCAGTTACTGTAATATGCATATAATAATTTTGCTGTAACTATAAAATGGAAATAAATTATTCATTCACACTATTTGCTGTTACTCTGATCTTGGATAGAACTGCTGAACATTCACATAAAATATTCTTAAGATTAGCATTAAAAATATTAAGGTAAAACAGCAGAAATTATAAGAAAAATACATGAAGAGGTAACAATTTTACAACACTGTCCAGATAAATGAAACTATGTATTCTACGTTTCAATTAATTCCTTTTTGTACACATATGCAGTTATTTGTACTTATGAGTTGCATTGCCTTTAAAATTTGACAAATCACTGAATCTGTCTTTTATGAGTAGAGCCCAGATTTGTATGCAAAATACATTACTATGGTAGACACAAAATTTAATGGTAGCTGAAGGTTGACCACTAGTAGTGAAGCGTGACATTGCCATATGTAAAAGGGTGGGGAGAAGCTATATGCAGTAACAAGACAAAATGAAAATACTTTATAGGGTATTACTGTAGCTGTCAAGTAAGCATAAACCTGTCATGTATGCCAAGTTGTGTTGACCAACTCCTGCCGCCAACCGCCATTAAATTTTACGTCTGTCAAAATATGCATGAAAAACTGTAAAAATGTGCACCATTATATGCAAAAATGAAATTAATAAGACTTCTGAGGGTTTTTTTTAAGGGAGGCGGTGTATAATCTAACCTTATTCATAGTTGTTGTAGGAGATGTGCAAAGTTGCCCTGGGGTTTTCTTGTGTGAAGTTCGTACGTCTGTCAGTGAACAAGTCCTTTCTACATTACATGATCTCACGGATGCATGTGACACCACAACTCTTTCTTCAGTGAATTCCTTTTGTTAGTTTTTTCTCTATCACTACAGATTTGACAGATTCTTTTGTAGCCAGGATTTTAATACCCAACCAAACTTATAAAATGCAATTTTAGCAACACTGCAAGTTTCTGCCAGTGTAGCCAGGATTTTAATACCCAACCAAACTTATAAAATGCAATTTTAGCAACACTGCAAGTTTCTGCAGACAGTATATTTGAAATTTCACCTATCAGAGAAAGTGAATAATCTAAATAATTATTTCAGATCTCCAACTGTTATAATTTCAGGTAATTTCAACAACCAGCTATGAATATATTGGATCTTATTCTCAATGTAATCAGCTAAAGCAATGCTTTCGCATTTAAGACGACCTGGATGTGAACTGCCAGGTTTTCAATGCTTATATCTCTGTAAACACTGTATATGTTCAAACCATACTTGGTATGGAAGTCTACTGCAATACTCTCAAGATATATCTCAAAGAATACTAAAATTGGTTCAATAGTTTGGCCACAGTTAAATTGTGATTATTTTTAAAAAAAAGATAAATTTGAATTTAGGTGCACATATATACAGAAACATACTACATGACAAAGCAAAAAGATGTACTGGAAAAAGTTTGCAACACAAAGATGTTTACCTGAGCTTATCGTACATACACAGTGAGTCTAGTGTCTGTATACTCTGTTCAGATATAATCATGTCTTCTGGACAGCAATGTGTCATACATCAGCAGACGCGAGAAATCATATCATATAGACACATGCAGCTTCCAATCGCTCTATTTGCATTTCATAACCTACTGTACTTCTACTTATTAATATTTCACTCTTCTAATTGACCAGATAAGACCTGATAAGGAATGATCGCAGCGCTGGTCACCTGAAGGTCAATATCCCTTAACGCTCTGTCGAGTAATACATTATAAAAATCTTTTTGGCACATGTTTCAATCAAGCATATAGAGGGGTACGTGTTTTGCCTAAAAAGTATAAAGTAAATGTAGAAAAAAATAAATGTATCACTTAGTTAAAATAATTACTCAAATATTTCATTAAATCTAATCATTGTACAATTTTAAACTTCAGCTTAATGACATAATTTAATAAACCTGCTAGGGGATGTAGCTAAGAACATACTTAAAAGGTGTACAAAATTTCATGGCTGTAGCTTTACTGGTTTTGAGAAAAGTGATCTAAATATCAAAATATCAAGTTTCCAGAATAATGGAAAATAAAATTGCTAAAAGTTGTAACTCAACAATGAAGTGGTTCAGAACATTCCAGGTACATAATCCTACTCATTTTGGCTTTCTCTGTCCTCTACCTTCTTTTTCTCTCTTCTTCTGACAGTTGTGACTTCCTTTGTCATTTCTTTAGCTGACATTTCTGCTTCGCCAACTCGCTGTCGATCAGTGATGGTGAGGGTTGTAACTTGACTCTGCTTCTGGCTCCATCATTGAAACATATCATTGCATCCTTTGCACCAACTTTTAGAGAAGTCATGTCTACAAACCAGTTTTTGGAAGTCATTCCCATAAACAGCTGTTGAAGGACTCGTTGGGATTCTGAGTACGAGCATATAAAGTTGAGGGTTGGCAAGATCTCTGTAATTATTGCCACAGGAAGAGAATGTTTATGAGTGTGCTGTTTTCCTGCAGCTTCACTTACTTGATATTTGCACCAAGAGCTGGACATACCCCAGGCTGTGGATTTACATCAGTTGAGATCCTAAGAAATAAGGTGGCCCATACCGCCTTCTTCATGTCCTCTAGATTTCCTGTGTTTCTTCTGATAGCAAGATCATAATACTCAGCGAGATTATTCATTCCACTTTTTGTGAGATGATGAGAATATATGGCAGACAGTCTCTAGGACCAATGTAGCAACTACAAGATTGCATTTGCACATAATTGTTTAAGCATCACTGTACATATTATCTTTAATTGTTTTTTATATATTCTCTTGTATTTCTAATGTTAATCTTGACGAGTCATCTGTTTACTGGGCTCTTGCCCAACCAGTGTAAATGTTTATGACGAATAAATTATTCTATTCTATTCTATTCTATTCTCTTGCCATCTGAAAGTTTTACCCCACTTTTCTCTGTCTGGCACTCATGTGCTTCTGTACAGGGCCTATACATTCCATTTTCTCCACTGGTGTTTCTTCATAACGTTTATTCTTTATTACACAATTGAAACCCTTCATCACAAAGATAACCAACGTATCTTACACCATGAACAGCTTCAGACACCTTGACTTTCCATTCTCCCATTGCTACCTTTAAAATTTTGCATGCAGTTGTAGTCTTCCTCTAGTTTATTTGTACATCCTTGGCAGTATTTGGTGAGGCATTTACTTGACCTGTATCAAGCGATGTGTACAGGAGCCATCAAAGGCTGCTATAATGTACCATTATAATGATCCATTGTCAAGATGGCGACGTGTAGTTATGGCACGCGAAGTAAGTCATTGAAAATCAGTGAAAAGAGTGGTATTAATGGCAATAAAGCAAAAAGAGATTACAGCAACAACAATTTCAATGACGGAGAAAGCCACAGAAATGAAGACAAGACTGGGGAGGAACCCTTAATAGAATTAAAGAAACAAAATCAACAAGTGGAAGAACCGCCATCTCGGAATGGAACAACACGTGAAGCGGAGGTCATAGCGTCGCTTCAAATCATCGTGAACTTATTGAACAAAGACTTAAAACAGGCTCATGAAGAAATAAGAACCTTAAAGACTGAAAACAACGAACTCAAAACGGAAAATCATCTCCTGAAGGAAAAAGCTAAACACAGAGATGACTCAAATAAAATTGTGATGAAAATGAAGGAGCCTATTCCTACAAGCAACAGGTTTACTTTGCTATCGTCATTCGATAGTGAATCTCAGCTTTCCGTTGATGAAGGACTCACTGCAAATACTGGTCTGCAGAAAAAGAAGAAAGAAACAGCAGTAAGTTCCAAATTCAAGTGGATTAACCCTAACCTCAAAATCAGGAAACATGAAGGGGAAGGAACGGACAAGCCGGAAACGGAAAAATGCAAAGTGTTAGTGCTTGGGGATTCTATTATTAAACATGTAAATCTGGATGGGGTTAAGTTGAGGTCTCTAAGTGGAATAAATGTGCAGCAAATGTGTGGTAAACTCAATGATCCCAGCATCACTGGAAGACCAGAAGATACCGAAGTGGTTGTGCTACATGTTGGTACAAACAATCTAAAAAACTCGCGGAATGCCGAAGAGATTCTGGGTAACATGTACAATCTTATACGTGCGACCAAGAAGAAGTTTTCAAATGCTAAACTAGTAGTGAACACTATAGTGAGAAGGCGTGATTTAGGTGATAGGTATGTAAATAGTATTAATGAAAATATTAGATGGGCATGCCATGCTCTAAGAGCTATTTATGTGGACCTAGACAAGAAGCTGGACTACTCGTGCCTTGGCAAGGATGGTCTACATCTAAACAGAAAAGGGTCGTTTACACTGAGTGAAGCTATAAAAGATGTAATAGGTGTAGTATGTAAAAGTCGGGTAAATTAGAAACGTATGAAGAAGGTGAAAAGCATGTAGGCTTTGATAGCAATCCTCCTGAGAAAACAAATACTGGTGTAAATACTAGCTGTAAAATTAGTAACAATAGTAAATTCAACCTATCAATCTTCCACCAAAACATCCAAAGCATAAGGAACAAAAAGTGTAATACTGAAGTACTATTAACATCTGCTTTAAAAAACTCTACAGCAATTTGTTTAACAGAACATTGGTTGGGAGAAGATGAAACTGAGTATTTTAATATACCTAACTATGTGCTAGCATCTTCCTTCTGTAGGTCAAACAAGAAAAATGGTGGATCATGTATATATGTAAATGAATCAGTTAAATTTAGGGAGATTGTTATGTTTAAATACTTAAACCAGGAGGAACACTTGAAGCCAGCATGTGTGAACTATTAAACAGCAAACTAATTCTTATTTGTGTGTACCGAAATCCCACAAGCAATACCAAAATTTTCCTTCAAAATTTAGAAATCATTCTAGACTTCTTTAAAAAGACAAAAAAATCTGTAATTATAGTAGGGGACGTGAATATAAACTATTTAACAGAAAACGCAAATAAAAAGCAGCTGCAAAATGTCTTTAATATGTATGGAATGGAAAACATAGTTAAATTACCAACCCGTGTCTCGAATTCGTCTTATTCTGCGATTGACCAAGTAGTGCTGAATATAAATAAGTGGAAATATGAAATTCAGATTTTTGACACAGCCCTGTCAGATCATTACGCACAAATGTTAAAATTAGTTGTCCCAGTAGATCAGCATAACCCAAAAAACAGAATGCAAAAAAACTATTCAAAAAGGTTAGACTTGCTAATGATGACAATCTAAGCTATCTAAATTTTCTATTAAGTAAAGAATCTTGGGAAAGCGTGTACACTGAGCGAAATCTAAACGATGCCATGAATGCATTTTTGGACACATTTGATTTTCACTTTGTAACAGCCATACCAATAGTTAAAGTAGCAATGAACAAGCTAGGTAATAAGTGGATCACAATAGGAATCCGCAAATCTGGTGATAGATTAAAATTCTTGAGCAAATTCATGAAGGAAAACAAGACTACACCGGATTTTAAGGCCTATTATGTAAAATATCGAAATATATATAATAAAGTTATAAGAGCAGCCAAAAAGTTACATAACGATGAAACAATAAATAAAGCAGTTAATAAAACTAAATCCATATGGCAAGTAATTAAGCACAAAATAAAAAATGGACCCAAATTGAAAGAAAATTACCATCTAGAAATTAATGGCCAAAAAGTAAGTGATCCTAAACAAATTTCAGAATTATTCAACCAGTTTTATTCAACTGTAGCGGAGAAACTGTTAAATACTCATTCTCTAGGAAAGAAGGAAAGATTAAGTGTAAAGAAAAATGAACATAGCATGTTTTTAATTCCAGTAACAGTTGAGGAAGTTAAAGATGTTATAAAAAAATTGAAGAATAAGAAATCAGTAGGAATAGACGGTTACTCTAACTGCATCAGATTAGATTAGATTAGATTGATTTGCGTTCAGTAGGTTCACTTGTAGCCAGAAAAGGCTGTGAACATTGAACATGTCTAGAGGTATAAAGTTTAATAGCGTATATATGTACAAAAGTTAACATAAGACACATGTTATAGTACACAGGCAATATGAACAACAATATGGAAAACAAGGCAGGGATAATTATATTTGATACAAAATGAAACACTTTTTAAACCAGCTTTCACTTGGCTTATGCCAGTACGTCTCAACCTTTTTGCAATGGATACCATTCTTGTTATTTATTAAATACATATAGATTAAAAATAAACTTTCAGCTTGCATCAAATATTTATAAGTAATGATTTGTCATTGGAATAGTTAAATACTACTTATAGAGCTACAGAAGCATTATCAGGATAATTTGTCATTCAGATAATCTTGTACAGAATAAAAAGATTTTGAGCAAAGGTACTCTCTAACAGCTTTTTTAAAAGCACCGAAATTATCAACTTTTTCTTTAAGAACATTAGGAAGTGCGCCAAATATTTTGATAGTTTCATAATACACACCTTTCTGGAAGCAAGAAAGTTTAGCACTGGGATAATGGATATTATACTTTTGTCTAGTGTTTATTTTGTGAATTACATTATTTGTTGCAAATAAGGCACGATTGCATACAAAGAATTTTAGGATCGAGAATATATACATGCAAGGAAGCGTTAATATCTTCAATCTTGTAAAAAGATCTTTACAGGAGCATCTGGTGTGGGTGTTAGTAATGATTCTTATAACCCTCTTTTGCATAAGGAATATTTTTTTACTTTCTACTGAGTTGCCCCAAAATAATATTCCATACTCCATAATAGAGTTAAAGTATGCATAATATACCAATTTAAGTGTGTCAATAGAACTCACATTAACCAGCTCTCGGATAGCATAACAGGCAGAGCTAAGTTTAGGTAAGATAAAGCATTGCTCCTTATTCCTAATTGAACCACTGACGTACTTGATAAATCTTTCACTTTCAAGTGGGACGTTCCCCAACAGGTTAAAAAAAGGTAAAGTGAAACCCATCTTTAAAAAAGGTAACAAAGGGGAGGTAGGAAATTACAGGCCAATTTCCATAATTTCAACTTAGCAAAGATCTTCAAACAAATAATGTATAAAAGAGTAACAAGCTTTTTGGAAACATTTAAAGTAATTAATGACAATCAAAATGGTTTTCGAAAAAATAAATCAGCAAGTTCTGCACTGATAAATTTCATTGAACAAGTGTATGAAACACTAGATAGTAAACAACTAGGGATATGCATTTTTTTAGATCTTACAAAGGCGTTTGACCTGGTTGATCACAAACTTTTATTAGAAAAATTATCCTCATATGGCATAAGGGGGTTAGCTTTAGATTGGTTCAGATCTTATCTGGAGAATAGAGAGCAATCGGTGGAAATACAGTATTTTGATAGCGAAACGAGTGAAGTTAAAACTCAGATTTCAAGTAGTGCTATAATGAAATGTGGGGTCCCTCAAGGTTCGGTGCTTGGACCTCTTTTATTTATAGTGTACATTAATGATTTGGCTGATAATGTAGAAAACAGAACCAATATAAATGTTACACTTTTTGCAGATGATACAAATATTTTTATCAAAGGGGTGAATAAGGAAGGGGCAGAAGTACATATTGAAAATAATCTAAAATATATTCAAAAATGGTTTAGTGCCAATATGTTAATATTGAGTAAGGAGAAAACAGCAGCCCTAAGCTTCTATAATAAAATGAGTGGAAGTCAATTGTATCCAAAATTAATGCTGGGACAAGACCAAATACATTACGTACAAACTATCAAATTTCTGGGACTAATACTAGATGAAAATTTAAATTGGGAAACTCACATAGAGGCATTGACGAAAAAGCTTAGTAAAATGTGTTTCTTAATGAGGGCGATTACAGGCATGTCAAGCTTGAAAGTTCGGAGAATAGTGTACTTTTCATATATACACAGTTTGTTGGCATATGGTATAATTTTTTGGGGAAATTCTAAAGACAGTATAAAAGTATTCAGATACCAAAAGAAAATAATTAGAATCATAGCAGATGTCTCAAGCACAACTAGTTGTAAGCCATACTTCAGTAAATTAGGTATCTTACCACTGCCAAGTATATACATATATGAAACTCTTGTACATATGAAAGCAAGCCTAAGTTTATTCAAAACAAATTCTGAAATTCATATACACAACACTAGAACAAAGAATGATTTATTTGTGAAGTCACACAAAACAAAGATGTATGAAAATAGTTTCACATATGCTGGCTTACATCTTTACAATAAGCTACCTGAATCTATAAAAAAGATTGAATCACAACATCAATTTAAGAAATTGTTATTAAACTTCCTTAGAGCCAATAGCTTCTACAGCGTGGATGAATTTTTAAATTTGTAAATATTTAGTTAGCTACCTTAATTATAAATATTGTACTTAGTTTTTAATTTGACGTGTCCTATAACATGAACATGTTTTAATGGATGAATCAATAAATCAAATCAATTAAATCAAATCAATGTTACTACTTCCAGCTTTGCTTCATCTGCAACTGATTTCATTGATTGTTCACTATTTTCATGGAGAGCATTATGTAATATTTTGTTGTTTAAAGGAGAAGTTGGCAAGTCTATCATGACACTAAATATTTGTACAGATTTTCTGCCTTTACCTGTACATCACATAGCATATTGTGACTGTGGGTTCGTGAAGTTAAAAGTCCAAGTTACAAACACTAAAAATTGCTCTTTATTTCCGTAGAAACACAATTACGTAACATACACATACAACTTGCAAGGTCATCGACCACAAAAGCGTTCACTTTTACAGCTATTCACGCACACGTGTCCAATTACCGACTGACTGTCCCCAGTGGCGGGCGGCGGTTCCTTTTTATAGCTTACTCATTATCCGGAATGTTCTCAAACAATCAAGATGGCGCTAGAGGAAAGATGAACTCTCTAGAAATCCGTCTCCTTCCCCCCACTGTTTCGGCGAGCACTGCACTGTCCGTCTCTTTGAACTCATCCCTTGTGCTGCCTTGCCTCAACAAATCCATTTAGAAGCTCTGAAAGCTTCCTAATATTTACTACTATATAGCCACTGTCACTGTTTACAATATTAGCATCCTGTTTGTCATTTTGAACATTGCAAAACTTTCTTTTGGAAGCACTACCTAATAAAATCATAACCTTATTTTCTGGGGTTAGTGGAACTTCATTGTCTGTGTTATTTTCACATTTAGAGTACTGGTTTCCTCTAAAGCTATGCTTTGGATTGAATTTTTTGATTCTAACCATATTTATATGCACTTTGAAAGAAGTAGAATACCTAAATCACTAAAAAAATATGAAAAGAATGTGAAAATACACTTTGAATCTTTTGGAACACTCTTTGTTTACACACACTGAAAACAAATGACTAACATATTCCAGGACTTTCAACAAACGAATGCACAGCTTTCTAAGCCTTAGCCTAAATTGCTACCTGTCAAAAGTTTACAAAAAGTATTTTATGGATAACAGAAGCAGTGACAAAGCTGGCATTCACAGGCGGTGTGGTCACAGTGCCGCCATCTTTAAAACCCAAATTTAAAGCCTTTAGAGATTGAAAACTACGCATAAACCTTACATTTTTATAATCAGAAAGAATCAGGCTTTTCAATGGTACATAATTTGAAAAATCAATTTTTTGACATATTCCACATCCGGGTCAGAAATTTATTACTGTTAAGGATAAATAATAGTTATGGATAAAACACCATCAAATTAAATTAATTTATTACTGTTTTTACTTTACCAAAATGTTCACCATAATATGACATAGCCTGTAACCACGCACGCAACCTAGTTGAAACTGACTCAGGGGCTAAAGGCATATGCGAAAATAGTTGACAAAATAGGTAAGAGTCAGATTGAAAAATTCAATGCTATAACCAGGATTTGAACCACAGATCTCCTGGTTCCTGTCCGGTTCTCTTAACCATTGAATACACGGCTGGTGTGGAAGAACATTTAATTTCTATCAGTTCACAAAATGAACTCTTAAGTGGTCCCTTCACTAACACTCTTAACACTACAGACAATTAATAACTGGCCTCTAAATGCAACAGCGATACGATGCAAACCACGGGCAAGGCAAGTCTGATGAAATAATTTGGGTTAAAGAGCTTTCAATTCAGTTCTTGCTTTTACCTAATGTGGAGCATCATTAATAAGAAATAAAAATGTATTATTATACTGTACTCCATCTGCTCATAAGAACGCTAAGGAGCTATTGAAACATTTGGCAACCATACTGTGATTTATCCTGTCAAGTTCCTAAATGTTCAAGAGGAATGATTTGCTACTTGCTTTCACTGAACTCACTATTGCACTAGTAACACACTGTCCTGCAGTGTCTCGCACTTCATCTATTGAAATCCAAATTTTTTTATGTTCTGCATTTTACAAATTACATCCTGAAAACAATGTGGTACATAGTTTTTGGGTAATTTAGACTCATCTGGGACCTTTTTGTTTGCAACAAACTCTGAAGCTGCTCATTATTCAGTTTTCACAATGGAATGTAGGCACTCACTAAAACCAAACACAAGTCTATAGAAAAACTGTCGCTCAAAAACTATTGCTCAGCTCCTTGGCTTTTAATTGTTGATTTAAAGAAGACTTCTTAACCGGGTCCTTATGGTATGCTGCACAACTTCAAACTTCTTATATGCAGAGACACTCTTTTCACATACCAGGTAAAACAATATCTACCATAAATCCTTTCATGGAAGTGTTGAAAACAGTGTTGTTGTATAAATTAAATTAATTGGGAGTCGATTAATAACACAAAACAAAAGGGAGTGTTGTTTTGTGTTATTAATCGACTCCCAATTAATTTAATATCTACCATCTTCACTAAAAATATTACTTCCAAACTCATTTACATATCTGCATACCATGGCAGATTGAGATGCATTTCTCAAACTAAAGCACTAATAATTTCCTCAATTGTCAACTACTGAAACACAACAGAGCTCTGAATCAACTTTTGACCCAAGAAGTTGATATGTGATGGAAAACGAGGATGCATAAACCATCTGAAGACATGGATATAATTAAACATGCTGATTACCTGTTTAAATTTAAGGGTAAGTCAATTAAACACTAAACAACACTAACATGTTTCAGAGGCTACTTTCCTCCATTGTCAACCAGACATTCATATTAATTTATTGCATCCGTAAATCATACAACTCATGATGTGGAATTGTCAAATTACTAACTACACAAAAAATAGTAACAAGAAACAAGAATTACAATAAGTTGTTAAGCATAATAATCAAATAAATAATTAAAATTTACATTCCTTTTATTCCTACCCTTTGTCATTTAAATAATCATCTACTGAGTAGTAACGCTTTTGTAACAAATACTTCTTTGACGTGTTTTTAAACTTTGTGAAGGTGATGTGGAATTGTCAAATTACTAACTACACAAAAAATAGTAACAAGAAACAAGAATTACAATAAGTTGTTAAGCATAATAACCAAATTAATAATTAAAATTTACATTCCCTTTATTCCAACCCTTTGCCAATTAAATACTCTTCTACTGAGTAGTAACACTTTTGTAACAAATACTTCTTTGATGTGGTTTTAAACTTTGTGAAGGACTCAATGTTTTTTATTTCAGTTGGCAGTTTATTGTAGATATGAATTCCGTTGAATTTAAAACTGTGCTCATACATTTTCTTTTTATGATAGGTGACATGTAAGTTTGAACTATTTCTCGTGTTATGGTCATGAATATCATTGCTTTTTTGAAATTTATCTAAGTTCGTTTTAACCTGTACTATTATTTCTAAAAGGTAAATGCTTGGTAATGACAATATACCTAATTTTTTGAACCATTGCTTACAACTATCTGTTCTCTTTAAATTCATCATAATTCTAATTATCCTTTTTTGGATTCTAAATACTTTGATAATGCTACTGGTTCTCTGTGGTGCAGCTGGCAATATTTTGTCATAGGTCTCCTCTGGTGGCAGTTCGAGGAACTTGCTGAACAAATCTTTTTTGGAGGGTTTCGAAATTGAATACTTTATTTTATTTTTTGGAATGAAAATTTGTTCCTATGTGGACAGTTTTTGTTTTCCTGTTGTATGTTTAGGTAGTTTTAGTTCTGGATTTATGTTGTGGTTTTTTCCCCCAAAAATGTGTGGCAACTGCTGATTTTTCTAATTGTTTGTATTTTATGTTCCTAAAGTGTTCCTTTGATCTTTTTTCTAAATTACTTTTGGTTTTTCCAATATAAATTTTACTACAGTCACAGCATTCAATTTGATATATACCAGATTTTTTGTTAGATGCAATGGCATCCTTGATGTTTGAGCATATTAGGTTTTTTAAGGAGTAACGATTGACTAGTGCTAGTTGAATGTTTGGTTTTTTGAATACTTTTTTGAATTTATCATAGGCCCGAGTGTAGTAAGTGAATTTTTTTAAGGTCATTTTAGTTTCTGTAGCTGAGAGGGTTGTGGTTTCTGTTAGTAGCTTCTTCTAGTTTGCTAAGTTCACTTTTTTGTCTACTAATGATTTGGGAAAGTCATTTTTTGTGCTATTTCATTTCTTTTTTTTTTTTTTTTTTTTTTTTTGTATTCTGTTTTGTATTCTGCTGTGAGAGGGATGTTGACCAGTGTGTGTGTTGAACTACTGAAGATTGCCTGTTTGTGGGAGGATCTTGGGTTGTAGCCATTAGCTTTTATGTAGTTGTCTGTGTTGGTTTTCTGTAAATGCCAAAGTTTATTCTGTTTTTATTTCTGATTATTTTTAGAACAAAAAATGGTAAATGCTCATCCTTTTCTATTTCTACAGTAAACTTTATGTTTTTGTCTTGGATGTTTAAAAGCTTGAGTGCATCACTCATGTGTTTTCTTGGTACTATTGCAAAGATGTCATCTACATATCACTGTCAGAGCTTGAAAATCAAAGGGAAACCTTTGGTTTGAATCCAGAACCAAAACTACTTAAACACACAACAGGAAAACAAGAACTGTCCAAATGGGAACAAATTTTCATTTCACAAAATAGAAACAAAGTATTCAATTTTGACATCCCCCAAAAAGATTTGTTCAGCAAGTTCCTTGAACCGCCACCAGAGGAGACATCCGACAAACTATTACCAGCTACAGCACTGAGAACCAGTCTGTATCCATTGACAATGGAGGAAAATAGCCTTCAAAACGTGTTAATGTTGTTTAGTGTCATTAAATGACTCACCCTTAAATTTAATTTATTACGTTTTCAACACTTCCATGAAAAGAAATATATGGTTACTTGATGTTGATTGTAGGTTATATGATCATACGCTACTTAGTTTGGTTGCTCAAGGTATTCCATGTTCTACTAGAGCATATATCCATTTATAAATAAATACATATGTTTTATATTTCTTTTGCTTGGTTGCTTTCAGAGACTTTATTAAGTACCACAAATATTAATATTATCTAAATTCAAGAGTAAAATATGCAGCTTTTAATTTAAAACTTAAAATATGCACTTACCCATGGAATATGCATTACCAAATACTGCTCAAACTGCCTGGAAAAATGTAACATACAAAATTTATCATTTAAGCATATAAAAAAGAACTGGTATTTTGCAATCAAATCCAGGCTCTATTTATGAGTTTCTCCCCACTTGAATCAAATGATACATATTCTAACTACACAACTGTCCTCAAATGCATCGCTTCTATGGGTTTGGTTGCTCATGAGTCAAATTATGCTTTTTCAAAATTGACAACCGAGTAAATCCCTTATCACATTTATCACATTTGTATGGTTTTTTACCTTCATGAATCAAAGTATGTGCTTTCAAATGTGACAACCGAGTAAAGCACTTTTCACATACTTCACATTTGTGTGGTCTTTTACCTTCATGAATCAAAGTATGTTTTTTCAAAGTTGACAACTGAGTAAATCTCATGTCACACGTTTCACATTTATGCGGCCTCTTACCCTCATGGATTAAATTATGCAATTTCAAAGATGACAACTGAATAAAGCTCTTACCGCAAGTTTCGCATTTATGTGGTTTTTCACCCTCGTGGATCAAATTGTGCATTTTTAAATGTGACAACCGAATAAAGCTTTTATCACAAGATTTACATTTGTGTGGTTTCTCCCCTTCATGAATTAAATTGTGCATTTCTAAATGTGACAACCGAGTAAATTTCTTATCACAAGTCTGGCACTTATGTGGCTGTTCACCCTGATGGATCAAATTATGTGTTTTCAGATGTGACACCCGAGTGAAGTTCTTACCACACGTTTCACATTTGTGAGGTTTTTTACCCTCATGAACCAAATAATGCATTTTCAAACCTGACATTCGAGTAAAGTTCTTACCACATTTTTCACATTTGAATGGTTTTATACCTTCATGACTCAAATTATGCACTTTCCAAGTTGACAACTGAGTAAACCTTCTCTCACAAATTTTACACTTGTATGGTTTTATACCTTCGTGAATTGAATTATTGTGTCTCCTCAAATCTGACAAGCGAGTAAAACTCTTGTCACAAACATTGCATTTGTGTGGTCTTTCACCTTTCTGAGCCAAATCCTTTTGTTTCAAGCTGTCATATTTACCAGATTGATGCGAGTGAACATCACTTTCCTGACTTTCACGTTCAGGAGAATTCTTTACATTACAGAAGCTTATCTCCTTTCCTAAGATTTCAGTACAGGGTGATGGTGATTTACCAACTTCTGTACATAATCTGAAATGGAGGAGAATTTTCTATAATTAAATACCATAATCACACAAACATAAAAACAGAATTTCTGTTTAACAATAGATGTATGCTGAGGACTATACTGTAAACAGCAATGAAACAAACTATGTTGTTCATTGAGTTTGTTAATCAACAATATAATATGACTAGGGATCCCAGATGACCCAGTTTTACCAGGACAATCCCAGATTTTAGCCTTTTTTGGCCAAGTGTCCCTAAAAGTTCTACCCTGGACACTAAATGTCCTGGTTTTTTCTAGATGTTTAATAGTACTGAATATTTTTACATCTTAAATACATGCAATATCTCTTATTTTATCGCACTTTCATTCCTTGGCATGGAGAAATATGTCTTCACATAATCAGGTACATATCAAAAGCGAAATATTTCGTTATCTGATTGTTACGTTGGTACTGAAGAATTTTTGCCACAGTGTGTTTAGCGTTAGCCATGGAGGGAAATCTGATATCATGGATCATCTTCAATAAGGTTAATGGTACTGTACTAATATCTGTATTAATTCATTATTTACTCTATTTGTATATGTAACAGGTCTTTCTTTTCTTTTTTCTTCCTTTTTTTTTTTTTTTGATAACACAAAGTCAAAGTGTCCCAGTTTTTTCATTTCAAAATCTGGGATCCCTATAAATGACAGATGAAACACAAGCAATGTTATTACACAAACTAATGATTACATAAACTTCCTTTAAAAATAGCATTAATAATTTTACAAGCTATTCCTATGCTGGTAACATTGGGCAAGAAAAGCTGCTCATAATAAACAAACCTCCTAAACAACAAGATAAAATAGGCAGTCAATAGAAAATATAATGGAGACCGTTTCCTATTTAAAAAAAGTCCTTGCCAATTCCATGACACCACAGAAAACTACTTAAAAACTGAACAATAACATCTTAAAATAAAAGTGAATTGAGAAGATATTGACACATTACTACACAAATATAATGATTTGTAACAGAAACTTCTCTTACCTTTAAAGAAAATGACAAGATTGTTTTCAACTGATTAATAGATAAATAGCCCATAACATCCCTTAAGAGCAAGGGCCTCCCACTCACTGATGAGATCAGCTTGGCTGTTTCTTAAAGGGTGAGCAAATCCTTTAAAGATACCAGTTTTTTGAACTGGTTGTTATCCTTGATACTATATCGCTATATCTGGAAATTACTGTTCATTTTCATGCCACATTTACTTTAGAGCTGCTACCACTTGCTTCCATTGATGTCTATCCTTTGCCATTCTAATTCACTTTGCATCTAGCCCATCCTTGAACTCTTGGAGCCATCGTAGCCTCGGACATCCTCTGCTTCTCCTCCCTAGTCGCATGTACCATACTGTTGTGGGATATGCCCATTTGTCTTGATGCATTCTCGCTAAATGTCCTGTCCATTGCCATTTAATCCTCTTTGCTCTGGTGGCTACATCTTCTAGGCCACTTTTTGTTCGCAGAACTTCATTCTTCACTTTATCTTTTAGGCTGATGTTCAGGATCTTCCTTTCCATCTTCCATTGGCATGTTTGTAGCAACACAGCCTGTTTCTTCGTTAGTGCCCATGTTTGGCAACCATGTAGTAAGACTGGAATGCCCGCCTTGGTAGCGTAGATGGTAGCATGTCTGCCTCACGTTCAAGAGGTCCCGAGTTCGAATCTCGGTCAGGGTGAGTTACCAGGATAAGGTTTTACCGGGGTTTACCCTTATCCTTCAAGATGAATGTTAGGTAACTCTAAGCTCCAAGGACCCTGAACTCATTTGAGCTTCATTTCACCCAATTCATTCATGTCCGATATGACTTAACGTTGGAGGACATAAATTACATAAAAAAAAAGACTGGAATGACGCAAGTTTGAAGGGTTTCTATTCTAATATCTGGTCTTAAATGTTTGTTTTGAAGAATGAATTTCAGGCTCCAGAATTTACCCCATGCTAATTTTACTCTTCTCCTTATTTCTGCATTCCTTGTCCCTGAGACCATTTGGTCTAGGTAAATGTAGTTATTACAATATTCTACTTCTATTTGTTCTCCATCTATTTGAATATGCTTTCTGTGGAGTTGGTCATAATTTTTGTTTTAGTGAGGTTCATTCGTAATCCCACCTTTTTGCTCTTGTCGCTGACACTCTTCAACATCTCTTGTAGTTTTGTCGCTGAGTTTGCAAATAATGTGTCATCTGCAAATCTTAGGTTGTTAAACTTCTTCCCGTTTATATTCAACCACCAACTTTTCTTCCATTTTATCCATCTAAATGCTAACTCTAGTATGCAATTAAAGAGTTTTGGGGATATCGGGTCTCCTTGTACGACACCTTTCGTTATTTCAAAGATTTCCCCTTAGACATCTGTTCTGATTTTAGAGTAGCAGTTTGTGTAAATCTTTCCTCACAGTCTTACATATTTAGGATGTATTCCTATTGCATACAATAAATTTATCAAGCTATTGTGGTCTACCGAGTCGAATGCTTTGGTGAAGTCCATAAATGCTATATATACTTTTAGATTGAATTCGACTGAAGATGTGAATAAATATTCATGAAATCATGATCTCAATTTATAAGAAAATTTACATAATTTTCTTTAAAGATAAGTGAAGTTTCTGTTACAAATAATTATATTTGTGTAGTATTTGTTGCTTCACTGTAACAAACTTTATTTTTTACACAATTATTGCCACATTGCTTCACTCATACTGTTTTTCACAGGACAGATTTCAAGAGCTGATGATGGGAGCCACATGTGAAAAACAGTATGAGTGAAGCAATGTGTCAATATCTTCTTGATTCATTTTAACTTGTGCTTCATTGTCTCTACACTTCTTTCAATTTTTATACTTTGAATCGACATCTTGTTTTTATTTCTGTATTATAAGTAGTAAGTAAAGCAAGCACTGTATTCCACTCAAAAATATTACTTCCCTGGCAATAAATGTTTTAGGATCCACAGAATCTTTACAAAAGGGACATATATTGAGAAATTTGAGAGAGAGAGTGAGTGTGTGTGTGCGTGTGCGTGCGTGCGTGTGTGTGTGTGTGTGTGTGTGTGTGCGCACGCGTGCGCGTGTGCGTGCGTGTGTGTTTGTGTGTGTGTGCAAAGTTTTAGCACAAAAACAAAAAGTTGGTTAAATTCCAAACATGGATGGAACATGCTGATTTTCAACAACAATCTCCCTAATCAAACTACCCATTACATAGAAGACGTTACAATTATTTTGGTTTTCCCAAATATGGCTCTCAATGACTTTGATTACTTAGCCTAAGTTTTATGTATTTTATGATAAATGAAATGTATACTTTTAATTTTCTAAGTATGTCTCAGAAGTCCTCTTCATCTTGGATCTGGTAAACAGTAAGACCTACACAAAACCTTACTGCATAAAAAATGAAGATTTGTTAAAATTTATGTCAAATGCATTTTTAAACCAACCATTGCAAAGATATATCTTGTTATTTGTGTGAATTTTCCAATATCTGTATTTTCATAAAAGAGAATGTCATTAATTGTTAAATCTTGGCCATTCAAAGAGAATAGTTTCAAAACCCTCACATTCCGACCACCTGTAAAACCTCTATAATCTGTCTCAACCTCGTTTAATCCTGCTGCAAACATCTGGGTGGGAAGAGAGAGAGAGAGAGACAGAGATAGTGGGACAGAAAACGGTTAAGCTGTTGATTGGTTTAGCGAAGTTAATGGGCATTTTCTTTTATTTGTATGGTAAGATAAATCCTTACTTTAACAGTACTGTAAGTAGTTTTCTAATCACTGCTCTGCGCGAGCTAATTTTGGAGACAGAACAGTAAGCAAATGTTTTGACTCTTATAAATGTAATAGCCCTACATTTTATCTTTCTGCTTCACATACCATAAAGATGTGTTCTGGGCTCGTGAGTCCTGAAAGGAATACTTAGAACAGATATATACATAATAAGTGTTTTATATATAGATTAGACAGAAGACAGGTGAAAATATATGCACCTTTAACTTATTATGTTAAATTAAGCTGCATTTTATTTATCAATTGCTAAAGGACACTTGCATTCCTATACCAAACAGTTCTCTCACAATGAGGTATGGAGTTAAATGCTGATTAAGATGTTATTGTTTAGAGTGTGGAGTTGACACTGTATTTCCTGTAAATTTCCCATACCTCACAAGCCCAAGAACTCATACGTATATACAATTTAAAATCAGTAAGCTTTTCATCATGGAGCAGGCCAGTGCTTCAGCCGAAATGAAACACAATCGAGGCAAACTTTTTAAAAGTGGCGAGAGGCCAATGATAAGCACATTGTTTTGCGGTGCTTAAAGAAAGGAAGCCGGAATCGTCTATAAAAAACACTGAGAAAGAAACTGGTGATCTCCTTGGTGTTTCCGCAAGTAGTGCACATAGTATTAGAATGGAACAGCAAACTCCAGAACTCTAAGAACACCGGGAAAATTGTGTAAATGCAAACAGCGCATGGAGAAATACAATGATTTTACAAAAGTGCTATACACAGTAAAGTTCATGATTATTTTTTCCAGAAATGAACCGCCAACTCTAGATAAGATTTTGCATGCTGTAAATTCTTACGCAGACTTGCCAAATTTTTCATGAAGTACTATCGGTTGTTGATAGATATTGGATTGAAATTTCAAAAGCGAGGGCAGAAATCAGTTATAGTAAGGTAACCATTATGTTACTGTACGATTCTATTAATATTCCAACTTATAGATTTAATAAGTTAATGTGTAACCCAATTCTATTTATTGTCTAGAAGTTAGCACTGTTATATATAATGCTAGTGTTGCAAACATTATGTGCGTGCATGTAGCATCTAAACACATGGCGAGTTGAGTCACCTCCACCTTGTTTACAACAGGATTAAACTATTAATTTTTAGATGAGTCGTATTTTTTACACATCTGCTTCACTTTTGTACCTATTTTGAGGACATGTTTCGCAAATCATCGTTTGCATCTACGGCTCTTATGCGACTAAAGCTTGATCCAGCGGTGTGGGTAATTCTGGGGTTGCTGCTGCCATCTGTTGATTTAGTGATGAACTTAAATGTGGGATTATCTTCTGGCAGGATTTAAAAGTTCATTAGTTGGTTTTTATGTTTTTCTATGTATATCCTCTCCCATATGATGAGTTCACTATGTTTTTGTACGTATTTTAGTAATTCTGTGTTATCTTCAATTTCATGATTTTCAGACCAGAAATGAGCTGCTATTGCGGACTTATCAATATTTTTGTATCTTAAGTGCCTGAAGTGTTCTTTCTTTCTAGTGCCTATGTTTCTTTTTGTCCTCCCTATGTAAATCTTTTCACAGTCTTTACACTTAATCTTGTAAATGTCTGACTTTTCCTCTGGTTTTATCTTATCAGTATTATTACTGTGAAGTAGGTTTTTAATGTTGTAATTGTTTTTTGGTGCCAATCTTATATTGTATTTCTTGAATATTTTTTGGAACTTTTTTGTGGCCCAGGGGGGGTAAGTAAATTTAGCAAATCTAATTTCTTGTTTTATTGGTGTGAGATCTGTGATCTGTTTTAATCTCTTTTGAAGTTTGAATGATTTTAGTTTTTTATCTACAAGGTTTTTTTCCATATCCATTTTTAATTGCAGTTTTTAAGATTTGATGGTATTCGTTTTGATATTCTTGCTGGCTGAGAGGTAGATTTACTAATCTGTGTGTGAGACTGTTGATGATTGCATGTTTGTGTGGAATTGGGTTGAAACTATTTGCTTTGATGTAATTATCTGTGTGTGTTGCTTTTCTATGGATGCCAAATTCTAGTTTTTCATTGCTTTTTTTGATTTTAAGATCTAAAAAAGGTAGAGTACAGTCCTCTTCAGTTTCCACTGTGAATTGTATGCTGGGTTCTTGCAGGTTGAGTAGTTTCAAAGCATCATCTATTTGTTTGTAGGGCACTATTGCAAAGATGTCGTCTACGTATCTGTACCATGTTTTAAACATATGAGGGAAGGCTTTAGTTATATGTGTTTCGAAAAAGCTCATGTATAGATTGGCCAAAAATGGTGATAGCGGGCTTCCCATAGCTAGTCCTGAAATTTGTTTATAATATTTTCCATCGAAGACAAAATAATTTTGATGTACACATAATTCAGTCATTGCCACATATTCTTCTATTGCATTGGCATCCAGGTTTATAGAATTTAGCCATTTTTTCAGTTGAATCAAAAGTTTGTCTAATGGAATGCTAGGGAAGAGGGAGCGGACATCAAAGGATACTAAAGTGTCATGAGGTTTTAGTTTAAGATTTTGAATTTTTTCTACCAGGTCTAAAGAGTTTTTTATACTCAGAGTATGGTGTGGCTTCACTGTGGTGTTCCAATACAGTTAAATCTCGATATAAGATTAAACTATCCTGAGATAGAGTATATCACAATGTATTTCCATATTCCCTTGCACCTATTAAACAATTATTAGTAAGAAATGTTTATCTCAACATGAAGTAAAGAAAGTGACATTAGCACACCACATCACTTAACATTTACCAATCATTTTTGTTCCAAAACACACGACTTCACAAGGTGTTCCCAGAAGTTTTGACATGTTTTGATAGGTACCTTAAATGCCACTTTAGGTACTCAATTGTTTTTGAGCTATGCTGTTCACAAACATGCATGAACCTTCTTCTAAAAATGCTTTTTTTATTCAGCGTCCATCTATAGTTGTTGCATATTTGGATGGAATGCAACACCTTCTCTATTTACTGCATACTTGATAAACAAGCTTTGCATTTCCACACAAATGTCTTATATCAAGATTTGAATGGAAACATGCATTTTGAGACTCCCTCAATCCAACAAAAATACTGCCAGAAAAAAGCAGCATAATCACAAAACAAATAAATACAATACTGGTATTCAAGTTCAGTGACAAATCTCTTACTACAAGCAAGCTTTATGTGGAGTTTTTGAGATTTTGATTTTTTCAAAAATGACAGTAATTCTGATTAAAATACTGTATGTTTAAGATATTCTCATGACATAAAATGTCATCAGGAATCTAACAGGAATAGTCTCTGAAACCCTCTTCATTTTGGATTGCTGTTATTTCGCTTCTCATTTCGTCCATTGGAACCATCGTTGTACCACACACTCACTAATGACACCCTCTGCTTGCACTTCAGATATTCTTCAAGCTGTGGCAGCGGCATTATTATCTTGTTTCCAGTGGTGTTCTAGAAGTACACTAGAAGATTGTGAGCAAGATGGCGTCAGCGTGTGCAGAACGTAATAATGCTTCCATGAATTTAGTGAAAAACTGTGAGTATTCGCTAAGAAATCGAGGTGAAAAGCATGTTACAGCATATCAGGAAGAAAGTGACACAAACAAACAAATAGGTAATCAGAAATACAGTTATAGTGAGATAATAAAACAGAAAAATAGTGCATCAAATGGCGACGATGCAGGAAGAGAACGTGATACGATAGCGCCGCTTCAAAAGGTTACTGAAATAATGAAGAAGGACTTGAATCATGCACTCTGTGAAATTGACAGATTGAAAGACGAAAACATCAAACTGAAAAGGATAACGGCGATAAACAGCGTGAATTCTACACGAAATGGAGCACTGTACCTGGACAAAAGCGGCATGTGCCCAGCAGCAAGCACAATACTTTTCAACAAGAAGATACCTTCAACAGCTATAACAGATTCATGCTTTTGGCGGATTCGGAATAAAAAAAAAGAGGTTTCGAATGTGATGTTCAACCCGGCAAATACGGTAAACGCAGGTAAAAAACAGATCCGAAATCGTGTACTATTGTTAATGGATAGTCAGGGACGAGGACTTGCCGAGAAAATAAATCATATGGGACAAAATACGATGATGGCAAATGCTATCGTGAAACCAGGTGCAATATTAACGAGGTTTGCAGGAACATGGAGATGAAATGTTCAGATTTTACGAAGAACGACTGTGTAGTACTCATTGCTGGCACAAATGACGTAGGCAACGGTGAACCTGAGAATGTTATTCCAAAACTAGAATGCATGGTAAATGAATTACAAAACACCAATTTGATCGTTGTCAAACTACCTACAAGATACGACCTACATTCAAATTCCTGGGTAAACAAGAAAATCTGTTCTATAAACTTACACATCACGGAGATGTGTAAAAAATATGACCATGTGAAGCTAATCAACACCAACATAAGGCGGGACCTCCACACAAGACACGGGATGCATCTGAATAAACTGGGGAAGAGGATACTCAGTGAAACATTAGTGAAAGTGATTTCAATTTGTGTGAACAACAAACCAAGTAGCGAAACAGAACAATCTGAGGCAAATAGAGTAAATTTATCATGTGGTTAAAAAAACTAGGCATCTTTTCAGCAGTAAAGCATGAGGGAATGAGAAGAAATACAAAACACAGTGCAGGCATTCATAAGGAAACGGGTAAAAAATATCAAAATGTTCAAAAATCTTCTAAAAATCAGTCGACAGAGTTAAAAATATTACATCATAATGTCCAGTCTCTGTCTAATAAAATCAGTGAGCTAGAAGTTATCCTTAAGGAACAATCAGATATGCAGCGCTATGTTTTTCAGAACATTGGCTGAACGAAAACCATATTTTAAATACTAAGCTTACCAAGTTCAATCTAGCTGCACATTATTGTAGAGAAACATATAATCATGGTGGAAGTTGTATATATGTAAAAGATGGCATTAAATTTAGTACGATATGAACATCTGGTCTGCCACATGAAAAAGATATAGAAATCTCTGCAGTCGAACTCGTTGAATATAACCTTATTGTAGCTTGTATATACAGATCTCCTAATGGTAACTTAAATATTTTTCTGAACAAACTAGAAGAGGTTCTTAATAAATTTAAACATTTAAGTAAAACACTCATTGTCTGTGGAGACTTCAATATTGATTTTGCTAAAATCTCAAAACAAAAGAATGACTTAATTGATTTGGTAGCTACATTTAACTTAAAACCTTTAGTAAATTTCCCAACCAGAAATACAAAATTCTGTGCAACATTAGTTGACCAAATTTTTACTAATGCTAGTCAGTTGTACAAAAGTCACCCACTGAATATGGGTTACAGTGATCATAATGCTCAGTTAATATCAATAAATATGGAAAACAGTATAAATCCAAACCTTAGAAAAACAAAATTTACCAGACTATTCAATGATTCAAATATAGATTATTTCTTGCATCTATTAAAAAGCAAAATGTGGCATGAAGTGTATGATACATCTGATTCTAATGAAAAGTTCGAAACTTTTCAAAAAATACTTAGGCATTATTTTGATATAGCTTTCCCACTTGTACAAATAAAAGAATCACTCTCAGGAAAATCAAATTTGTGGATTACTAAAGGAATTATAACATCTTGCGCGCACAAACGAAAATTACATAAAATTCTGCAAACAGTGACTGTCACTCCACAATTCAGTGACTATGTTAAAAATTATAAAGCCACATTGAATAAAGTTATAAAACAAGCAAAAAAGATGGCAAACGATAAATTCATCAAAAGTGCCCAGAACAAAATGAAAGCCTCATGGAAAGTAATACACAATGAAATAAAGGCCAATAAGAATGTAGATAATTTAGTACTGCAGAAGTATTCAACATTAATAACAAACCCAAAGTTGATAGCAGAGACTTTTAATGATCACTTCATAAATCTTGCTGAAAATATTGTTCCACAAAAGAACTCCACAATGGGTACTTCAGTTAAAACAAATAGACTAAATATATGTGAAACAACAATGTTCTTGTGCCCTACTGATTTCGAGGAAATTGTTTCAGTAATATCCAAATTTAAATCCAAGTACTCTTCAGGTTCCGTTGTTTAAGGACTATGATACAATGAAGCACAAAATTAATACAATTTTGAGTCAAACTAATACTCAATGCTCCATTTATTGCTAGTATTTACCTAGAACGCGTTTCGTTAGGATCTTCCTAATATCATCAGCTGTTGTCGACTAATGGATGCCGGTTCAGTGAACTCCTCGGAGGTGATAGGTGCGTCTCTGTCGGTATCTTGATGAACTTGAAATTTGGGTTGTCTTCAAAGGACTGTGACAAATTCTACATTGGAAAAACAAAAAGGAACGTGAACATTAGGCTTAAAGAGCACTTTAGGAACATCAGGAATAAAGAAATAGATAAATCGGCGGTAGCGTACCATTTTTGGAAGGAAAATCATGACACAGAACGAGAAATTCACTTACTAAAAAGTGTCCAAGGTCCAGCTGCATTAACCACGTGGGAAAAAATCTTTATAAATAAATATGAAAGTAAATTGTTTAATTTCGATACTACCTTTGAAGACAACCCAAATTTCAAGTTCATCAAGATACTGACAGAGACGCACCTATCACCTCCGAGGAGTTCACTGAACCGGCATCCATTAGTCGACAACAGCTGATGATGTTAGGAAGATCCTAACGAAATGCGTTCTAGGTAAATACTAGCAATAAATGGAGCATTAAGTATTAGTTTGACTCAAAATTGTATTACTCTTCAGGTATTGATAACGTTCCTGATTTTTTGCTAAAGAAATGTTCTACTTATTGCACACCCGTTAGCAGACGTATACAATAGCTCACTTGAACATGCAGTGTTTCCAGAAGCTTTAAAAACTGCTAAAGTAAAGCCGCTATATAAAAAAGGAGATAAAACCGAGTTACTAAATTACAGGCCAATTTCACTCTTATCCAGCTTCTCTAAAGTACTGGAAAAGATATTCTATAAAAGACTTATAGCATTTATAGAGATTAATGATTTAATATCTAAAACTCAGCATGGGTTATATAAACAAAAATCAACAGAAACTGCACTTTTTGATTTTGTAAACAGTGTAATAAATACTTTAGATAACAAAGACAAAATACTAGGCGCATTTTTCGACCTAACTAAAGCATTCGATGTACTAAACTACAAATTACTATTCCAAAAATTAGAACATTTGGGTATTAGAAGGCATGCATTGGAATGGATCAAATCATATCTAAAGGACAGGAAGCAAATAGTAGAAATTTCACATACAGAAAAAGACCGCATTAAAGAATACCGATCAGACACAAAATACATTAAGTTTGGTGTACCACAAGGTTCTATTTTGGGTCCTATTCTTTTCTTATTGTTTGTAAATGATTTACAGTCAAATATTACAGCTAAAACAATAGTTCAATATGCGGATGACACAAACATATTAATTGAAAGCAATGCACTTGAAGAGCTACAAATCTTATCAAGCAGAATGTTCAGTAATATTTCTAAATGGTTCAGCAATAATAATTTAATTGTAAACTTGGATAAGACACATGTAATTCATTTTCAGTTTTCTCAGAATAAGTCTCTTGTACAATCACAATTAATATGTAATAATCAAGTAATTAAGTATGTAAATACAACTAAATTTCTTGGTCTTTGGATACAGAGTAACCTAAAGTGGGAGACACATGTTGATCATCTAATTAAAACACTGAGTACAATTTGTTATAATTTCAGACAACTGGTACACATAGTTCACATAAAAACTCTCAGAAGTGTGTATTTTGCGTGTGCTCACTCCATTTTAAAATATTGGATAACATTATGTGGTAACTCACCACATTGTAAATCATTATTCATACTGCAAAAACAGATTCTAAGAATACTTGGAGGAGTTAAATCAACATCTACGTGCAGACCATTATTTAAAAAATTTAAAATCTTACCTCTCCCATGTATTTTCATTTTTGAAATTTTAAAATCTACAAAGACAAATTTAATGAAAGGAAATGGCCACTGTATCTTTAATGACACAGTTCATAATCATAATACTGGACAGAGAATGAACATTCATGTGAATAGAAGTAACACAAGAGCTCATCAAAACAGTGTAATAAACCTAGGAATCACTTTTTTTAATAAACTGCCTATAGCCAAAAAAACCACTTGCAATTTTTCAGCGTTTAAAAAGTCAGTTTTGGCATACTTGCTAGACCACTGTTTTTATTCTGTTAGTGAATTTATGGAAAGTTTATAATATTGTTACATTTCTGAATTAATTGTGTATATTATAACATTTCTTGAGATATCTTTATAAAACATTATTTTGTACGAACACTGACTTGTCCTTATTGGATGTGACTTGTTAACTTACAAGTATAGTTAATTGCACTTTAAATTTGCAACTTGACGTGTCTTATATCATAGTACTCATGTACAATGTATGATTTACAAGATGAATAAATTACCCACCTACCTACCTACCCACCCACCCACCCACCCACCTACCTACACACCCACCCACCCACCTACCTACCCACCCACCCACCTACCCACCCACCCACCTACCCACCCACCCACCTACCTACCTACCTACCTACCTACCTACCTACCTACCTACCTACCTACCTACCTACCTACCTACCTACCTACCTACCTACCTACCTACCTACCTACCTACCTACCTACCTACCTAAGCTCAAACTTTGCTACCTCCATTTTGTGACTGAAGACTGATACATGCTCACAATATATACAAAATTAGCTATAGCATCCCGTAAATAGCATTGTCAAACTAAAGAAAGCCAATTAATTTTCCAAAACATCAAAATCAAAAAACAGACTTAACTTATGAGACCACCTAATATAACTGCATAGGCACTAAAAGGACGCTGTCAATAGACTGCATAATGAAAGGACAGTACTGTTATTTGAAAAGTAGAAAAGGTGGAAGGCGACTTGACTTTTGTGGAAGGAAGGATTCAAAGCTTTAGATAATCAAATGTTTTAAGAACAATATGTGGCCAGGAAGCTTCTCAAGAAAAGATTGTTTACAACTGGATTGTTGAGTTCATATGTGGAAGGAATCTGCATTCAATAATGTGAGGAATGGTTCATCAACATTGCAATCTCTGAGGAACACTGAGGTTCAGCTGAATTGACAATGCCTGCTAGATGAATAACGTTTGGTGATGTTCGTGTCGTGCTTAATTTAATTCGGAGGACCACCTTGATTTTAGCAGAAATCAAGGAAACTAATTTTGTGGACTGTACTCGATAGAGCTGTATTCATATCACTAGATAAATTTATTGCACACGCTACATTTCTTATGTGAATAATCATGAATAAGATAACAATACATTTAATATCTTAAATAAACTAAATCGTTTTTTCATTGGAACAAACGCTGCACGCAGCCACATAACCAAGCAGATCACATGTCTCTACATGTCTCCAACATGTCTGCAACTAAAAACCGAAGAAGACTATTTTCATGCGCGCTGGCGAGTCACATGACCAGCTGGCCGCATAACCGGCGCCAAGTGAAATATTCATGCGCCCGCCAGAACAAATGACGATAATGGCGCAAACATACTGGGGCCCAAAAAACTGAACAGTTTTTTAATTTAACATAGGCACACTTTGACAAATATCACTATTGTTCTTGAAATGGCAGAGGACACAGTTTCACAATGCAACGCCTATATTCACCCTTAGAAGTTCGCACTGTAGCTACCCGCACTAAACCATCACCACCAGGATGAGTCTCAGTGATGATTCCAAGTTCCCAATGCAGAGGAGATGAATTGTCTTCCATTAGCAGGACCATGGTGTCTGCCTTAAGATTTTCACTGGAACTGGACCACTTTTGCCTCTGCTGGAGTGAATGTAGATAGTTGGTTGACCACCGCCCCCACAGATGTTGTAGACGATCTTGGAGCTGTTGCCATTTCTGTAACTGATTCAGATTGTCAGAACAAGGTGATGGTATGGAAGTTAATGGTTCTCCAATGAGGAAATGACCTGGAGAAAGTTAGGAAGTATCAAAACGATCATCAGTAAGGCGTAGCAATGGACGGGAGTTCAGGCAAGCCTCAATTTGAATTAGTAATGTGGTTTATTGTTCATAGGTCAGTACTTGTGTACGACTGACTTAAGAGTTTCTCCTATTCTCGGTATCCAATACCGTTGTCGAAGAGTAGAGGTAAGTAGCTGATTGGAAGCATGCAAAAGTTTAACATGTTCACTTTCAATAATTAGTTTGGTAAGATGATGCTTAGGAGTTAAGATGAGCTGATGTCTTGACTGGAAGGGAATTTCAGCCTTGTCAATTCTTCCCCCTACTCGGAGTAAACCTTCATTGTCGGCAAATGGATGCAAAGATTTCAATGAGCTTTTAGTAGGAACGTGTCCTTTATCATTAAGTTCTGTTAACTCTGTGATATAAGCTGATTGTTGAGCAAGTTTAATGCAGCAGTGCAATGACTGTTGAAGCTCAAGTGCTGAGAGAGGACCTTGCCGTCTCGTGTTGCTGTTTCTACAGTTGAATGCAAATCTCAGCATGTATGCTGTCACTCTCTGCAGGCTTGATAGGTTCATCTTTGTTTTCTCGCCATACTATTCTTTGGAGATCTTGATCATCAGGATGCATTTTCACTCGCCTGTACATCTTAGAAATGTCAGCTGAGAATGCATAGCGATAAGTTCTGAAGCATAAAGTTATGGAGATAAGGTCATCCTGAATAGTAGGACCCAACTTCAGCACATCATTCAAGGATAGTCCTGAAGATGACTGCGCAGATGCATCAAATACAACTCTGGTGCGAGTAGTAGTAGACAAAGGTTTGAAAACTGCATGATGCGGAAGATAGTAACAAGGTTCACCTTCCTTTGCTGGTGACACTTGCTTCATGTGCCCCATGGATCCATATTCAGAGAGAAATTGAGTGTAATCTTCTTTAAGTGTGATGTCGTTTTGAAGATGTCGTTTTGAAGACGTCGTTCTAAGTGCATAAAGCGATTGATGGCTTGCTGTCTAGATTCACCTAAGCGATTTTTTTCCTCCTTGACGGGTAGACGAACTGTAAAGCTACCATCAGCATTACGAGTGGTTGTTTTTACATAGTATTCTTCACACTTCTTTTCCTCCTTAGTAAGAACATGCTGAGAAAATTCTTCCAAATCCCAGAAACGTCTTAACTGTGTGTCAAGGTTATCAGTGCTGATGAAGAAATTATGCTGAGGCCAAGACTTAGCTTTGTACTTGTATGATGACCTTGGAATAGGGGCTGATATTATCCAACCGAGGGCTGTGCTGGCTAGTATAGGATGTCCTTGTTTCTTTAAGGTTTTCCCATGCAATAACTCGAAGAATAAGGAACTTCCGATTAGGATTTCAACTTCATCAGGAATGTTGAACCTAGGATCTGCTAATGGAATGCTAGAAGGAATATTCCAGTTGCACAAATTGATATGTGTGGAAGGTAGTTTTCCTGTTATACGAGGAAGTACTAGACATTCAATTTTAGTCTTAAAATCATGTACCATAGATTTCAGATTGACCTGAACATAGTGAGTGGTCGTAGAAATGGTGCCATTTATACCATTGATAGGCATATCAGCTGTCACCTTATTAAGCTGTAAGCGCTTCGCAAGATCTGCAGTTATGAAATTGGATTGACTGGCAGAGTCGAGGAGTGCTCTACATTGTATGAGATTGCCATATCTGTCTTCCACTTGCACTAGTGCGGTGGCAAGCAAAACCTGCTGTGTGGATTTTGATTTAAAAGAACGGTAGCTAGATGGCGCGTCAATTGTTCTAGTAGAATCATTTACAGGACTAGATGAAGTTGCACGTGAAGCATTTTCTCTGTTACTATCATGAAGCAACTTGCTGTGAGTGGATGAGCCACAATTGCAGTATGAGGCGCGATTACATTTACTTGATATGTGATTAGGAGCAAAGCAATTGGAGCAAAGCAAATGGCACAAAGGCACTTGGATTTAATGGAAGTCCAACGCTTATGCACATTAAGATTTTTGAAGTCATCACAATTATGTAGCATGTGATTGCACTGACAAAATGGACATACACGATCACTCATGGATAAGTAAGAGCATTTACTGTCTCTGCTGTTGGGCTTAGCAGAGTGCAAATCAGTCTTAGGCTTAACTACCGTCTTGTTACATACAGTGTTAGCAAGCAATTCAAAAGAGTGTGCTCTTGCTTCTAAAAATTGCATAAGATCCTTCAAAGAAGAGAAGTTTTGAGAATATATTTTACTCTCCCATTCTCTGCGTGTGGTGTCAGACAAATGTTCTAGGAGAAGTTGCATTAAAATGATTTCATGCAAAGGCACTTCAAGTTTTAATGCTTCAATGCTTCAAGTTATTTTGAAAATGGTTGAGCAAGGTATGTAGTTCATTTACTGTTTCCTTATGCATTACTGGTAGTGCTAATAAATTTTTTATATGAGCTGTAGCTATTAATCTTGTATTGTTATAGCGTGAGCATATGAGCTCCCATGCTACATCAAAATTTTCACTAGTGACAGGTATGTTCTGTATTAGTGAATGAGCTTGTCCCTTGAGAGAGGAAAGTAAGTAATGATATTTCTGAATATCATCTAAAGCTTGGTTGTTTACCACTAAGCTTGTAAATGTGTCATAGAAATGTTTGAAATAAGTGACATCACCCTCAAATTTAGGTAATTGTATCACAGGCAGTTTGATAGCTTTAGCTGCTTGTGACGATTGCGACTGCACTGTGTGCTGCGAATGTCCAGAACCATTTTCTTGCTGTTCATGATCCTGTATTAATTCAGCTAACCTAGCCTTCAATTCGAGGTAACTATTTCTTGTTTCCTCCTCGTGTTCTGCATGCATATCTAATTCAGTTTCCGCTTCCACAATAGATTCAATTTGGGTCTGAATAGCTTCATATTTGTCCCAAATTTCACTTAAGTTATCGAAATTAGCTCTCAATATGAAAATGTTGACCTGTTCTGGTAATTCATCAAGAAATTTTCGAACAAAGGTAAATTTTCTTTTGATTATACCGCTTCTTTTGACAAGAGCTTTCAAATCCTGCTCCATATGGAATGGTTATGAGACTTGCTTAAAGGAGAGAAAGAAAGAAAAGGAATGTTCTGACCTGAAATGTGTTGCGATGCAGGCTTCTGCGTCGTTGCGAATGAAATGCTGATAATCTGCTGCGTAGATCCCGATGCCTGGCGTCCTGGGGCCCACTGATATACATCCATGCAGAAGAAACTGTTGCGTTGCACAATAAATATCTGCCCGTAAAGGACCAATGTTCATGTCGTGCTTAATTTAATTCGGAGGACCACCTTGATTTTAGCAGAAATCAAGGAAACTGATTTTGTGGACTGTACTCGATAGAGCTGTAGTCATATCACTAAATAAATTTATTGCACACGCTACATTTCTTATGTGAATAATCATGAGTAAGACGACAATACATTTAATATTTTAAATAAACTAAATCGTTTTTTCATTGGAACAAATGCTGCACGCAGCCACATAACCAAGCAGATCACATGTCTCTAGATGTCTCCAACATGTCTGCAACTAAAAACCGAAGAAGACTATTTTCATACGCGCTGGCGAGTCACATGACCAGCTGGCCGCATAACCGGCGCCAAGTGAAATATTCATGCGCCCGCCAGAACAAATGACGATAATGGCGCAAACAGGTGATTTTAGTTAATTGATGGAAATTAATCATTTCTTCACACTAGCCGTATATAGGCTAAGCTTTTTGACAGAGTCAACATGAAAAATTCAATGGCATGGCCGGGATTTGAACCACGGATCTCCTGGTTTCCGCCCAGTCCCTCTAACCCATTGAGCTACCATGGCCAACGTGCCATCCTGACATTAAATTCTCCATTTGACTCATATTTCCCTGGTAGACCACTAGGGACTCTCGCATTCGAGATACACTATTTGTGGCGACTTACTATCGTAAGTACTTTAGTCCCAGGCTTTATCATTTTAGTTAATTGATGGAAATTAATCACTTCTTCACACTAGCTGTACATAGGATAAAGTTTTTTTATTATTTTCCATCAATTAACTAAAATAATAAGAGTTAAATGATGAAGCCTGGGACTAAAGTACTTACGATAGTAAGTTGCCACAGACAGTGTATCTCGAATGCGAGAGCCCCTAGTGGTCTACCGAGGAAATATGAGTCAAATGGAGAATTTAATGTCAGGACAGCATGTTAGCCACGGTAACTCAATGGGTTAGAGGGACTGAACAGAAACCAGGAGATCTGTGGTTCAAATCCCGGCCATGGCATTGAATTTTTCATGTTGACTCTGTCTATCAAAAACTTCTGGTGAACTACAAAGGCAAACAGGTATTAGCTGCACACTTTTATTTAGTATGGGGATAGTTGAAACGTGTTGTGGAATAAGACACTTCAATGAAGACTGAACTTTACATTTTTAGAGAAACTGAAGAACAAGGTGTCACTGCCCGAGAACTAATTCCAATACATGCAATGGAAACATACTGGGAATGTTCTAGTTGCTCCATCTGCAGGTAATCTTCATCTTTTGTTATACTGGTGTTCTACTGCTAGTGGACTGGCTTCCTGAATGAACAACTGACAACTGCAGGTTGTACTATAATCTATATCTTTTGGTATTTTCTATGAAAAGCCAGAATTTAATTGTTGGTGAACACACAAACCTTACTATGGACATATACTGTAACCAGAGTGCCTCTTACTGTAAACAAAATCTTGGTGTTATCTGTGCAAAAGTAGTTCACAAATTATGCTGCTACATATGTGCTACAGTTAAACTGTGTTTCATCTACAAAAAGGAACCCTGCATAGAAATAATAATTCAAAATGCAGCCTGATGTAGCATGTGAAAATGGACATTTTAGCTATCTTAATTATAATCCTCAGGCAAAGATGTAATATCCAAAATAAAATCCACTGAGGATTACTTGGCCGCTGTGTTGCAATCATTCTCTTTATATTCCTGTGCATTTTGGTTATACTTTTGACTGAAACACCTGTAAACTGGACGTTATTTTCCAAGTATGCATACTGAAGTGCTGGAAAACCTTAGCCTATACACGGCTAGTATGGAGAAATGATTAATTTCCACCAATTAACTTTATAATAATGGTTTAATGATGAAGCCTGAGAATCAAGTACTTACGATAGTAAGTCGCTGCAAACAGTGTGTATCTTGAATACGAGGACCTCTAGCGGTTCACTGGGAAAACATACAAGTCAACTAGAGAATTTACTGTATGACAGCATGTTGGCCATGGTACTCAAAGGTTAAGAGCAACCGGACAGAAACCAGGAGATCCATGGTTCAAATCGCAGCCAATGATTGAATTTTTCAGATTGATTCTATCTAGTCACAACATTAAGGATTGTTCATTTTCTGACCTTTGTTAATGGTTTCCTGGTTTTTTGTTTGAACAATTGTAACGCATCTTCCTTTGCCATTGGAACTCAAATGACTAAATCATAAGATTTTACCAGAGCTTAGCATAAGCATGCTAGCAAATTATGACGGACTGCATTTCCTGTCTTATGCAAAGTGTTTATTTGTCATTTAGATAGTACATCAGGGAATTCATTGCCGCAATTCTCATGTATGCTAGACAACAGCAATAATGCTCATTGTTTTTCACAAGCAACATACTTTCAGTGATAGCACAATAGCAGAATGCATTAACAAAATTATATTTTGTAATATCTTAACAGTAAAAGTACATTCATTACCTTCAGTAACTGGTGGTAGTACTAACCTAATATTTCATAATAAAATATATTTAAGGAACTATTTACATTGGTGTAAGAATGTTTGCTTACGTTCTGACAACTTTTGTTTACATGATTGGGGCTTTAATGATATCTGTGGACTCAATTACACAACAAAGGAGGCATACAATAAATTTTAGTATGTAATTTAGCTGATATCATATTCCCAATTGTATCAATTCAAACAACAACAATATGCTACAATATAAATTTGACACTTATAAGAATTAAAGGTATATAAAACCTTACCTTGGAGATTTTACTGAAAGGAAGTCGCCATCCTGTAACAGAATTATCCTGCGTCACATATAAGTACAATATGCAGAAACAAACATTTAACATTATTTGAAGCAAAAGGTTAGAAACAGCGATGTATTTAACATTTGAAAGCAATGAGTCGGTAATTCAAACACAAACATCACTTAAATTATCCTTTCTTGGACTTGTTTCGGACAACAGTTTGTCCCCATCGTCAACAGCTATCCGACTAGTTGGATCCGTGGTTTTCTGAAGTGAGCTGGTTGTCTGTGGTGGCATCTGTTGTCTGTGAGATGAACTTCCAAAGAGAGCAATTCCTTCCTTGGAAGTGTTGAAAACAGTGTTATGATAAATTAAATTTAAAGGGAGTTGATTAATGACACGAAACAACACTTATTTTTAAATTTTTCCGGAACATGTTTCAGAGACTTTGCCTCTATCCTCAGCCGGCCATCGACTGGTTCTCATTGGTGTAGTTGACGAAATTTTGTCACAGGTCTCCTCTGGTGGCGGTTTAAGGAACTTGCTGAACACTTTAAATTTTTCCGGAACATGTTGTTCAGCAAGTTCCTTAAACCGCCACCAGAGGAGACCTGTGACAAAATATCGTCAACTACACCAATGAGAACCAGTCGATGGCCGGCTGAGGATAGAGGCAAAGTCTCTGAAACATGTTCCGGAAAAATTTAAAAGTGTTGTTTAGTGTCATTAATCGACTCCCTTTAAAGTTCCATTACTTTTTCTGAGCAATATTTTTCTATATTTAAGGAAGTTACATCCAATCCATTCTGGGCGAAAATGCTACCCCTCCACTTTTGAATGTAGATCTAGTATACTTACTCACTCACCTATAATTACAAATATTTAGAAGTTCTAGCTGGACATAATTCATTCCATGTTCCGTTAATGAAATAAGACAAAATTTGAAAGCAAATAAGACACAAGGCAGAAGCTAGAAGTTGCATTACTGATGTGACATAACACATGATAATAACAAATAATAACTCTGGTTTAAAAACTGTACCCCAGAAAGGTTATTTATTTGTATCAAGACTTGCTCCAACTACAAAAGCGGAGCAATTCGAGTTGTATGTTAAGGAAAGTTTCCCAGAGGCAACGTGTGAGATTTTAAAATCTAAATATCCAGATGCTTATGCATCTTTTAAAGTTGTTATTAATGATACTAATGTAGAACGGGCAATGGATACGGATTTCTGGCCACAGGGTACATTAGTAACTAAGTTTTTTCAAAAGAGACTGCCTCCAGCACAGGGCACTTAGTGCATTATGAGGCCTCTAATGTTCCTACTACTATAGTGTCATGTAATGGAATTAATATCTTATTTTGGAATACTCAATATTTAGTAAATAAAATTGATTATATTTCAATCATTCTCGGTGAGTTAAGAGTTGACGTGTTCTGCGTTGCGGAGCATTGGTTAAAATATGACGAAATCAATCTTATTAAAATACCTGGCTATTATTTATCCAGTTGTTATTGCAGGTCTAATACTGAACATGGGGGTACTGCCATTTTCATTAAAGATGGATTGCTCGGACAATTACTGTTACCAGTCTTGCTCAAGAATCTGTTTTTGAAATATGCACGAGCTATAGAATAGTGTAAGTGGAGAAAAGTATATACAAGGTTGACTCACTTGCCTAATTTTAGTAATGCACGAGCTATATTGCCTCTCTTAATTTGTCCCCCCAGGGGCCTACTTCGGTAGGTATGGGTTTGGCGCACCCGGGGTCCCGAGCCAAAAGTCTCCCTCGTGTGGGCTCCTCTTCGTGGTTGAGGGAGACGGTCAACAGGCCCACCCAAGTGTAGGCCGTGCGTGGAGACCCGTGGAGAAGGTTTTTAGATTCTTGTCTAGTTTAGAGTTTAGGATTTAGTGAACAAAATTTTTAGTAGGTTTTGATTGATGTTTTTTATGTACGTGTATTTTTAATAGGTTTTGTTACACTTGTATAGTTTTTAGAAAGTTTTATATCTGGCTTTTGCCATGACTAGTTTTTTAAAGGGCGCTGATGACCGCCGTAGTTGAGCGCCCTTAATTTGCTGTGTATGTCTTTTTATAGAATACCTGATATTAAAAGTCTTACAATAGAGAATTTTCTCAGAAGATTCTATGATTTTTTAAATATAGTTTATAAATTTCGGACTAATTTTAACATAGTTCTATGTGGTGATTTTAATTTAGATTTTCTTGAAAACTTGAATGCTGTTAGCGAGTTTAACAATATACTGGATAGTTTTGGTCTACGACTGACTATTAAACAGCCTACATGGCCAGGTAGAAATGGTAGTTCTGGATCTTGCCTCGACAATATTGTAACTTCCACTCATACTGATAAATGTAAGGCCAGTGTATACAACACCATTCTATCAGGTCAAGATACTATTCTTTTTTATTTTAACAATAAGTATGATTTTAATGCATATAATTTTATCTGCCACTTGAGACACATATGTTGGATTGAGTTGTATAGCATTAGTAATTATAGTGAAAAGGTCAAACATTTTTTCAATTCTTTCTTAGAGATAGTAGAAACCCATTTTTCTTTAGGATCTAGTGCTGTTAAATCCATTAAGAAATCCACAAATAAATGGTACACATTTGAACTCAGGAACTTGAAACTTGAATGTTTATATTACTATGATATGTATGCACATTTTGGTTTCACTGACTTAAAAAGCAAATATATAGAAATTAAAAAGATATATAAAAATATGCTTAAATGTACAAGAATGAAATATTATTCCTCATTAATTAAAAACAGTTCAAACAAACCAAAATGCATCTGGTCTATTGCATCTATGTTTATAAACAACAGTTCAAAAAGCAATTATATTCTGTCTGATTTGACTGCAGATAGTTTTAATTCTTTTTTTATCAATAAGGTTCAAGACATTGTTAACTCTCTACCTCATAGCACAAATAAGGCACTCTTCTTTTTGGACAATCTGCCTAAAGTAGATTCCAAATTCAAATTTCACCAATTGAATGTTGAAGATGTTCATTCCACTATTTTGACCATAAATAATAGCACTTGTCTTGATGTATATGGACTTAACTCAAAAATACTTAAAACAGCATCCACATATATTTCTGAGCCTTTAGCTTATATTTTTAATCTTTGTTTGGATACTTGTGAGTTTCCTGATGTTCTTAAATATTGTCAGGCGAGCATCGGAACACCCTATAGAGTGGGCGACAGGAGACGGGTCGGCGTTCACCCTGCCCCCTCGTTTGTCTTATAGCGTTAAGAAGGGATGGTTAGGAGAGGGATGTCGGGCCCCTGAGCCGTCTCTTTACCCTTCTCCTAGGTTCTGGAAACTCGGGACATTCAATCTAATCGAGAACCTTCTAGATCGGCAAGCGGACCCTATATAAGCAACACGTCGTGCGAGAAGTTAGTCAGTTAGTGTGTTAGTGAGTGAGGAGACAGTCGCAGTTCTTGGTGTAAGAGTTAGTCAGTGACGTGTTAGCAAAGGAGCGCCGTGTTAATGAACGAGAAGATTGTGCAACGTAAGACTTTACGTAACTGGTATGTGCATCGGAGTTTATGTAATCGCGAGTACAAGTGAAATTGTAACGGACAAACTGGTGAATTGTAATTGTGTGCATTACGTAATTTTGTGTAATTGGCAAGTGTTCAACTGTAAGTCGGTGGAAATAAAGAACATTTTTGAGTGGTGAAATTGGACTTTTCATTTTCACGAACCCACAAAGTCACAATATGCAAAGGTCATACCTGTACATAAAAAAGGGGACAAGTATGATCTGGTAAATTACAGACCTATTAGTATATTACCAATTATGTCCAAGGTCTTTGAAATTCTATTAAGCAAACAAATTACCAAATATTTTGAAGATAATTCATTGTTTTCAAATAGTTAGTTTGCATTTCGAACCAAACGCAGTACCATTGATGCCGTGGTTTCTTTTTTAACCAGATGTTACTCCAGTCTTGAAAGAGGAGATTGTGATTTTTCGATACGACAAAGGCCTTCGACACTATTTCACATGATACTTTGCTCAAGAAACTAAAATTCTATGGTTTTAATGATAGTCTGAAATTGATCAGATCATATTTGTCACACAGATACCAATCTGTATATGTTAATGGAATATTTTCTAACTTTGTGATGGTGAAACATGGTGTCCCTCAGGGCTCCATACTTGGACCCTTGTTTTTTATCATATATATAAATAATCTACCATATAATTTTCGGGAAGACTGCCTAAGGATATACCTTTATGCAGATGATTTAGCAATTAATATTGCTTTAAATGACAGAACTCTTGTGTGTTCTAAAATAACTGATTTGTCTAACAGAATTGACAATTGGTGTAAGTATAACAGCCTATTAATTAATAATAACAAAACTGCTGATGTTATTACTTTTAAAGTTAATTCAGCTGATCCTGGCTCTCTTGAATCTGGTAAGTTTTTGGGCATTAGTCTTGAATCTTGACTGGGTTGGCGCACTCATATTGAGAATGTTGAAGAAGACTTTTCTTATTACGAATTTTAAAGAAATACTTATCTTTGAACTCTCTAAAAACCTGCCCTGCCCTGCCCTGCCCTATCATGTGCCCAGTGGTCTATAAATAGATTGCTTGACTTTCAGCTCATATTCTCAGCATTAGATTTGCTTACAGCAGATGATTCTTTGTGTGATGCAATAACACAAACTTTCATCAACAGTTTATTTTATTACAGAACATAACAAGGAAAACGCAATAATGTACTTTCACATACACTGTGATTGTTAGCACCTTACTAATGTAAATTTTTAAAAGACGATAATGTGGTCACATAACCAGATAACTTCAGTGACATCATACCTGATGAAAATAACTCTTGAGAATTCAGTATTATTATTATAATAATAATAATAATAATAATAATAATAATAATAATAATAATAATAATAATAATAATAATAATAATAATAATAATAATAATAATAATAATAATAATAATAGTAATAATAATAATAGTAATAATAGTAATAATAGTAATAATAGTAATAATAGTAATAATAATAGTAATAATAGTAATAGTAATAGTAATAATAATAATAATAATAATAATAATAATAATAATAATAATAATAATAATAATAATAATAATAATAATAATAATAATAATAATCGATAAGTGAGAACCATTCATCGCTTGATAAAAACTGCCCATGCTATAAAACTGCCCTGAAGAAGAATATGGAAAGAATCGACTATTAACATGGATGGTCTCGCGGACAGAGGAAAGAATTATCTACGATGTGTACAGGTTAATTTGCAACACAAAAGAGCAGCAATGAATAATATTATATATAATATGAACAACAGTAGCATTGACCTCGCCTTTATACAAGAACCTTACACGATACACAGTAATGTAGCGGGAGTGCCTAAATCTCTAAGAATCTATGAGAGTGGAAAGGGAAGGAAAAGGTCAGCACTGCTTATAAATAACAAAGACATAGATGCCATTCTTATTACACAGCTCTCTGACGAAGACACTGTCGTCGCAGAAATAACGTACAAAAGAATGAAGTTTAACGCAGCTTGTTTATATTTCGATTCCACACAAGATATCGAGGTAAATTTGAGGACAATAGAACGAATTACAAACTATACAAAGGGGAGTGGTTTACTTATAGCAGCCGACAGTAATGCCAGAAGTAAAACGTGGTATGACGTCACAACAAATCACAGGGGGACAGCAATGGAAGATTTTCTAACAGTGTCCAACTTAAACATAGTGAATACTAGGTCGGAGCCTACATTTGAAACTAGAAGAGGCAGCAGTTATGTCGACCTAACTATTGTTAACAACAAGTTGTTAAGGCATGTCAGTGAGTGGACCTGTGGCTCCGTAGAAAGCTGCTCTGACCACAAGGTTTTAACTTTCAAACTCACAAAGCAGATTGAAAACACATCTACAATTGGAATAGATCACACGAGAGCAAAGTATATAGTAAGGAATGAAGATTTCGAGAAATTCGACAATATTTTCCTTTCCACGGTGATATCTAAATTCAATTGTCACTATAATGAAGAGAACTTGCAGAAATTAGATCAGGAACTAAGCAGCACAGTGGCAAGTAAAACTGAAGCAGAGGAAATGGCAAACCTCGCCTTTTCATGTATCATAACAGCTAGTAATGCAACCTTCAAAGTTTCAACAGGTGCTTAACAGGCGATAAAAAGGAAGACGGTATCTTGGTGGACAGACGAACTTACTATATTAAGAAAAAGGGCAAATGCACTGCGGAGGAGATACCAAAGAACTGTCACCGGTGAAAATCTACGACAGGAGAGGAAAGAAAAATATCTGGATGGGAAAAGGGAATACGAAAGGAAAATGAGAGATGCAAAACTGAAATCATGGAAAGCGTTTTGCACAATAAGTGACGATGCCAATCCTTGGGGTTTAGTATATAAAATAGCTTCCGGCAAACTCCGAACTGGTGTGAGATTGACTACATTACAAAAAGACGATGGAACATTTACCACAGATACTGAAAATACAATCAAGCATATGTTAGAGCACTTTGTACCCGAAGACAATCAAGATAGTGACAACGAATTGCACAAACAAATTAGGAAAGAAATTGAAGAACCCATCAATACTAATGATGATAAACCTTTCACAACTGCAGAAATCATCATTAATATGCAAAAATTCAATCCAAAGAAATCTCCTGGGAAGGACTGCTCATCTAGCGACATAATTACAAGAGCTTTTCAACATCTCTCTCTATTCTTCACGCAAGTATACAACGCGTGTTTAAAGAAGGGATGCTTTCCAAAAGATTGGAAGCAGTCTATTGTCATTCCAATAATTAAGCCCGGAAAAGAAGACTGCCAAGACGCATCAAAATACAGACCAATAAGCCTATTAAATATCGGAGGTAAACTACTAAAAAAACTGATGATTGACAGAATACTACACCATATGTACAGCAATAATTTGTTACACAACAACCAGTTTGGATTTACCCCCCAAAGGGGAGCAGTTGACGCTGCAATGGAAGTTAAATCTTTCATCGACAAATGCTTGAAGTCAAAACAATGCGTAGTAGTCACTAGTCTTGATGTCAAAGGTGCCTTTGATGCAGCTTGGTGGCCTAGCATACTCAAGAATCTAAGACAGCTTAGATGCCCTAAGAATTTATATAATTTAGCAGTGAATTACTTTAGCAACAGAAGAGCAGTATTTTCAGTGAACAACTATACAGCAGAAAGAGAAGTACAGAAAGGCTGCCCACAAGGATCATGCTGTGGTCCAGGCTTCTGGAACATAATGTACAATTCGATGCTGAATTTAGAATATGATCACCGGACAAGAGTGATCGCCTTCGCAGACGACCTGGTAGTAATGACAAGAGGAGCATACAAATCAGAAGCAGAGAGCGTTGCAAATCACGATCTTAGAAAAATCCAAAAATGGGCTGATGATAACAAAATTCAATTTAACCAAAAGAAATCCAAGGTTCTATTTATCACAAGAAGAAGAAATGTAGATAGGGATGTCAACATATTTTTGAATCATCATAAACTTAACCAAACCGAAGAAATAAAATACCTCGGAATATATTTAGATAGCAAATTTAACTTCAACGCGCACATTGAATATACTGCAGACAAAACAATCTCGTTGGTTCATATGCTAGCAAGAACAGCAAAGCTACAATGGGGGCTAGGTCACAAAGCACTTAAGACAATCTATGAAGGTGCTATAGTCCCTGTCTTGACATACGGAGCTCCTATATGGATAGATGCGATACGGAAGAATAAAATTATTGCAAAATATAGAAGAATTCAAAGATTAATCAACATAAAAATGACGAAAGCATATAGAACTCTCTCGTATGATGCATCGTGCGTACTAGCTGGAGTATGTCCTATAGAAATAACTATAGAGGAAAAACTCCAAATATATCTGGCAACAAAAAGTCACATAGCAGACTTCGACAAACCATTAGAAGTAAAACACTGGCGACATCCTGCCGGAGTGGCAACGATTCAGGAGGTGAACAAAGATAACATATATAGAATGGAAGCGTACACAGATGGAAGTAAAATGGGGGAGAAAGTTGGCGCAGCAGGAATTATATTTGAAAACGGAATTACGACACACCAGTTAAAATTCAAATTGCACCAACAATCAAGCCGAACAACTTGCTATTTTAAAAGTACTAGAGAAATTAGAAGAACTATATTATGCCAGTTCAATAGATAGAAACGGAACCGTTGCAATATACACTGACAGCAGAATTACTATAGATCTACTGAGAAACAACTGGAAAAGGAATCGACTAATAGAATCTATCAAAGACAAACTTCTTGCACTAAACCATTTAAATTGGATCATCCACTTTGGCTGGGTTAAAGGCCACTGCAGAATAGAAGGGAATGAACTAGCAGATAAGCTTGCAAAACGCGCTGCTATCGAAGATAGTGAAATAGTGTACGACAATATACCAAAAGACGTAATTGTAACAAGAGCGAAGGAATATGGACTCAACAGGTGGCAACAAGTCTGGACGAACACAACGAAAGGTGCAGTGACTAAAGCATTCTTCCCGTTAGTGAAAAACAGATTGCGTCAAAAGATTCCAATATCCCCAAAACTCACTACAATGTTAACTGGCCATGGAAAATTAAACGCATACCTATACCGATTTAGAATAATAAATAACCCACTCTGTCCTTGCGGAAAATAAGAACAGACCGTTAACCATATAATATTTAATTGCAGAAGACTTGATGAAAAAAGACTAGAATTGGCAAAAAGTGTAACAAGCAATGGAGGGAAATGGCGTACCACCAACGAGAAGATTGCGAATAATCACCTGAAGTCGTTTGTAAAATTTGCAACTTCTATAAAAATCACGGACATGGACTGAAGGATTTGGAGTGTAACAACGACAAATTGTGAACTCTATACAATCAACTTACTCCGGTTTCATCATAATCTTACAATTAACTAAAACATAAAGCACTACTTCTAAAAATATGACAAGTATTTAAATTGAAATAATTACAAATTGTGAACTCACAAAAATCAGCTAGAAGAATAGACTCAATTTAATGTACATAGTGTCTAAAGCACAGAATAACCCAATGTAAAATTGTTGTAATGTTTACAATTACTAATTCAAAATAGGACATGTAACTATAAAGCATGTAGTATTACTATGTAATGGAGCATGCTGTTGATATCAATAAAGCAAAAAAAAAAAAAAAAAAAAAAAAAAAATAATAATAATAATAATAATAATAATAATTTTTATTTGCTTATAGACTTATACAAGTTTCAAGCATCATCAAGAATTATAAAATATTTACATTTATCTATTCTATATAGGCACTTCTGTATTAGGTACAGTTTTAGACTTTTTTGAAATTCATTGCCTCTTAAGAGCTTTAATATCACTTGGTAACCTGTTATAGAGTATTCTACCCATAATACGGGGATCCTTTTCTGTGGCTCATTTACTAATATTGTGGCAACCCTGTATGGGTTGTCAGACCTGGCGACTGGCTTAACTTTGTTCGTTGGCTGCGCTGGGGAGGGGGGATGGCATATCCTCTTCCCCCAGACGAGCGGCCGCCACCAGCGTGAGAGGATGTGTTTGTAGCAACCCTCCGGAACACAAGCCTCATTGAATGTAAGTTGTCTGGAATTATTAAACCTCTTTTTTAAAATGCATTTGTGAGTTTTCCTTCGCTGGACCTTCCACCTTTCACCACCATGCAGGTAAGCTAGTTATCAGTAAAATAACATGTCCACCCTACCGCGTGGTGTAACTAGTGTTTGTTGAGATAGTTTAGCTCTACCGCTACGGATCCCCCCCAAAGCTAATAAATATTAAATCTATTCTAATGTAGGGTGTGACATATTGGTGGAGGCGCCGGGTAAGATCTCAAATTTTTTTTTTTCTCCTTGCTTTAGTCCGGTTTTTATGAAAAAAATTCGAATGTATACGGTGGTGAAAGATGGAGGAAACATGGCCGACCGCGTGGTGTTCAATTAGTTAGAAATTCTAATCTGGTCATCGTCTCGTAATCCTTTAACTTTTGGTCTGTTTTTTATTTGATTTCTTCAATAGTAAACTTATTTCATAATATTGTGCTAAAATTTTTTTTATAACTACATGGAAATTGATAATGGACACCACGTGGTCACGTGTTGATTTTCAAGGGACGCTGTGTGAGTTTTGGCAGTAAAATTCAAAGTAAATAGTTTCTTTTTTTGGTGTTTTTGTGAAGTATGCACTTCATTTTTGTGTTCATTCCAGTTGGTAATTCTGCTTATTTTATTCTGGTGTCCAGTGTTACTTAAAAGTAAGTCAAAATGCCTAAGAAAACGCGGCAATCATCCAATGTGCCAGTTACAATGGATTCACATGATGTAATAGCTTCGACTTCTGCTTTAGCTAATCAAAGTGCACATGTACCTAGTAATTTAGAAGTATCCATGGCACCTAATGTTAATCAGACTCAGACAATGCAAGTTTCTCGGCCTTTTATTGATCCACCCTGTTTTGACAGGATAGCACTGATATCTCCTTCAGAATTTTTGAGAAAATTTAACTTAGTTTCTACAGCAAATGGTTGGTCAGATGTACAAAAGTTTAAGTTTTTCCCATGTTACTTGCGAGACACAGCAGCACTGTGGTACCGAACTTTTTGCCATAGACACCCTGAGCATGATTGGCATTTTCTAACTCAACAGTTTTTGGCAGCTTTTCAAATGTCCAATCAAGATGAATTGTTGGAAATTAAACTTAGGCAGAGGGTACAATTAGAAAATGAACCTGTATTAGATTACATTTATGATGTATTATCCTTGTGTGACCAAGTTAACGCTGCAATGACACAAATGGAGCAGGTAAAAAACTTAGTGAAAGGATTGAAACCTCAGTATGTGCAAGCTTTGCTCCCATTAAATCCACAAACAGTTGAGGAGGTTTTACAAATTATTAAAAGCGTTGATAAAGCTAATTTTTATGTGCAACATAGACAACATTTAGTACAAGCACAAACATCAACTTACACTTCTCCACCTGTGTCATCTGCACCTGTTTTATCACGGTTTGAAAGTGTAAATCACTCTGAACCAGTTATTAATGTTGTTTCCACATTGAGTGAACAGGTCACTAAACTTGCTACCCAAATGCAACAGCTTCAGTCTCAATTCACTGCTGCTGCATCTACTGTGCAGCCACCTCCACTTAAGCCTCCAAGACATCATGAAAAGAGACAGCAGGCACCTATTGTGTGTTACAATTGCAACAAGCGTGGTCATATGGCACGTAATTGCTGGACTTCACCATCTGCTTCAAAAAACTCGAGAGGCCCAGCCTCCAACGACATAACCTAGAGGTACCCAAAGTAAGTTCACCTGTGTCTAATGTTGTTTCTCTTCCAGGTCAAATTTTGCAAATTTTGGGGTCCATTGGGGAGTCAAAACTTCCAATTTTGTTGGATACAGGAAGTGCAGTTAGCATTGTGAATGCAGCTCATATCAATGACATTTCTAAAATGAAACCTGTCGAGATTTTGCTTAAAACAGCTGGTAACAAGTTATTAGATGCGCCTTATCAAACAAATTTGAAATTTCAAATTAATGACTTTGTTTTTCAGGAAGATGTGTTAGTGGTAAAAGACTTGGCACATAATCTCATTTTGGGTAATGACTTTCTAACTTCACATAAAGTTACCATTGATTATTCTTGTGCAGAAGTTAAGATTCAAACTCATGAGGGAGAAATGGTACACATTCCTTTTGAAACAACATGTGGTGGTCCCTTTACAGATATTGCTGTGATTCCATTGAACGATGAGGTACAGATAGTTAATAAAGTTTCTGTTGTAAAAGATGTTAAATTGCCACCGCTTACTACTTGTTTTGTGGCAGTGCAGCCTTCAGCTGATATTACAAATGAGGTTATGTTCGAGCCTTCTACCAGTATTATGCATAAGAAGAATATTTCTATTCCACCTGTAGTTTGCAAATCTTCAAAGGACTTTGTGATACCAGTACATAATAATTCAGCTGTTCCTCAAACACTTTTTGCTAAAACTGTATTAGCTAATGCTCATGAGGTTGCATTTGTTCAAAGTAACTCAGTTTCACCTAAGGATGTTACTCCATTGAACGCTCCAAAGTTTGAATTTAATGTTAATACCAACTTAACTGAAGCTCAAAAGTCAGATCTTCATAATCTGTTGTTAAAATATGAACATGTTTTTGCCACTTCATTGCAAGATTTAGGCTCAACTAATGTAGCTGAATTTAAAATAGAGGTGAAGGATGAAAAACCTATTAAGCAACGACCCTATAGGGTAGCTCATAAGCAGAAAGAGATTATTTCCCAACAAGTAGAGGAAATGAAAAATGCTGGTATTATTAGAGATTCTCAGTCACCTTGGTCATCACCTGTGGTGTTGGTAAAGAAAAAAGATGGCTCTATGCGGTTTTGTGTAGATTATCGTCAACTGAATAAGGTTACAGTAAACTCAGCCTTTCCCTTGCCTCTTATTGATGACCTCCTTAGTTACCTTGGAGAAGCTAAATGGTTTGCTTCCTTAGATTTGTTGTCAGCATACTTTCAAATTCCTTTAGAGGAGAATAGTAAAAAGTATACCTCATTTGTTACTCATGAAGGGCAGTATGAATTTGAACGTTTGTCTTTTGGGCTTGCTAATGCACCAAGATTTTTCAGTTTTGTTGCTGAGAAATTGTTAGGAGACTTGAAATTTAAGAAAGCTTTAGCATATTTGGACGATATTGTTGTTTTTGCCAAAACTTTTGAACAATTATTAGAAAACTTAGAAGCTGTTTTTCAACGTTTGGAAATGCATAATTTTAAACTGAAACCTGGGAAATGTTTCTTTGCTATGGAAAAGATAAAGTTATTGGGTTTTGAAGTATCTAAAGATGGAATTTCCCCAGATTCTGAGAAAGTTACAGTGATCAAAGAACTACCACGCCCAAAGAATGTTAGAGATGTGAGAAAAGTTTTGGGTTTGTTCAATTTCTACAGGAAATTTATTAAGAATTACTCTTACATTGCCCATCCATTGATTCAGCTGACCAAGAAAAGTCAAAGTTTTATTTGGGGCCCGGATCAGCAAACAGCATTCCAGCAGTTAAAGAACTCTCTTGTTTCTGCTCCTGTGTTGGCTCATTATAATCCTGGAGCCTATACAGAATTACACACTGATGCTAGTGGTCTAGGAATAGGATGTGTTTTACTACAGAAAGTAAATGATAATCTTAGACCTATTGCATATGCTTCTAGAACTTTGTCAAAATGTGAAAGAAATTACAGTGTACCAGAGTTAGAGCTTTTGGCAATCGTTTTTGGTTTAACACATTTCAGGACTTTTGTGTATGGCTATAAAGTGCATGTTATTTCAGACCATCACTCCCTTTGTTATCTGAACAATTTAAAGGATTTGACAGGCCGGTTGGCTCGATGGAGTCTAAAGTTACAGGAATTTGATTATGATATATGTTATAAATCTGGTAAGAAACATAATGACGCAGATGTTTTGTCAAGGTTCCCTGTGTTACAGCCTGAAGAGCATCAAATTGAACAACTTGATGAGCTAATTACCTGTTTGCTATCACCGGTTGAGGTTGCTCAGAAACAAAATGATGATCCAGTTCTGACTCCAATTATTAATGCCCTTAAGGATCCTGAATCTGCTCCTGCTAAGGTTCAACGTCAAGCTTCTACCTATATTTTGAAAAGTGATGTCTTGTACAGGAAAAATTCGAGTTCTACTGGTCCCTTGCATTTACTAGTCATTCCTGAGGTGTTAAAGCATGAAATTTTGTCCTCATGTCATGATGATCCATTATCTGGTCATTTAGGTTTTTCTAAAACTTTTAGTAAGATTAATTCAAGATACTACTGGATAGGTATGAAAAAAGATATTGAGCATTTTGTGAAAACTTGTCCAAGTTGTCAGTCTAGGAAGGCACCTAAGAATCAAAAACCTGCTGGTCTTTTGCAGCCTATTCCAGTTAACTTTATTGGAGAACGTTGGGGAATAGATTTGTTAGGCCCTTTGCCTCGTTCTACGTCGGGTCATAAGTATATCATAGTTGCTACAGAATATGCTTCTAGGTGGGTTGAAGCTGCCCCTCTCTCTTTGGCTACCATTCCCCAGGTTACTAAGTTCATCTTACATCAGATTATTTGCAGGCATGGGGCCCCTGCCATGTTACTGTCTGATCGTGGTAGTGTCTTTCTGAGTGAAGTAACCCAGGAACTCTTGAAAGCTTTGTCAGTTTCCCCTCATTTTACTAGTTCATACCACCCTGCATGCAACGGCCTTACTGAACGATTTAACCAGACTTTACTAAATTGTCTTAGTCATTTTGTGGATTCAAATCAGCGCAATTGGTCTAATGTTTTGCCATATGTGATTTTTTCATACAATTCTTCTGTTCAGGAAACTACAAAATTTTCACCATTCTATTTGATATATGGTCGTGAACCTTCCTTACCAAATCAGGTGCAACTTCAGGCCACTTCAAATGATTTATTTGTTCGGCAAACTTTGGAAGAGATTCAGAAAGCTCGTGAAGTAGCCATCCATAATATTAATCAGCAACAGATTAAACAGAAAGAAAGATATGATGCTAAGCATAGAGATACTCATTTTGCAGTAGGTCAGCTTGTTAAGATTTTTACTCCAATTAGGAAAAAGGGAAAATGTACCAAATTGCTTCATAGATATTTTGGGCCTTTTGAAATTGTTCGACAAATTACTCCTGTTACTTATGTGGTTTGTCGACCAAATGCTCCTAGAGTTAAGGAACAATCAGTACATGTTTCTAGGATATTCCCATATTTTGATCCTGTGGGACCATATAGACTGTAAATGCATTTTGCTTTTCTTTTGTGTCACATTAAATGTAAAAAGGTTGTATGTAAAGTATATTGCCCCTTGTTTTCTGAGTGAGAATTTTGAGATTTAGTGTATAGTGTGCTAAGCTATTTTGTTTTGGAATATGATGTATATTATTGGCAAATGGCAATACTTGGATAGATGTTTGATGAATTAGATGTCAAAAGTTGAACATACAATTGTTATTATTGAAAGTCACAATTAATTGATATTAAAAGTATATGTTCCCTAATAACTGTTTTGAGTTGAATAACCTCATTTGATGATAAATTTTACAATGATTAGGAAATTGAAATTTTGTTTATTAATTTTAAGTTTACATTCTGGAATAGTGCTGTGCTACCTCGATAAGAAGGATGAATGAAATTATGTGTGATTATGTGAAAGATGTAGAGGTAAAGTTTATCTGGTTAATGGGGTTGCTGTAATGTGCCCGTTAATCCAGTGTTTTAGGCTCGATAAATGGCTGAAATGTGCTTATCGATGCAAGTAATTAAGTGTATTTTTGAGTTTTGTTTAGCATTGGTGCTGAAATGTGCATGCTAAGATGATGAGGAAAACCTGAATCACAGAGAGGTTTGTGAATGACTGTTATGAAGCTGAGACCTGGGGATGTTCTGTTTGTCATCCTCGCCATAGTTACCAGGTATTTGTGAGATAGCACATTACTAGTACAGATGTTTACTTTGTCTCTTTATTGCAGGATGCTAATAGTTTGAACATTTTGATAAAATTGTTTTGGATTAAGAATGATATATATTTTGGAGTTGTGTGATTACCAGTATGCTTTAATGGTTTATTGAATTCTAAGTTTTATGTTGAAAAGCAAAAGTACCCTTCAATGTATACAAAAGTTTTTAGAATAGGCTAAGACATGATACTATATTTTCTCTTTTGTGTATCTAGGATGTGAAATTTTGAGGCCCCAGAACTTAATTTTTCTTTCAGTTTTGTTCTATGTATTGTGTTGTAGAACGATTTTTTTTTTGTTGGTGTAGTAATGTGACAGTAGTTTTGTTGGCATGCAAAATGTTGATGTTAGTAGATTGTAAGTAGTTTTGTTGATTTGAAAGGTAGTAGTACTGATGATATTAAGTAGTGCGCGCACATAATAAATATGATTGAAATTATAATGGTAAAACAAAGAGAAAAACTGAGCTCATTTTTGTTTAAGTGTACACGTCAGTTTTTGTTAAAAAGTTTATGGCCACGTGTAATATTTTGGGGTACCCCTCTAAGTGTAAGTTTTGGTATTTTGATAATTTGTAATATTTTTATTCAATGTTTTGGAAGGTCAAATTATTTTGTGCTGTGTGTGTGTATTGTATTATTTCTACCCTAAGGGGTTTTTGTAAAGTCTTGATTGTGACATTCCTACGTTTTATGTATTCTTTTGTGAAGATTATTTTGTGAAGATTATTAGATTTATCTTGTCAAAATTTGTAAGCTCTATATATTGCCGAGTGATGGAAATTATCTTAGTTTTATCATGTATCTTGCTACCCAGATGGGGTGTACCTAATTTTTTTTTATTATTTATTATTGTTCAGAAGTGAAGTTTGTTTTTAATGATGTAGTTGTCTTCTGTAATTGACGTACACTTATATTTTTGGAAATAATGTTGTAGTATGATGATACGTATCAAGTCAGCCCTATTTATCTGCGTTCCTGCTGCACCACACTGTTCCTACCGAACTGTTTGCACCATGGGAGTGCTAAACCTGCCACACTGCCTTGTGTCATCGGGCTTTGGTCCGCCCTTTATGACCACTGTTCGTCAGAGCTTTGGCAGCTATTAGTGCTGTCACTTCGTACCTGTGTTGGGGGCAGAAGAACTATTAATGCCCCACATTGTTATTCAGTGTAGAGCAAGTACAATTGTGCTCAATTCAGTGGTCTTTATTCATCAGTGACTGCAGTGCAAGCTTCAAGTTTTTTATTACATTTGTGAGACCAGTGGGAATGGAATGTACTGTTCAGGCAGGTTGTGAAACTTTTTTTGCTTGGTGCAGTAGTGGTGAAAAGTGCTGAACTTCATTTATTTTTCTTTGAGGGCTTTTTAATTAAAGTTATAGACAGACACTGGAGTAAAGAAACGAATGTGTAACGTCAAGAGAAGATTTATGTTTGTAATACTGTTTGTGATGTTTGTATGCTAATTTTTTTTTTTTTTTTTGTTCCATCACTCGAGCGAGTTTCTTTTCATTTGTTATTAATTGTTCTGTTGACCCTGGGTCAACAGCTTGTGGTCCGGGGGGAGGTGTGGCAACCCTGTATGGGTTGTCAGACCTGGCGACTGGCTTAACTTTGTTCGTTGGCTGCGCTGGGGAGGGGGGATGGCATATCCTCTTCCCCCAGACGAGCGGCCGCCACCAGCGTGAGAGGATGTGTTTGTAGCAACCCTCCGGAACACAAGCCTCATTGAATGTAAGTTGTCTGGAATTATTAAACCTCTTTTTTAAAATGCATTTGTGAGTTTTCCTTCGCTGGACCTTCCACCTTTCACCACCATGCAGGTAAGCTAGTTATCAGTAAAATAACATGTCCACCCTACCGCGTGGTGTAACTAGTGTTTGTTGAGATAGTTTAGCTCTACCGCTACGGATCCCCCCCAAAGCTAATAAATATTAAATCTATTCTAATGTAGGGTGTGACAATATTATCTCTATAGTAATCAAATTAATTGGGAGTCGATTAATGACACAAAACAACACTTACTTTTAAATTTTCCCGGAACAAGTTCCTGAGGCCTTCCCTCTATCTTCAGCCGGACATCGACTTCTTCTCATTGGTGTAGCTGGCAATATTTTGTCATCGGTCTCCTCTGGTGGCGGTTCGAGGAACTTGCTGAACAAATCTTTCTGGGGGATGTCAAAATTGAATACTTTGTTCCTATTTTTTGAAATAAAGATTTGTTCCCATGTGGACAGTTCTTTTTTCCCTGTTGTATGTTTTAGTAATTTTGGTTCTGGATTTATGTTGTGGTTTTTTTCCCAAAAATGCGTGGCAACTGCTGATTTTTCTAATTGTTTGTATTTTATGTTCCTAAAGTGTTCCTTTGCTCTTGTTTCTAAATTTCTTTGGTTTTTCCAATATAAATTTGACTAGTCACAGCATTCAATTTGATATATACCAGATTTTTTGTTAGATGGAATGGCATCTTTGATGTTTGAGCAAATTAGGTTTTTTAAGGAGTAATGGTTCACTGGAGCTAGTTGAATGTTTTGTTTTTTGAAGACTTTTTTGAATTTATCAAAGGCCCATGGATGGTAAGTGAATTTTTTGAAGATCATTTTAGTTTCTGTAGCTGAGAGGGTTGTGGTTTCCTTTAGTAGTTTCTTCTTATTTGCTAAGTTCACTTTTTTGTCTACTAGTGATTTGGGAAAGTCATTTTTCTGTGCTATTTCAATAATTTTGTTGTATTCTATTTTGTATTCTTCTGCTGTGAGAACATCAACATCCCTCTCACAGCAGAAGAATACAAAATAGAATACAACAAAATTATTGAAATAGCACAGAAAAATGACTTTCCCAAATCACTAGTAGACAAAAAAGTGAACTTAGCAAATAAGAAGAAACTACTAAAGGAAACCACAACCCTCTCAGCTACAGAAACTAAAATGATCTTCAAAAAATTCACTTACCATCCATGGGCCTTTGATAAATTCAAAAAAGTCTTCAAAAAACAAAACATTCAACTAGCTCCAGTGAACCATTACTCCTTAAAAAACCTAATTTGCTCAAACATCAAAGATGCCATTCCATCTAACAAAAAATCTGGTATATATCAAATTGAATGCTGTGACTACACACTGTGTTTTTAAGGTTATTAAATTCTCCAAAAAAGTGTATATTTTTATTTGTAAAAACAACTGATGTATCATCTGGATATGATATTATTTTATAATCTGAGGATTTAGGAAGATCATTTACATATAATAAAAACAGGAGTGGTCCAAGTACAGATCTTTGTGGTACACCGATCCTTATTGATTCATAGTTAGACCTTGTAACTTTTGTCATGCATTGCTCTTGATGATAGATTTCTGTGCATTGTTTACGATTTGACAGATAGGATTCAATAACTTTTAAGAATTTTCCCCTAATGCCATATTTCTGTAGCTTATTCAGTAATTTATCATGAACTACACTATTGAAAGCCTTGGATAAATCCAAGAAAATTCCCACAGCTTTATTATCCTTATCAAGTCCTTCAGATATTTCATGATAGAGTTCGGCCACTGCAGTGGTAGTGGATAAATTGCGTCTAAAGCCATGCTGAGAAGAGTTAAGCAGGTTATATTTATTTAGAAAGCCTATCAGTCTGGAGCTTAATATATTTTCAAATACTTTTGCAAAAACAGAAGTTAAGAGTTATTGGTCTATAATTAACTATTTGGGTTTTATCTCCCTTTTTAAAGATTCGTCTAACTATACTGATTTTTACAGAATTTGGAAAATTTTTCACTATTTAATGAAGTATTTATAAGGTGTACTAGAATAGTGATCAATGCATTTTTACAGGGCTTTAAGATTTTAGGTGACATTCCATCCCAACCTGATGAGAACTTACTTTTTAATTTATTTATTATTTCTTTGACTTTGTTTGCTGTAGTTTCCTCCAGATATATAGAATTTGCACATTCTGGCAGTTCATAAGGACTGTTGTCTATCATGTTCTGTTCTTCCCTTGTTATGTTAATAAAATATTTATTAAAATACTGACATATTGCGTGTGGCTCATTTATAGTTTGACTGTTTTCAACTAATTTTATGTTTTCTTGCTTATTTTTGCTTGTATTGTTTCCTTTTACTATCCGCCAAACTGTCTTAACTTCTTTATCTGATTCTATTATTTTGTTACCATATTGCTGTCTCTTTAAGCTATTTAGTGCTAATGAATATTGTTTTTTAGACTTTTGTATTTACATTTAAATAGCTCTAAAAAAGGTATAGTAATCTTTCATTTTTTCCCTTAATTCTTTTATTTGCACTGGTATTTATATATGTTGATCTCCCTTATTTGTGACCTTAATTTTTTTAATGGGGCAGAGCTTATTAAAGTGTCTTGTTAATATTTTAAAGAAGTGTTCCCATTTTAGATTACTGTCTTGTGTTTTATAAACTATTTCCCAATTTTCTTGCATTAAGCTTTCATACATCAGATTTACATGTTTTATTGTTGTCTGTCGTATAAATATATTGTTCAAGAATTTTATCATTGTTTAATATATCCATAATCTGCGCACAGTGATCTGATATACAGAATTCCTCTACCGTTACAGCATATCTACCACATTTTAAATTGGTTATCACATGATCAATAGCAGAAAATGGGTTTGGTGTGATTCTGGTTGGTCCATTAATAGTGTTATATAAATTGAAGCTATTGAGTAGGTTGCACAATTTTTTATAGTCACTAGTATTTGAAAGAGAATTTATATTTAAATTACCATAATTATATTTTTGTTCTTATGTACTTTATTTTAAAGATCCTCAAGATTGTTCAGAAAGTCATCTACTTTGGAACATGGGGATCTGTATAATTTTCTAATTTTGTTTGTATTTTTGCAATTGCTACTTCAAAAGTCATTTCCAGTTCATGACATATATCCCAATCATATATAGTAAAATTTATCTCATTCTTTACATAAATAGCAACTACCCACATTTATGATACTGTCTACAATAACTAGTAACTAATTTGTAATTTTTTATGTTGTAATATTTAATCTGCATTTCATTAAGACCATGTTCTGTCAGTATCAAAATATCAGGTTTACATTCATTTAATATACCTTCTACTTCCACTAATTTATTTGAAGCATACTGTACATTTTGATGTATTAAGCGTAGATTTGTGTCTATATTGTTACAAATATTACTCACCCCCAATTTTACATCCTTTATCGTGCCTGTTTCAACTGGTGGCTTATGAGCCATTCCTGGATTTAAGTAACTATTAGCATCCACCTCCTTGCCATTTAGTTTCCCTTTAACAGCGATGAAACTACATTACACAATAAATTGCCAAATACTGAGGATCCCCTTCTATTTAGGTGAACTCCATCTATACTAAAATCATAATTGCTTACCCAAAAATTACCGTCGAACCATTAAGCACTTTTTTGTTTTGCACAACCAGTCCAAGTTTTCATTTATTCTTCTGATTCTTCCTAAGCCTACATCACGCCTTCTTAATACCCCACTTACTACTATTTTGGTTTCTGGCACTATGCATCTGAAGCAGTTTATCAAGTCCATTGTTTCCCCCATTATTTCTTCAGCCATCATTCCCCGTCTAATATTATTTGTACCAGCATGGATTAGAACCACCTCAGGATTCTCCAAGTTCAGTTCACTCACTTTGTGTTGAAGTTCCTCTAACTTTATGCCTGGAAAACATCATACTTCATAACCTTCATCCCTACACGCTTCACCAGCAAATTTCAGTAATGAGTCACCAATTACTAGCACTTACACTGATTGGCACTTTTCACTTTCTTTCCATTGTTTTTCTCCTCTTCTATTTCTAATTCCTCATGCTTGTTCATATTTCCACATTTTCGGTTGAGGTTATGCTTCATTTCAGTTGCAGCTCTCCTTTTATTTGTTACAGTTGAATATAATGCATCTTCATTTAACTTCTTCAGCTCCTCATTTTCTCATCTAAGTTCTTCATTTTCCTTTTTCAATGCACATATTTCTCTTTGACTATTTTACAAATCTCTGTTTAACACATTTATTACCATGTGTAGAGATGCTATTATTTCCGCATCCCGAGTTACATATATAATTTGCGATCCGGAAATTTCATCCTCACTGACGTTCTTTCCACAACTTAAACTCACTTGAATTGGAGACTAATTCAGGATTTGTAACTTCTGCAGTTATGTTATTGCACGTATCTGATATTTGTCATTTGTTAGACTGCTTTGATGTTGATTCCCCGTTTAGCGTCACGTAAAATCATCCACCTTTGAGTTTTCCGTATTTGCTTTCTCACCTTACTTATTTGGCTTCTATTGGATATTAATTTATCACCCAATGCCCTTCTAGTTTCAATTTCACAAATTTTTGCCGATATTTGTAGTTTGCTGTTTCGCGTCATTATGCCAACTGCCGCCATCTTGTGTCTATACCTTGTTTCACGTAAGCTTGCCCAGTATCTCTTAACGGTCACGTGACCTAAATCAGCTCTCATTGGCTGCTGTTGTGGTAATGACTGTCGTGCGGTAAAAATTAGTTCGTTATTTAACATGGTGATATATCATTATATGTTGGAAGAGAATTGTCAAATTTATATTTTCGTAACTGTTTGAATTAAATATATTACGCAACAGAGTTGATATATCTGAAATGCATGTTAATTCTTAAACAAAGTAAAGAGGAGATTCCTTTGCTCTCAAGCACATGGCACGATAGCACGTGATTTAGCGGTAGTGGTGACATTTGTTTATATGACTTTTATCACTGACCTTGTTTTGAACTGGATTAGTCATATATCGCCATTCAAGAGTGCGAGAGCTAAATCATTTTATTGATTGTTTATTGCGCATGTACTTATTATATGTATAATGGCAGAGTCTACCGCAAGTTTTTCGCTGAAGTATCGCAAGGATAATTATTTACAAACAGGCGAAAAAAGAATTGTGTTGCATGTGTTTAATGCACTCACAGAGAAGAATCCGTCTTTTGTCAGTGAGAGAAGTCGAACAGCTGTGCTCCGAAGTTACAGGTGTGAGTGTTAGATCCGTAGGAACATCGCGACATGAAACTGAGAAAACAGGAAAACTTACCACTCCAGGCAAAAGCAGGAATAAACAAAAGTGCGTGCTCGGAGAAAATACGTGAAAAGTGTTGTGCGTCGTCATGTGTGTAGTTTTTCTTTAGAAACGAACTGCCTAACATAAGTAACATTTCGTCTGCTGTAAATGAGGATGCAGATTTACCAAATTTCAGCAGATTGCTTATACAGCTGGGATTTGTGAATGAAAAAAGAGGCAAGAAAAATGTGATAAAAACAGAGGCGATATTGCTGTGTGGCAATTGCTGTGTGGCAAAGACGTTATTTAAGGACACCGAGATACAAATTGCAAAATATACACGAAGAACACACGAAAAGTAAGGTATGGTGTGACACGACTTTTAAGACTGAAAGACAAGCATTTTTGAAAGGTATGTGTGCTGGTTTAAAAAATCCCAGTGGAAAAGGCCAAAGGCCTTTCATTATAAACTCTTTCAGTTTCATTGCTCAGTCATTCTGTTTCAATTTGCTCAGTTCATTATAAACTTGTATTTTTGCATGCCTTCATATCCTTATTTGTATGATTTTATCTTCCCGGCAATTATTACGACATTTACTGCATGTTTAAATGTGTTGGGAAGGCACCGCCTATGGCCTATGGCGCGAAAGCATTAGCCAATTAGGGCAAGGGGGAAGGTAGTTGAACGCGGAGTGATACATTTCAGCGGGGCAAGGTTATATGAAACAGAGATTAGTTTACATATGTAGCAGTCTGTGTTAATGGGTTACGACTGCAGAATACAGAAGTGAAGTTGTCTAACACCTACTAGTTAAGTGTATGGGAACTATTTCTGGTAGCTGACAACTCTTTATGGAAAATAAATCACTCAATTTCGTGTAATTGTTGTACACATGGCTGAACAAAGTACCATATGTCCCTTGTTACAATAACATAACACCTGCCCTGCAAATGTAATAGTAGGTGTTCTAGAGGTATGTGTACAATCACATTAATATATGGGGAGATAGGATACTAATTTTGCAGAAAAAGAGTTTAAGGTGCAACTTAAACCAATGTACCAATGCAACAAGTTCCAGATGGCACCATTATCATCTAAACCTGTTACAGGAGTTGGAATACAGCTACACTGTCTATGATAAACAATTAGTACGTTTCCAATAAGGCTGTAGTCATTTAAACAACAGGTCTTCCCTTAGTATTTCTGGTTTGCTGTTCATTCCAGGTAGATGACAGAAATCCTGTGTATACACAACTTTCCAAGACTTTCTTGGATAAAAGTCGTCTTTCTGTGGAACAACTATCAACTTTTATATCCTTGTGTGATGTTGGAACATGTTTTTCAAGAATACAACAATATATTGAGAGACAACAGACAAAGATTTACCATCATGCAGCAGAGTTAACGGACCTATTTGACAACAACAAACCTAACTTTGTCTTATGACAACTTTTAAAGCTTATAAGGCATGCTTACATGCATATTACAAGAGTTTTTCAAACATAAACTTCCTAACTCTGTACATAATGCAAATATTTTATCAAGTAAGCAATAAACACAGGAACTTACCTCAATGTCATCATAAACAGATGAAGTTTCTGTTTTCATCCAGCAATACTCTTGTTTTATTTCCACTGAATCACTGTTGTGCTTCATTAAAGGAATGTCTTCTCTCATGTTCTGTGAACCAAAGTCTTGTGTTTCGCAGTTGTCACTCCATGTAACAGTTTCAGACTTAATATGCTTTGTAGTATATTCTCTTTCATTCCATGAATATGATTCCGGAGAAGGAGACTCAGATTTAATTTCTGTTTTGATGACCATGTCACAGTCTTTGTATTGAAGCACAGTATTACTGTTTGTATTTGTTGTAACATCTTTCTCATTCTGCAAGTCTGTATCAACTGACAGAGGATCCTTTTCTATCTCGTTCCGTGAGACAGCATTCTCTTCTATCTCATTCTGTGAGTCTACATCAACTGATAGAGGTTGTTGGACTAGTTTTGTATCCATTTTACAACTTTTGCTGCTTTTGTTGATCTAATTTAGAAGCCTGCAGACAAAAATATGTAACATTATTCTTACAACATAATTTTAAATCTCAGCTGTTTTCTCACAAACAGAGCTACTTCTTAAAGAACTGAATCACCTTTTGATGCCAATACTATTACCAGGTTGAGAAGATACTCATCTGAGTAATAACCCCGGCAATCTCTCTCAAATGTTAGATATATCTCAAAAGCAGGTACTTTATAATTATTGACTATTACAGTTAATTTATGTGTTCTCCCATATTAGCTGTGAGCAAAAAGTAACTTTAAAAACTATTAGAACAAAAATGAATTCATATGATTATACACAGTGTTCATTTTTACTCATTATTTCCTGCCCTCCGATTGGGCAAGAATGACGCCATAGTTGAGCAATCAGTCTATCTTGAAATCATAGTGCCCTCTACAGAGAACAAGCAGTGATTTTTGCAGCAGTAGGCATATTACAGCGTTCTCAGTGTGGTGTTGCTCGTAACTAATACAACCACCTTCCCCTGGATATGAACACAGAGCACAGCGTCTTCAAGGTTGAATGCTACTTTCGAACCGGCATTTAAATTGGTGCAACATATAAATATAATTTAAACCACTGCATAGAGGAGTTTATGCAATGCTATTCAGCATTCAGACAAGTGTCCAGTACCATCAAATTGACATACCATCAATGCCATGGCCAGGATTTGAACCACAGATCTCCTGGTTTCCGTCCAGTTGCTCTGAACCTTTGAGCTACCATGGCCAACGTGACGTCCTGACATTAAATTCTCCAGTTGACTCGTATATTTCCCCGGTAGACCACTAGGGGCTCTCGCATCCGAGATACACCATTTGTGGCGACTTACTATCGTAAGTACTTGAGTCCCAGGCTTCATCATTTAACTCATATTATTTCAGTTAATTGATGGAAATAAATCATTTCTCACACTAGTTGTATATAGGCTAAAGTTCTTGATAGAGTCAACATGAAAAATTCAATGCCATGGCCGGGATTTGAACCACGGATCTCCTGGTTTCCATCCAGTCGCTCTAAACCTTTGAGCTACCATGGCCAACGTGCCGTCCTGAAATTAAATTCTCCAGTTGACTCGTATATTTCCCTGGCAGACCACTAGGGGCTCTCGCAACCGAGATACACCGTTTGTGGCAACTTACTATCGTAAGTACTTGAGTCCCAGGCTTCATCATTTAACTCTTATTATTTTAGTATTTTAGTTAATTGATGGAAATTAATCATTTCTCCACACTAGCCGTATATAGGCTAAGGTTCTTGATAGAGTCAACATGAAAAGTTCAATGCCATGGCCGGGATTTGAACCATGGATCTCCTGGTTTCTGTCCAGTCACTCTTAACCTTTGAGCTACCATGGCCAAAGTGCCATATACGGCTAGCCTAACACGGATCTCCTGGTTTCCCTCCAGTCGCTCTTAACCTTTGAGCTACCATGGCCAACGTGCCGTCCTGACATTAAATTCTCCAGTTGACTCGTATATTTCCCCAGTAGACCACTAGGGGCTCTTGTATCCGAGATACACCGTTTGTGGCGACTTACTACCGTAAGTACTTGAGTCCCAGGCTTCATCATTCAATTCTTATTATTTTAGTTAATTGATGGAAATTAATCATTTCTCCACACTAGCCGTATATAGGCTAAGGTTCTTGATAGATAGTCAACATGAAAAATTAAATGCCATGGCCGGGATTTGAACCATGGATCTCCTGGTTTCTGTCCAGTCGCTCTTAACCTTTGAGCTACCATGGCCAAAGTGCCATATACGGCTAGCCTAACATAAATCACCTAGAAGTATGCCAAAATCAACTAATAACCGGTGCAGCAAAATCAACTCCAATCACGGCAATGCAAGCCATAACTCGAAACTATCCAATACATCTAACTTTACAGGAGCAGGCACTAATACAAAAAAATTGAAAAAATGTTGGGAGAAAAAATTACTACAACCAATCAAGATGAAAACACAAACAAGTTTCCTACACAAAGTTATGGAATTAAAAACAGATCTGAATCTTCCTAATTCTAAAGAAAACATTTTAATCAAAGAAAACCCGCTAACTTTTGAACCAATTAATATTCAATTAGATTTAGAACAAATAGTTACAAAATCTGAAACATCCAAACCTGTACTAAAAGCACTAGCATTAGAAACTGTGAACACTAGAAACCCACATGAAGAATGGTTACATATCTACACAAATGGATCTAACTTGGACAACAACTCAGGAGCAGGACTTAAGTGTGCACTGTTCTCATTCTATCAACCAGCAGGATACCACACAACAAATTTTGATGCAGAAGTAACGGCTATTCATATTTCACTCCAACACCTTCTATACAGAATAGATCAATTCAAAAATGATGTCGTACTTTCTAATTCTAAAGCAGCATTATGTGCAATATGTTCATATAAAATGAGGTCAGTCCAAATTAAAGAATGTCACAAAATGATCCAACAACTTCAAAAACTACAGAAAAGAATTATATTACAGTGGATACCTGCACATTGTAGAATTGCTGGAAATGAATCAGCTGATTTTCTTGCCAAAAAAGGTGCAACTTTAATTCAGAACAAAAGTAAAAACTTACCCTTTACATCCATAAAAAGATTAATCAAAAGCAAATATAAAAACAAACAAAACCAATCAATATCTAACAAAGCCAAAGATAAAAAATGGAAAATTTTAATTAAAAATCCAGAAATTATTCCAGAAATCTCACGTAAAGCTGCAGTAGCAAATTTTAGATTACTTACGGAACATGATTATTTGGCCAAACACTTACACAGAATAGGAATTTATACAAGTCCAAATTGTCCTCTGTGCAACAAAGAGGAAATGACTGAAGAACATCTTCTAACCTGTGAAGCCCTACCTGCTGGACCCACTACACAGAAATATTGGAGAGCAAGAGAGCTAATGGCTTCATTGCCAAAGCCTAGCATTTGACAACAACATATTGTAACACTAATTTATTTTTCATTCCTAGAACATGTTCTGCTAATTTTCTGGTTGTAATAAAGTTGCACTGTGAGAAAACTGTGGGTGATAGAAAAGAATTGAGATCAAACTGAAATATTTCTATTTTATGTGACAGGTTTACAATATGCATATATGTCTACTATAACAGAAAAACAGATGTTCATTGTGAAATAAGTGTTCATTGACTTATCATTTCGTATATTGTTCATGGTATACTTTCATGGCTGCATAATTAACTTTGCAGTGCATTGCATTGTAGTATATACTTTTTTAAAAGCAGTTATCTTATCTACGCACCAGGCAAAATTACGCAGCTTTATATTATGCGGGCAGACCCACTTCTCAAATAGTATATTTACCTGCCGGTAGAGGGACGCCTTAAATCTGCTGTCAAACATCAAATACGATTGCACACAACTGGGGAATCGTATATAAACTCGCTCCATCAGCTATGCTATTGATGACGTCAAATTGTGCGCAGTAAATCACAGATAAAAATGAACACTGTGTAATGCTTAATAGCCTAAAAGGCAATGTGGATTAATATTAATATATCAGTTGCTCCTTATTTACAATTGAGGCACTGAGAACCATAAGGACTAAAAGCACAGAAACATAGTTTTCAGAAAAATAGATGTTTGTTAAAATGAAAATTTCCATTATGAAGCTCTACTTGTGAAAAAGATGTAAAGAGTAAATTATATTGGCAACTCTAGATAAAAATTGAACAGTGCAGAGCAAGCAAAATGATACTTCATGCTTTGTTCCCTTATGTAACTCAATTACAGGAAAAATTGGCATGACAGCTTCTTATGAATGTTTCATTAAATCAAAGAAGGCCTAAAGCACATCTACTGCTGGTTGATCCCAAGGTTGGCAAATGTTAAGAGCATGCATACATGCTAAAATCTCAAAACAATTTTGTGCTTTAGGCCCTTATGGTTCTAAGCATCTCAATTATTCCCCATATAAACTTAAAACAATAAGAATGAATTATTAATTTATAGATGAATCGTATTTATTACACATCGGCTTCACTTACGTACCTACTTTGAGGACATGTTTTGCAAATCATTGTTTGCATCTTCGGCTCTTATGCGAAGATGCAAATGATGATTTGCAAAACATGTCCCCAAAATAGGTACGAAAGTGAAGCCGATGTGTAATAAATATGACTCATCTATAAATTAATTATTTCGCTTCACTGTGGTGTTCCAATACAGTTAAATCTCGATAAGAAGAATGAAATTGATTTGATTTTCTACTTCTAGATGTCGGGCCCAAATGACCTTGTTGTCGACGGGGCCTAAAACACCACAAACTCACTTAACTCACTCAAACTTCTAGATGCTCAACATCCCATTCTGCAAAGCAGTCATATTATTGTGAGGTCATGTACCGCATATATTCATGTTCTACATGCTGTAGTACAAGCATTACCATAAAACAACTTAATTTAAACTGGGCATTTCATTCTATCACTATGCTCATACCTGTATCTGCTTGAGAGTTTAATGGCATCATCTCTGCTCAATGTGAGGCCTATGCATCAAAAATATGCTGCAGAGTAGAATCACAACGCCCAAAATTGAAGCCCGAAAAGTGCAGCATACATCCACTTGCAAGTAGCTGCTGGACATCCCTCGTCAGTTCTGTGCTGCTGGCACTCCTTACGTATGCCATGTGTAGTCTGCTGCACACAATTCCTCCCATACATAATGTGTTATTATACCTACCTATAGGTACCTATGGATTTTGGGCTCATTTTCAGATACTTCCAGCTACCAAGCCACACATAGAGCGGAAGCAATGCCATCCAACTGCAGGTACAGGTGTGAGCATTGTGGTAGTTCCCTTGTAAGATCTATATGGACAATGCTGTCAGACATTGATAAGGGCATTATTGAGGAGCATTTTTTCAAAACTTGATAAATGCAAACTTTTTACGAAATTGAGTTATATATAGTATCCACATAATTTTCACCTTCTGCATCGCACTGTGAAATCAGATTTTGTAAAATTCAATTCATGTCCTGTGTAGAAGTAAGGGGATATTAGCAGTTTTTTCAAAACTTGATAAGATGTGCTTGCTCAGTTAAAGCAAAAGTCAATAGATGCAATTTTATGATTTTATGATCCAGCGTGTAGCAACCTTAAAACGCAGTACAACCGGCATCCCACCTACCATGGCACGAAACAGTCCACTAACCCGGCTCGGATGAGGCCACTATGCCGGAGCTCAGCAGCCAACCACAAGGAGTTACGACGGAACAGAGAGCAGGATCCCTACATTTCATCAGTTGGAAACCCCTCGGCAGTCCAGTACAACCTACCATGGTGCCATCTCACTATTGTGATTCTTGGAATTCTCAATTATTACTGCAAGCTTTGTACACTGCTGCACCATTAGCAATAACTGCGAACTCAGGTTGTGCGCTTGTATTTCACATTCATTTCTGAAAGCTTTGTTATACTTACATGGCATTTTTATTCTTAGTTGAGACACGGCAATGTAGTATGCACAATGGAATATAACTGGATTTCACCATCACCTTTCTTTGCTAAATAAAATAGATCAAGATAAATTCGCTATGAAATATATGCATATTACATCTCCTAATTGCAGAGTGGTGAAGAAAGAAGCTCCAAATACGAAGCAGACTGTTGGCATTAAATACAGTGTGAGAACTAATGATGGCCAAGTATTGTCAGTATGCACTGCTAGCTTCCAAAGAATCACAGGGGTGTCAAAGGATAGATTACCTCTCCTGGCTAGAAAATTTCACTTATATGAGAATGCACCAAAGGAAACCAGAGGTGACAGAATAGGAATATTACACAAGGGCATTTCTGCTGCTATAAAGCAAGACATAAAGAAGTACAGATGTAGAGAAAGACATTATGAAAGAGCAAAATCAAGGAGAGGATATTTACCTCCAAAACTTAACATCTGAAAAATGTGGAACAACTTTTGCAAAGAAAGACGATTCAGAAATCAACCAGTCTGCCAGATCAACCACTTCTGTCAAAAACCTTAGCCTATACACGGCTAGTATGAAGAAATGATTAATTTCCATCAATTAACTAAAATAATAACAGTTAAATGATGAATCCTGGGACTCAAGTACTTATGATAATAAGTCGCCACAAGCGGTGTATCTCAAATGCGAGATCCCCTAGTGGTCTACCGGGGAAATATATGAGTCAAATGGAGAATTTAATGTCAGGACGGCACATTGGCCATGGTAGCTCAGTTGGTTAGAGCGACTGGACGGACACCAGGAGATCCATGGTTCAAATCCCTGCCATGGCATTGAATTTTTCATGTTGACTCTATCAGTCTGCTTATTGTCAAAATATAAATAAATATTTTACAACTTCTTCAATCTTTCATTTCGTACACCACACACTGACATGCTCAACCTGCAAAATGGGACTGATGAAGATTAAGACAAGAGGCAGACGTGGAAAAGAAAAACGAACTAAAAACCATGTACATACTGCACAAGTTGCATTCAAAAAGTTCTATCAGCTATTGAAAGAGGAAAACGCTGAGGCAATCACTATATCTCACTACTGACAAGATGTTAGATGGAGAATTTTCAACAATGGAGGTTCACAGGCAGCTTAAAAGGCTGAAAAGAGCAAAAGCAGTAGGCAGGGTTGGAATTCCAGGGGAATTTTAGAAAATGTATTGGAATATGCAGAAAGGTTTGAACATAATTACACGAGTATTGAACAGTGTGAAAAACAGTCATGACATACCGGAAAGCTGGAAAACAAGTTTGATTGTGCCAATATATAAAGGGAAGGGAGCTGAAAATTATAGAGGAATAAGTCTATTGTCCATATTGGGCAAGACATATACAGGGATATTAGCAGAAAGACTGGAACGTCGGGCAGAAGAGGAAGGGAAACTAACAGAGTTTCAATCAGGAACAATAGATAATGTATCGAGATTTAACTGTTGAAATAAATACGACTCATCTAATAATTAATAATAGATAATGTGTTCATAATTAAAACAATTATTGATAAATATCTGGGAGGGAAGAAAGGAAGGGTATTGTGACTTTGTGGGTTCGTGAAATCAAAAGTCCAAGTTACAAACACAAAAAATTGTACTTTATTTCCGTAGAAATACGCTTCGTGCACATACACAATACAACATACAAGCTCAACAAACACAGCTGCTTACCCGCACGCATTCAATTACCGACTGACTGACTCTCTTTCTTCATTCATTCATTCATTCAAGCAGCTGGCGGCTGACTGAGGGTCAACACAATGTGTGTCATTCGTGTACCTGTCCTACACGGACTTAACCACTTAATGACAGGAAATGTGGGGTTTTGCAGGTTGGTGGTTTAAGATTAGGTAGATGAAAAGAAGGGAGGTAGCCGTAGCTCCTCATGGTAGCCAACTCGGGTGCAACGCTATGTGAGCACCGCTGGTGTGATAATTTTAGGAAGAGTTTAATTTAGAAAGTCTATTAATTTCAAACAGTAATAATTTTAAGGTTGTAATAAGAATTTTATTGTTACCGGGTGTGCCCGCTTGCCATGCGGGGAAGCCGGTAGAGCTTGTAGCATCTTTCGGGGGTTCTATAGTTCCCTAGAGACCTAACCAGGGCGCTCTGATGTTGAGGCAAACTCGCATAGAATTTTGTGGCCCGGCGCCTAATGACATCTTCCACATAGTGGAGAGGTGAGGCTTCATGAAGGTATCTCATGGGAAACCTCCAGCAAACAGAATAGATGGCCCTAAGACATCTATTTGACTCTCTTTGGCAGGCAGCTGCCTTTTTATAGTTTTTCTAACATTCCAGAAATTCCTCAATCGAGACCGGCTAGAACAAAGGCGAACTCTTGCGAAAACCGTCTGCTCCCGCCCACCATTTCGGCAAGCTTTTTTCTCCACACTGCACTGCCGTCTCTTTGATCTTGTTACCCACGCTGCCTCCTATCAACAATGACCCGGCGACAGTATATATGTTTTATGCTGACTTTGAGAAAGCGTTTGACACAATAAACGGAGAGGCTCTAGCATGGAAACTAAGAAGCAAAGGAGTAAGCGAAAATCTCATAAAGGAAATTCATAAAATTTATAAAGGAATATCATTTTGTATAAGGCAGGATCAAGAGAGTGTTACAGAAGGGGAAGAGCAAAAAATAGGTTTAAGGCAGGGCTACAAATTGACTTCCATATTATTTAATTTGTTTATTGATATCCTGGAGAAAGTGGCAAAGAGTAATACACATAACCCAGGAATAGGTAATAAGGAGATTCCAGGCTTATTATATGCAGATGACATGGTGATCGGATCCATAACTATAATAGGACTGTAAAAGGCAATTGATGAAGTACAAAGATTTTGCATGGAGTGGGGAATAAAAATAAATATTAATAAATCCAAAATTATGGTTTGTAAAAAAGGGGCAAAATTAAAAAAGGATAAGAAATGTTTCTTGAGAGGGAAAGAGCTTGAGGTAGTGAAGGAATATGAATATTTGGGAGTAAGGCTGAGTAGCAATGGGGAGTGGGGAGCACATGGTAGGAAAATAATTGCTAAGGGGAAGGCAGCTATGGTAGGATTGAGAACCTGTAAGGATAAGTTAGACATGCCGACAAAATGGTTAGAGAGGCTATATGTGACAATGATAGAGGCAAAAATGATATATGCAGTAGAGATTTGGGGAGGCTCAGAGATAAGTAGCAAGGTTGACAATATGTACAAGTTATTCTGTAAAGAGGCTCTCGGATTGACAAGGACGGCTCCAGGTGAAGTAGCACTTCTTGAAATGGGGAGGACTAGGAAAAAAGGAATAATCTTGGAGAGAATAGTGAAATTTTGGTTTAGTTGTTTGAGTAAGGAGGATGGAAATATTTTAAAGGTATGCATAGAACAACAGATAACATTAGTAAATAAGAACAGTTGGTGGAAAGAGCTAAAGAGAACTATGGACAAAATAGGAATGGGGGATGTATGGAGGGCAGGTGCAGGTAATGAGAGAGTATTTTGGAAAAAGGTAAGGACAAGAATGGAAGACATAGAAAGGCAAGAGATATGGGGAAGCATGGAAAACAAAAGTTCATTGAAGTTTTATAAGATTTTGAAAAGGGATTGGGGTAGAGAAGGTTATATAGACAACTGTAGCAGGATTGAAAGGGAGGGATTAGCATGGATGAGAACAGGTGCAATTTTTATGAAAGGATTAAGGTGGAGTGAGGTAGGAATATGTGAATTATGTGGGGGGGAAGAAAGTGTAGAATATTATGTAGTAAGATGTGAAGAAGTTGAGAAGTGGAGGAAGGAGGCATGGGAGATAAAATGGGACAAAGTTGAGGGCAAAATTGTAACAGTAAGAATGCTAACAGGGAAGCAACAGAATAGAAATAAAACTGTAGGAAGATTTCTTGGTAAAATGAAAGATAAATGGTTGAGGATAGTTAGAAGCAAAAGTTATGAAGGGAGAAGGAAGAAGGGGCAGAGGAAGGATTTTGTAGGGAAAAGTAAGGGATACAGGTAATCCCTCAGTGAAGCATAAGGTTGTTATGCCAAGCTGGCTGAGGGGTGAAAAAAAAAAATAAACAAAAAGAACTTTGTAAACATGTTAACATCCTGGAGGTCCTGAGGGGATAGCTTAGTGTTCTGGAAGGCAGAGTTGAGGAACAGGCAATGCTTGAGGAAGGAGCTGGCAGACTGGCTCTCACCTTGAATATCACAGTACTTGGCAACAGAGTATCAACTCCAGGATGTCGGCAATCCCCAAGAAATGTGTGTTTGAGGAACAGCCACCTGGAACATGTTGTGAAGGACTGCCAACAGCCAAATGGACAATGCAGGAGAAAATGATAAGATTAAAAAATATGAGAACCATATCCTTGAGTGACATTACATGCCTTGAACAGAAGAGTATAGAACAATCTCATCACACATGGCAAGACACAGATGTACAACGGTGTAGCAGTAGCAGTAATCGGAACCAACATGGAAGTTAAAGAAACTACATTGGCCCTATCAAATTATAATGGCACAGGGCAACACCTTGGCTGTATAGAAGGTAGCCTTCCTGAAGCTGACTTTGGGGTGCATCATTGTAAGTCCATGATGCCCTCCAGAGGATGACCTATCATGACCTACATGGAGGTTTCTGGCAGAAAGGCATGCAGTAAGAGACACTTCCCCAAGCTACAACAGTGAAGCAAGGACTTCATTGCATGAACAAGCAGATCAGTAATAAAATCTGTATGTCCAGAAGTTACCGCAACCAAAGATGCGGATGGTACAACACTGGTCAGGACAATCAGCCGGCATCATCGAATGGTTACAATAAAGGCATTAAGTGTGGTCACCCCATTCCACCATTTTTGTAGTTTGCCACAAGAGAAGCTAAAGAAAACAAATATTCGACATCCAGCAGTAAGTACCTCATTACTGTACTATGCTATTTTCCAGACCATTTGGTTTCGGCAAATCCAGAAGACTGACCTTTAACGATGTTGATTTGAGAGATTTTGCTGACTGGCAGACCTATGAAAAGTCAGCCTCAGGAGTTGTTTGTTAAGAGTTGATCATTTTGTAGTTGTTGCGAATCAGTTTGGTCAGAGCAGCTATGCGTATTAATCAGTGGGCTGTAAGTGTTAAAAGTTATGAACAGTACAAGTTGGTGTTGCAACAGATATAAAAAAGAAACAGTTGTACGGAAGAGATGTGTTTGTTTTGTGTATTTGTGTAAAATGAAATTGTAACTTACTGAGTTTAGTACAACAATAAGCTATCATTTTGTTACTGAGTTTAGCTTCATAGATCTACAGCTATGCACTATTTTGTATCCTTCTTAAAAAACATCCTCAGCAATACTATTCAATTCTGAGCTAAGTCTGTGGTTTCACTCTCTACTTCTGAAGTGTATCAATAAGAGGGGCAAACCTCCCCTACTGGTACAAGTGCAAACTTAGAGTACTTTGCTAATTTTTAGCATGATAGTATGTTAAGAACAAGGCAGATGCATTACAAGGGCACACACACACACACACACACACACACACACACACACACACACACACACACACACACACACACACACACACACACCCACACTCCCACCCCCACCCACACCCACAGATATATACTCATATATGCACTATGTTCTTTTGTTTTAGCATTTCATTCAGAAAGTATTTATGGAACCACTACTGTATTTTGTTGTTTGACTGCTGTATACTACAATGTTTGCTCATGGACATTGAATGCACCAGTAGTAAACTGTTTATGTTTTAATTATTTTATTTATTTTTAAATTCTTTATTTTTTTAATCTTACATTATGTATTAACATCAGCACTTCAAGCATTAGCCTCAGAACATGCACTACAGTAGATCAACCATCATGTTAATCATTAAATCTCTGTTTCATGCAATTTGCTCTATGTATTGGAAATTTACCTGTTAAATGGGATATTAATGAATTCCTCCATATTGTATGGGTAGTGTTACAAAGATCTGCCAGGAATAATTATGAGTTATGTTTAGTAGGTTAAAGTTTAAAACACACCTGTAAGAAAACAAAAATGGATAAATTACTAAACTACTGAAAGTAATGAGTCAGTAATTCAAAAACAAACATCACTTAAATTATCCTTACTTCTGATTTCTTGTTTATACAAAATCAACTGCTCAGATTGCAATAAGTTCTACATAGGAAAAACCAAAAGAAGTTTACATATTAGGCTACAGGACCATATGAGATGCATGAAATACAAATAGAAAAATCAGCAATAACTTACCATTTCTGGTCTACCAATCATGAAATTGTACCAAATATAAAACTACTAAAATCAGCCAGTAATGCAGCCGAACTCGATGTTTGGGAAAAGTTGCTAATTATAAAAAACAAACAGTATACTTTAAATTTCGAATTGCCGCCTGGAAACTCTCTTTGGAAGTTCATCTCACAGACAACAGATGCCGCCACAGACGACCAGCTCACTTCAAGAAACCAAGGATCCAACCAGTCAGATAACTGCTGACGATGGGGACAAACTGCTCTCCGAAACATGTCCAAGTAAGGATAATTTAAGTGATGTTTGTTTTTGAATTACCGACTCATTACTTTCAAATGTTAAATACATCACTGTTTCTAACCTTTTGCTTCAAATAATACTAAACTACTGTCCCAACAAAATTTCCCAGTTTTTTTTTTTTTACACAGAGCTACCCTAAATTTATTTGGCATGATGCAAATGACTAACTTAGCATAGTTGTTCTAAGCCAAGTGATCTGTTTTATAAGAACACGAGTGAAGCAGTTGGCAGCCATTAGCTAAACCCGACCATCCAGAGTCTAGGAACGCAAAGAAACAAATCAAAACTTTGACAATACAATAGATTTCACCACATCCAAGTTGACAGTCCCCATCACACAGCGGTAGTGGGAAAATGGCCATATTTGTGTCTTTTCACTATTATTGTAAAAATTGAAAATGTTACTGTTTTCTGAATTATGGATTAAGAAACATTTTTTCTTGGACAGTAACTGAAGGTTGACAATTAACTTTTTTAAAAAAATTGGCCATTCTTGGGCATCTAATGACTGGCTCATTATAATGTTAAAGTTGCCTTACTTTTATTGTGCATTCAGTGTTTTTCGTATGAAAATCATGTTTTATGACCTCATTTTCCTTCACTGACAAAGGGCAGGAACTGATCATTATTATAATTTTCATTTGTGTGGGGCATTATGAACTTTGATCATTTCGTGTGCAAGTTGCTCTAACTCAATTTCTTGAATTTGTAACAGAAAACCGAGCATGTTTACTGGATTTGTTAATCTAAAGTAAACTTTAATAAACGTTTTCTTCTACAGAAAAGAGCTATAAGATACCTGGCAAAAATAACAAGGACTACTACATGTACACCACATTTAAAAACATTAAATATACTTACTCTCCCCTGCATATTTATTTTGCGAACAATACTTTTTGTATATAATATGAATACAATATCTACTAATGCAGATATCCATAATTATGAAACAAGGGGTAAGAACAATTATATAGTTAAAGGTCACAGATTAAAACTTTTTGAGCACAAGCCCCAATACTTAGGTTCTAAACTATTTAACAAGCTTCCAAACAGCCTAAAAAATACTCTGTCAGCTGCTAAGTTTAAATCGAAACTGACTAAGATGCTGTTAAATAGAGCACATTATAGTATAGAAGAATATTTTGAAGATGACTTTAACGATCTAGAATAGATTATGTGTGTGTGTGTGTGAGAGAGAGAGAGAGAGAGAGAGAGAGAGAGAGAGAGAGAGAGAGAGAGAGAGAGAGAAAGAGTGGAAGAATTTTTAATCCTTTACTATGTTCTGTGAAACATATATACTGTTTGTATTATGTTATAATGAACAATAAATTGATATATCGAGATTTAACTGTATTGGAACACCACAGTGAAGCGAAATAATTATTAATTTATAGATGAGTCGTATTTATAACACATATAACACATCATATTTATAACTGATTGATTGATTAATACAACACAGAATTATTACCGAGGTGTACTTGTGTCACATTTGTTGTTGTTAGAAGCAGCAAAAGACAATGTATTGATATTGTCATTTGTTACAGGAATTTATGAGGTGAAATGATTTGATCGAGTCCCCATGTGAGCAAAGCTTAGGGAACCTGAATGTCAAATTTATGACAAATGCATCGTCACTACTAATATATCCATCACTGCTGTTTTGCTAACAAATGGTGCTAATAAAGAAATATAGATTGGTGGCAATAAAGAACTTTTTCCTAGGTTAGGTTAGATCTAATTTGGCCTTATTTAATACAAGCTTACATTTATGATTCACAAAAGGTTAGGTTAGATCTAATTTTGGTTTCAGTACCTGTGTCATACCAATACCAGAACGAAAGAACATTTTCGTAACATTAAATATAAACAGACTGATAAGTCGGCCATAGCAGATCATTTTTGGTCATTTAACCATGAAATAAATCTCAAAGTTAAATTATTAAAACAATTAAATGGTCCGATAGATTTAATGGTTTGGGAAAAGATAATTTATTTTAAAAAACAAACATCGCGTAATGAATTTTGAAATACCAGCAGTCGATTCTCATATTTTCAGATTTTGGTAGTACTAACAAGAACATATCAACATCAAGCATTTGTAACGATGACAACAACTTTGTTGTTTCTGGCTGAGGATGTGGAAGAATTTTCCATGAAATCGCGATCCCGGACAATTTATAAGAAAAGTGTCATCATTTCTTATAAGTGAAGTTTTAAGTTACAAATTGTTATATTTGTTTACTTCACTGTTAATAGCTTCATATTTTAAGTAGTTACCTTCCTACCTTCAGCTCTCTGGCACATCAGTTAGCAACGAGGCAGCCACTGTGTGCACGCATTGGTTCAGCTCACATGCTTTTTAAAACCATATAAAAATTGATTATAGCTTAGAAACTCACTTTATGCTATAAACAAGCTCAATGCAATTTGAGTTTTTCTTAGCTAATTTGAAGTATCACATGGTTATTGTGATGCCAATAGGAATACACAAAAACAACTGGGGGGAGCTTGAGATTATTGAATTCATTGACAAATAGAAAATCTAAGCAGGATTAAGACAGTAATAAGGCAGGCAAAAAAGCTGAACAACACAGAATTCATCAATAATGCTGAAAATAAACAAAAAGCTATATGGAGTATAACTGAAAGGCATTTGCAACATTTATTTATTTGTCAATAGACTGCAAAGCAGTTTCTGACATAATAATAATAATTTAATAATAATAATTTATTGTCAATAGACTTTGCAGTTTCTGACATTATACATATAAATACATATATAAATACAATTGTTTTTAATTACAAATTAAGGAATAAATTCAGCATGTCATATGTACTACAAATTAAGGAATAAATTCATGTGGTACAATGATTATAATTCATTAATACAATACAAACTTTTTGTTAACAAGTACTTCTTCAGAGCACCCTCTGAAGTGTATCAAGTTACCAAATTGTTCAGAACCTACTCAAGTATTTGCTAGTGTATAGCAGTGAAATGTTTAAGCAGCTAGTTGGGGAGCAAACTAACAAGCTTTATACCGAAATCTATATTGTGACTTTGTGGGTTCGTGAAATTAAAAGTCCGGGTTACAAACACCAAAAATTGCACTTTATTTCCGTAGAAACACACATTGTCAACCCCTACATTAGCAGGATTACGTCACATACACAATACAACTTGCAAGGTCATCGACCACAAACACACAGATGTTTACGCACGCGAGTTCAATTACCGACTGACTTTGGCAGGCGGGCTCCCTTTTTCATAGTTTACACACATTCCAGAATATTCTCCAACAATCGAGATGGCTAGAACAAAGAACTAGAACTCTCGAGAAATCCGTCCCCTTCCCGTTTTGGCAAGCTTTCATCTACACACTGCACGCCCATGCTTTGAACTAGTCACTGGCGCCACCTCGATCAACAATGGGCTTGCGACAATATTTTTAACACTGATATCAAAGATGGAAATAAAATCTAGTTTGAAATCGACAATAACATAACTTAAACATCAAAGTACTGTTCTATGTAAACCACTTTGTTATACAATTAATGAATCATTTGAAGTAGTTTAGTCTCCTGATATATTAAAAATTACATAAGTAAAGCCAATTTTTAAAAACAGTGATAGAGAAAAAGTAGAAAATTATACGCCAGAGTCAGTTCTACCAGCTTTGTCGAAGATTATAATCATGTTTGTCCTTGAACACTCCTAGGTGAGCAACCAACTGGAGTCCTGCAATGTTGTCATATTGCAGTGTGTGACAAGCACCAGCTATCCATCTCTAATAAATACTATATGCAGTAAGACTAAAGTTCAAATTTTGCAAAAACCGAACCATGAGGAAGGTAGGGAATATGTGTAACATAACCGTAAAAGCCCCATATTTTTAGCTCAATTAGTTTTCCTAATACAAATAAATAAACTACCAATTTATTATAACAATACATCTCGACAGAAGCACTAATGAACATCATTATTGGTTGGCATATATGCATGTACATTTATTTGTAATTACTCAGAACTGAAATGTCAAAATTTGACCTGACAAGATAAAAGAATTACTTTGAATAAGCCAAAGTGTTTGTTAAATTTGAGAAAGAACAAACAGTACACTTCATGCTGACCTGGCAGAATGTGAGTCCTCATATTACAGGTTTGTAATCTCTATTTACTCTACAGAGTTCAGAAAACTGACAGTAATCTATATGTCTGTCTTCCAGAATACTCACTTTTAATTCTGTATAGTGATATAATTGTGATGTGATAGAAATTAATATGACATGAAAGTGTATCCATAGTGCTAATAATTTTTGTTATATTTGTGGGAAAATGACTTCTGCCACCCAAAAGCGAAATGTAACTGCATTAATAGAGAAAGCATACCATCTGTATTTTGGAAGCAAAATAGGGGACCATGATAAAAGCTGGGTCCCCATTTTAGTTGCAATGCTTGTTCTCTAACTTTCAGTGAATGGCTTGAAGGAAAAGGAGATCAATGCCCTTTGCTGTACCCCTAATTTGGAGGGAGCAAACTGCATGGTACCATCTGTGAAGTTCATTTCAAAGAAGAAAAGATTGATTGTGAATTACCCAAATATACCTCCAGCTATTCATCCCATGCCCCATACCAATTAACTCCCTATTCCACTTCCCCCCCCCCCCAAGTCCCGTAACATTGATTTTGAGGACAAATCTAAATCCAAAAATATACCTGATCAACATGATCCTCATTTCAACATTCAAACTCCATCCCACTTACAAAAAATGAGTCTAAATGACTTAAATGATCTCGTCTGAGACTTAGAACATGCATAGACTAAGCAGTTCGACTATCTCTCACAAAATGTGAAGGTGTCTGCTTTTAGAACAAAGCAGAGGTCTTTGGAACAATTTTTCAAAATAAATAACATTATATTTTGTAATGATGTGCATGCCTTAATGGAAGGCATAATTATCCAACACACACCAGAACAATGGACATTATTAAATTTAAAGGGAGTTGATTAATGACACTAAACAACACTTTTAAATTTTTCCGGAACATGTTTCAGAGACTTTGCCTCTATCCTCAACCGCCCAACCAGCCATCGACTGGTTCTCATTGGTGTGGTTGACGATATTTTGTCATAGGTCTCCTCTAGTGGCAGTTCAAGGAACTTGCTGAACAAATCTTTCTGGGGAATGTCGAAATTGAATACTTTGTTCCTATTTTTTGAAATGAAGATTTGTTCCCATGTGGATAGTTCTTCTTTTCCTGATGTATGTTTTAGTAGTTTTGGTTCTGGACTTATGTTGTGGTTTTTTTCCCAAAAATGCGTGGCAACTGCTGATTTTTTCTAATTGTTTATATTTTACGTTTCTAAAGTTTAAAAACTTGAAACATACAAACATTAAACCAACTTTAGAAACATAAAATATAAACAATTAGAAAAATCAGCAGTTGCCACGCATTTTTGGGAAAAAAACCACAACATAAATCCAGAACCAAAACTACTAAAACATACATCAGGAAAACAAGAACTATTCACATGGGAACAAATCTTCATTTCAAAAAATAGGAACAAAGTGTTCAATTTCAACATCCCCCAGAAAGATTTGTTCAGCAAGTTCCTTGAACCGCCACCAGAGGAGACCTATGACAAAATATTGTCAACTACACCAATGAGAACCAGTCGATAGCCGGTTGGGTGGTTGAGGATAGAGGCAGTTTCTGAAACATGTTCCGGAAAAATTTAAAAGTAAGTGTTGTTTAGTGTCATTAATCGACTCCCTTTAAATTTAATTTATCATAACACTGTTTTCAACACTTCCAAGAAACGAATTGCAATGGACATTATGTTTAGATGCTTCCACATGGAAGCACAATGGAAACACTTTGCCTTCATTCCAGTTGGCTACGCAGTCCATATAAAAGAGACATAAGCATATATGAGAGATAGAATCAACATGAAAAATTCAATGCCATGGCCAGGATTTGAACCATTGATCTCCTGGTTTCCGTCCAGTCGCTCTTAACCTTTGAACTACCATGGCCAACATGCCGTCCTGACATTAAATTCTCCAGTTGACTCATATTTTCCCTGTAGTTGGCCATGGTAGCTCAAAGGTTAAGAGCGACTGGACGGAAACCAGGAGATCAGTGGTTCAAATCCTGGCCATGGTATTGAATTTTTCATGTTGACTATCTATCAAAAATCTTAGCCTATATATGGCTAGTGTGGAGAAATGATTAATTTCCATCAATTAACTAATATATGAGAGATATTTAATTATGACATTTAAATGGCAAATATATTGTGATTTAAAGATGGTTCTTGGCTTATAACAAGGATTTACAAAATATTGTTGTTCCCTATGCAAATGGAACAGCCGAGCTAAGACTTTGCACTAAGGAAAGACTGGCGTCTCAGACAAACTCCGGAACCAGCAATGATCAACATATAGCAGTAGCCATTCATTGAAACTAGAACAATTGTGCTCCCTCTGTTATGTATCAAGCTGGAACTGATTAAGAATTTTGTTAAAACATTAGATCATGATGGACCAATATTTGCATATTTACTTTCAAAATTTCCAAGGATAAGTACAGCTAAAATTAAAGAAGGAATTATTATAGGATTCCAAGTCAGAAAACTCTTTTTGATCAACATTTTGATGCACTTCTGACAAGAAAATAACATGCTGCTTGGGAATCTTTCAGAAGTTGCCTCAAATTTCCTAGGGAACCATTGTGCACCAAACTATAGGGAAATAGTTGATAACATGCAATATGCCATCCACTCCACTCTCATTTGAACTTTTTCCCTGAAAATTGTGGTGCAGTTTCTGATGAACACAGTGCTTTCACCAGACAATTCCAACATTTAAAAGACATTATATGCTTCTTAGTGGAGTATAGCTGTTCAGTAGTCAGAGATGTTCCTGAGGTTCAGTATAGCAGACAGGCCAACAGGAGACATCTGTAATCGAGGTAAATCTAACTAAATAGTATCATGTTTGGGAAAATACAACTTTTTTCTATTGATTTCTTTCTCAAATTATAATTCTTGTAATTACATGAAAACTAGATATCTGATAAGTGTATTGCCACATTCGTATTCAACATGAAAAAAATACAGTGAATTCCAGTATTTTCATTTCCGTTAACAGAAAAAAAAAGTTAAAATTTTGTTGTCCAGTGTGCTTAATATAAAAAATAAATGTAGAAGAAAGGAATAAAAACGTACATAAGACACTAAAGTGAGTATAGCAGTAAAACACTTATTAGTGATGTGAGCAAAAACCATAGATTTCTTACTTATACAGAGCTAACCCAGTATTGCCAGTATGGCAATGCCTGCAATGGACTACAAAATATTATCAGTATTTTTTTGTTTAGAAGTTTAGTAATAAAATATAAATAAAGCAAACATCACTTAATTTTAGTGCCCTGCAATACATACAACTATAGCTCTCCTAAAACTGAATCTTTAGGAATTCATTTCTCTCTTTACAATTCTTCATTTTAAACAGCAGAGCGACAAGCTCACCCTCTGCCAGCCAGTAACTAAGTCAGCATAATGGTTAACTGTCAAACATATTAGATATTTTACCCTTACTCTCTTTAAATTCATGGAGTCTTGGTATAATTTAAAGGAATCTCAATTATCACGTACATGGTCAATATACTCCGATCAATTATCTACTATCAGTAATGTCAAAGAAGAATACTTTCACACATGTAAAAATTAATTCTAGAAGCACTCTCATGTCAGAATATTACTGTCTCCTTCAATTATAATTAGTGCATAACTACTTAAAATATCTACTTATTTTCTATTTTCAAAACCTGTATGTATAAATATAACGTCTCTACATACCTTATAAAAAATCTAATGACAGATCATTTCATATGTTCATTACCCATAACTCCAACGTTATGTCACATGAACGATGAAATGATGCTGAAATGGGCCCACGGTCCGAGAGGTTAAGGGTTGTCCGACATTCATCTTTCTTGCATAAGGGCAAACGCCTGGAATAAACCGTATCCAAATATATCCCGACCGGGATTCGAACTCGGGACTTCCTGAACATGAGGTAGATTCAGAGGCCAGTATTTATCTATAATACAAATATGAAGGGAGAAGAAATTAATGTGCACCGTGTGCCTCAGTGATTTTACAAACTATAAAGTTGAGAATATTTTACCCCAGTAATAGCAAATATTGCAGAATTCTTCCTCTTACAGCGTGCAATTACTGAAATAAATTTGAGCCAAACAGCGTCGTCTATACTGTATAGTTTCACAAATACATCGCCTTAAATAAAGGAAAGAGCTGTCATTTTACGAGAAATGAAAATTGGGAATCTAAGGTTTTTAGGTTAAGCTGCAGAATTACAATTAAATTCGAAGCACTGATTTATCATACCTGAGAAAGACAACACTTTTTTTCTCATTATTTCTTGTACTTTAGCAGCCTTATTTTTTTAATTTAAGCTGACAGTAGCAAACGTTTTACTTCCATCTTGGCGTCTTGTACCCACAGATTTATACCCTGTGTTAATACCAGATCCGTGGTGGGGATTGAAGACGCATAAGGCACTCCTCTTGAACCACTCCTGAACCTTTCCAAGCCAGCTAAGCGAACTAAGATGTCGGTAATGCAGTGAGCTTCTATTTCGACCGAGCTATGTTACATCCCTGTGGTACATTCGCTTTTTTTGTTTGTAATTTTACGTTCTTCAACGTTAAGTCATATCGGACGATGAATGGAATGGGTGAAATGCTCAAATGAGTCCGAGGTCCATGGAGCTTAGAGTTACCCGACATTCGTCTTGAAGGAAAAGGGAAAACCCCGGAAAAAACCTTATCCAGGTAACTCACCCTGACCGAGATTCGAACTCGGAACCTCTTGAACGTGAGGTAGACACTCTACCATCACGCTACCGAGGCGAGCACATTCGCGTTCCCCCGCCCTTCCTTGCTATGATCGGTGACTGATCGAATCCAACTTCTTTCGAAGTCTAATCTCGCGCGCTCATGAATAATTTACGGCACAATTCATTTATTACATATTAGCATAATATGCGCTAAATATGCTGAGTAAATTATTCATCAGTGTGCGAGATTTGACTTCGAAAGAAGTTCAATGAATTTGTGAAAAATATCTCAAGAATCCACTTGTCAACGTGAACCTTTCCTGTTAAATATGAATAATTATGACTTCCATAAAGCATTAAATCTTTAATATTCCTGTTGCTAATTAATAATTTTGTCTTTAAAAACAATTACAACTTTAATAAACGAGTGAGATCACTCAAGATGCTGTTGAGGTTATACAACACATCTGTATTCCCTTTCCCCCCAGTTTCTTAGTGTAATACTTACAAGAAAGGTAACTTCTTACTAAAATAATGATTCTGTATGTACAGGAAAACAGGAAAGGATACCATAAGGTTATGTATAATGCACTTTCTTTGTTCACAGAATGTTGAAAGATTCCCTGGAATAAAAGTGTAAAAAAAAAAAACCACTAAATATATAAATAAATAAATAAATAAATAAATAAAGAAAGAAATAAAGAACTATATATAAATTTTAAATGAGGACACCAACAACTATGTACAAAAAACAGCACCATCTCTTTAAAATGAGAACAAAGCAGCTCTGTTAATGCTTATAATTAATAACAATTTGAATAGCTCTATAATACACACATTGGATTCTACCAATTACTAGTAGTCGATGTTCAATACCCTCTTGTGATCAGCGGTAGTTTTGATCAATTGATAACGCAGAAAACTGCCTTGCCGACTCTGGCAGAAATGTCAATATTTGCCCACCATACTTCAAGAACAAGTTACAGATTACGGGGATCAAACCCAATCAGTGGTTCAATACGCTTCAAAAATTACAATAATATGGAGATTATTCATCTGTTAATATGGCGAACTATCGCTCGCTCGTGCTGGCTGGCTGTATACAGCCAGAAGGTTTCTGCTGCGTGCCCACCCGTTAAGGGTTTTACCGCAGGTAAGATTTAGATTTGAAGTTTGTAGGATGAAGGTGGTGTAGGTTTTGAGATTGGGATTTTTTTAGAGGTTGCAGAAAGTACCTTCGGGTTGAAGGAGAGGATGCAGTACTTTGCACCCAAATTGTTAATTTTTTGTTTAATTTTTAGTTGGGGAAAAATTTAGATGCCAAACAGCTTAGAAGAATTATGAGCTCAACTTTAGCTGCTGATAGGATTAGCTCCTGGGTTATCTGGGGTGCCCGCATGCCATACGGGGGACCCGATGCAGTCTTCTCTTTTTACCTGTCCTTGTAGCCTTCAAAGCAAAATATGCTGTTACTTTTTTGTATTATTCAGAAAAATAAAACAATTACCCGAAAGCATGGATACCTGTTAACGTTGATCATAATTATACATGTAAAAATGTTTACTTCTAAGTATTTTTATCATTGTTTCCCCATTTTATTTCAGCTTTTTAAATTAAAACAAATGTACTGGACTGCCCTCTATATCTCAAACAAATTAAATGCTTCTGTTCTCCTTCTGTAGATGGCAGTTCTGTAGGGAGAGGGAGACTTTAATATGTACACTAAAGAGCACATTAAACTAGTAAAACCTACTAGAAACATCTCGGAGATCTATAAGATTAATAAACAAAATCTAGGTTCGTACCAACATCATGTGAAGTGCCAATAGAGTACGCCCACAGGGGTGAAGCCCAGATAAGAGATACACACACACAAGACTGGACATTGAAGATCTGAATGTCAGACCTTCGGCCTCAAGCCAGATCAGGGCTAGGCCCTCTACTGGCAGTGGAGTGTTTTGTAAGGATAATATGCGGCAGGAGATTAGGTTGGAGTTGTATATAAGCCATCTGATGTGTTATTTTATGTGCCTAGAAGCAGCCTTGGGCGTTTGTAGCACTCTCCAGGATCGATGTCGTACTCACCTAGACCGCGGATGAGGGAGTTGAAGTTGTGGGAGAGGTTTTGATAGAAGGAACGTGAAACGGTATGGATGTAGTGTGTTATTGTGGGGATACGTAGGTCACGTCGGATAACTAGATTGGGGATGTACGAAGGGGAGTCTGTGGCAATGCGGAGGAATCGGGATTGTAGAATTTCAAGGCGGTGTGGGCGAGACTTGGCTGCTACTCCCCATATTTCACTGGCGTATGTGATGGCTGGCCGGAGTACTTGCTTATACAGGAGCAGTTTTGTAGTCAGAGACATGACTGATCGTCGGTTATATAGAGGGTAGAGCATACCCATTATTTTGCTAACTTTATTAGCCACATATGTAATGTGGTCTCTCCACGTCAATTTGATGTCGAGTAGAACACCAAGATACTTAACGTAAGTTTTCCAATGGACGTCTTCACCAGCTAGACGAATTGGTGGAAGATCTGCTATTCGTCGTCGAGAGAAGGTGATGGCCTGGCTCTTCTGTGGGTGGACGCGTAGGCGCTAACGTTCGAACCAGGTGGTAAGGAGATCAGCATATTGTTGAATCCTGCGAGGACACAGGTTGAGCTCTGATGATGTGGAGGTGACAGCTGTATCGTCAGCAAATAGATACAGCGAGCAGTGTGGCAGGGATGGTAGGGTGTTGATGTATAGAAGAGAGTGGGTGCCAGGTCACTACCCTGGGGAACGCCAGCTCTAATGGGATTGGATGAGGATAAGATTCCGTCATTAGAGACTGCAAAGGTTCTGTCAGTGACGTACGAGTGAATGATATGTATTAAGTAGGAAGGGGTTTGGTAGGTGATAAGACGGGAGAGTGCCATACGCTGTCGAATGCTCTGGTGATATCTAGGAGTAGTGCTGAAACGAACTGCTTCCTGTTAAAGACTGTGTAAACTTCATCAAACAGACGAAGTAGTCGGTGTTGAGTGGAATGTTGAGAGCGAAAGCCGAATTGCTCCGCTCTGATAATATTGTGTCGATTTAAGATAGTCCTTAGTCGACTTAGAATAAGTTTTTCCATCAGTTTACTCAGTGTTGGAAGCAAACTGATGGGTCTGTAGCTCTCCGGGGACGTTCCCTCTTTCCCAGGTTTGCAGATAGAGATGACCTTTGCGTGCTTCCAGGCGTTTGGGAAGTAGCAAAGTTTGAGGATTGCATTAAAGAGAAAGGTTAATGCTTTCACCCAAGGGAATGGTAGAGCCTTTAGCGCCACGTTCGCTATGTTGTCAAAGTCGGGTGACTTGAATGGCCTTAGACTGGTGATATGGCATTGCGCTTCAGCTACGGAGATGGAGGGAGCTGGTACATCATCATGGGGTTGGGAAAGGTACGCCTGAACTTCCTGAGTGACTGCGTGGATATGATCTACATCCGGGGTATCAGCGGCCGTAAAGGTCATTTCCAAGAAGGTTGCATGTAGTTTAGCTTTTTCCCTTGTAGACTGAGCGACTTCCTGTCCGTGGTGCAGCGGTGGATCTTTGCGAGGGATTTGAAGTAAGCATTTGCTCATGCTCCAAAAGGGGTTGTCCTCTACAGGAAGAGATGAGATCTTATTTCCCCAGCATTCGTTGCGAAATTCTTGGAGTTGAAGTTTGACCAACTCCTGAAGTCGGCGAAACTCACGACGATCTGCTTGGCAGCGACTATGTAAAAATCGCCGTCGCATCCTGTTCTTTTGTTTAATCGCTTCGCGGATAGCCTGAGGTAAAGGATCGATATTCAATCTGCTAGGTTTTGATTTTGAGGAAGAGTTCATGATAGCAGTAGTCAGTTGGGAGGTGAAAAGATCAACCATGGTGTCTCTCTTCTGGAGTTTGACATGGCTGCTGCGGGGGCTGGATTTGTACCAATCGTATCGAAAACTCCTCCCAATTGGTCTTTCGTGGAAGTGGGAATCCTCGAGGAGCTTTGTAGTTGGGCTTATCAGGGAAGGATAGGATGAGATAATGATCTGAAGATAGAGCAGGAACTGTGAAGAGGGTAAGGTGCTGCCGCACATTGCGGACCAGGGCGAGATCAAGCCAGTCAGGCGGTCTCCTGTCTCCACAGTGAATTGTAGGTTGGTTTGCAGCCCTAGCGGAGATATCCCTAGACGCTGCGAAGTTGTGGAGTGTGCGCCCACGGTGGTTGGTAATGGAGGAGTTCCTTTGCAGTGCCTGGCATTGAAGTCTTCCGCAGCAATCGTGGCAACTGGGGAGCTGAAGAGATGATCCAATTCAGAAGGAAGTAGGGGGCATGTTGGTGGCGCGTATACTGAGTACAAGTGCAGGGGACCATTGCTGGTGTCGACTTGGATGCCGGTGATCTCCAGATTACTGGTTGCAGGGATAAATATTTGATGGTGTTGAATGGCACGGTCAATGTATATGTCAGTACCGGCTCTGCCGTCGGCTCGATCAGTGCGATAGGAACACATTCCTGGGATGCCACATTTTATATGAGGTGATAAATGGGTTTCCTGCACCATTAAGATATTCACCTTCTGCATGGACAAAAAGTTGAAAACTTCCGCCAATTGTCTGCGGAGACCATTGGCATTCCAGAAGCAGATCTTGAGTCCTGGAAATGTGTATCGTTGGTGTCAGGTAGCCATTGGAAATGCAGAAGGTGAAGTTTGAATAAGTACCATTTCTGGTGACGTTTGTGGAGATCTTGAGAGCAGAGCCTCCATCAGAGCAGCTGCAAATTTAATTTGCAAGTGCGGAGGAATGCGATCAGTTACCTCGCTGAAGGCTGCAATGTTCGCAATCCATCGACGATTCGAATGATCGTTAGTAGATGACAATTGAGGTGGAGTGGCAGGTTTAGAGGATGCCGGCCTTCTTGGTGGGAGCGGTCCAGGCATGGCCTGTTTGAAATGAAATGAAATGTGTAGTGTTTAACGCCCGCTTTTACTACATACGGCACCGCAGGCGGTGAAACTGATGATACATGGGATGAAGATGGAGCACCGGTGGAATGAGATGGCGGGGAAAACCGGAGGTCCCGGAGAAAACCTGCCCCAGCGCCATGTTGTCCACCACAAATCTCACTTTGCGGTCGTCTGGGATCGAACTTATTGGCCTGTTTGAGACGATGTTGAATAGTATTTGATAATTGTGGTTGAGGAGAACTGGGAGGTGTAGAAACAGAAGATGAGGTTGGTGGAGGTGTTGTACGGTGAGCAGAAGAGAGCTGACATTCTTGCGGTTGGTTAGGGGGTGGCACAGAAGCGTTCTTGGCGGCTGCTGCGTAGGATGGGAATTGCACTGTGGATCTAGCTGGGAGACCTGGGAAACGAGCACCGTAGAAATCCTCCTTAGGCAGCCCATTGGGGTTGGGTACACGGGGAGGAGTATGAACTGGAATCCTTCTGGCTCCCTTCTTGGTGCTTTCCAGTTCATATCGTGCTTCCTGCCAAACAGGGCATTTGGCGTATCGACATGAGTGTTCAGCTGCGCAGTGAGCACAGCTGGGTTTAGTAATGGTGAGCTTGCTACAAGCATTGCAAAGATGGTCTGTTTGCCCACAGTGAGAACAAACAGATGGCAGTCTGTAGGCTTCCGCTCCATGGAAAAACTGCTGGCCGTTTAAACACTGTTGATGTCGTATGCCTCGATGGTGACGGCAGCAGAGAACATCCTGTTCACTTTGTAGATTTTTTCGGCCTCGCTGGATTTCTCTAAAGCTACTCTGAAGTGTGGAAGAGGGCCTGGAGTGGGTCCGCGGATACTGCGGAGCCGAT